>NC_069452.1:20174998-20197175 GCF_026875155.1 Cherax quadricarinatus | reverse complement strand
AAAAAATTTTTGGGCTGATGAACACCAAAATAGGCCGTCAAATTTCATTCTGACGAGGCCTAAAAAAATGTAAGCTTAATTTTACAAAATTGCAAAAAGGATTTGGGAAATTTCGGGTTAGCAAAAACCAAAAAACCAAGACAACATTGCTTTAAGTTTTTCACAATAAAGCAACAGAATTTTTGGGCTTCATACCCAAAAAGGGCTAAAAAAAAGGATCCTCGGGTTTTTTCTTAAATTCTTAATCCTTGGTGGCCTCTTTTAAATTTATCTGCACATTTTTGGTCACCATATTACAGAATGGATTATTAAAGAATTGAACCTTATCAACCATAATTTTTTATTGAAAAAAAATTTTTCCCCACACAGGGCTTCTTTCAGTCCAATACAAAGTCGAAAGGGGTTAGGAGGGGAGAAGTTTGAGGTAATCACCCCTCACCTGAACGATTTTTTCAGTCCATCAGCCCTTGGGGAAAATTGCAGTATGGGGCCCAAAGAGGTGGCTTATTTTACTCCGTGAGATAGGTGAAGCAGGAGGGGGGCTGGATCCAGTGGGCCCTTTCCCAAACTAGGAAAAAGTAGGTCTCCGCCAAAAGGTTTGGGGCAAGCTTTGGAAGGGGTTTTGGGGGACCAAATCCCATGATGTTGCAGGGGGTCTCCAGTTTGGTGAAAAAAAGGTTTTTAAAAACCCTAAAATTTGTATGGACTGTTGAAGCCACTGTGGGGCGAAACCTTTTTCAAAAAAGGGGCCCCAATTTTTGGGCATAAGGGGCCTCGTTTTTTTCAACATTTTTTTTTCCCTAAACCATTAAACAGAATGGTTTAAAAACTCGGGAAAACGTAAAAAGGGGTGACCAAATTTGATCCCATGTATCAAAAAATCTTCCCCTTTTGGGGACAGACTGAGGGCCCTGAATCTGCCTCCCCCAAAGAAAGATGAAAATTTAAAGGGGGATTATAAATTGGGGTTGTAATAAATGGAATTTGGGAGATAAAAAAAAGGGGAAAAATAACCTCGAAAATATCAAAGCCAAAGACGGGAAACTCCAGCAAGGTTTTAAGCTGGAAAAATTCAGATTCAGGAAGGATATGGGAAACCCCGGGTTTTTGGTAATAGAGTTTTTTATGAGGGGGAAAAAACTCCCAAGTGCATTATAGGGGCAAAACTTTGTGATTTTAAAAAATAGGTTAATAAATACTTGATTTAGGTTGGGTGGGTGGGGATTTGGACCCAATTACTTGTGCTATGGGGTTCTTTCCCTGTGTTCCTTCCTTACGTGAATGTGACCGATCGGGACGGGTTTTGGGGAAATTGGTTTAACCAGAGGAGACTTGGCCCCTGCCTCGAGGGGCCAGTAGCCTGTTTGCAATGTTCCTTCTTTTTTATTTTTTCTTAGAAAGGCCCTATGAACCACTGTGTGGGAAATTTTCCCCAATAAAGATCCCCAAAAGATTTCACATGTTCAAATTTTTTAACAACGTGTGGGTTTCTTTGAACCATTCATCTACAATCCTGTCAACACTGAAAATTTCGGGGGATCTTAATATTTTAATTCCGGCGGCCCCCCCTTGGGCACCCCTTTGGGGGCACGACCTACTTCCACATTGGGAAATGGGGAAAAACCACCTACGACGGTTTCATCTCTCCTGCCAATGGTTTAAAAAGGGTTTTCTTTTTCCCTCATAGGCCGTTTTCTTTTCCAAGTTTGGGAGGGACTGACTACATGGGACTAAAGGGGTTGGGGGACTGATTACCTCTTTCCCTCCCCCTGTTTTTAAATTTTCCCCCTTTTGGGTTAGGGACTGATAAAGCCACGTGTGGCGAAACTTTTTCCTTAATAAAATACCCAAGATTCACATGTGCCAAATTTTATCAATTTTAACTTGGTATTTTTTTATTACTTTATAGAAAGGGTTTCTCCCACTTTTTTTTCTGTGGGGGGTAGTTTTTTTAACTTAATGGCCTTATCTGTCGGGGTAATACATCAGGGCGGGATCTTTCTTGAGGGGCTAATACCCTTTTCCCACCAGCCCTTTTCACGGGTTACATAAACTACGCTAAAAAATTTAAAAACTGAATTCAAAAATAGATATGTACAAAAAGATACAATTACAGCCTCACTTTTTTCAAAACAAAGTTTCTACACCTCCATAGCTGTTCTCCCACATGGTTATTTTCAACAATTTTGTCCTTCTCTCTTCTTGACTACTCGGGCTAACCATGTTTTTTGACACACTTTAGTCACCCTGGAAATGGGGGGCCACAACTTAAGTTAAAAAAAACTCACCCCTGGACACACATAACCCCAAAAGAAGAAAAAAGACCCCAAAATCTTGCCACCTCCATGTCAACAAGAAAGAAGAGAGAGAAAAGGGGAGAGGGGGGAGCCTACTAAACTCCTCCTACCAAAACAAAAGACTTTTTGCCAAGCCAGTTCTTTTTTTCCCAAACAATTCTAAATACCTTATTTTACTTTTTACAAAAAAAAATTTACAACTTTAAAAATTACTTTTTTAAAAATGTGTGTGTCTATATAAACCTTTTAAATATTGAAAAAAAGGGCGGGGCCCCCACTCCCTCTCATTCTAAGAGTGATAAAGTCCTTATGCCTTTTAGAGCAAAGCCCCCCCATAAATTTCCCAATAAAATTTTGGGGGAAATTCCAGATAACGGGTTACTTTTTTAAATACTTTTTGGGGTCCTATAGCCCCATAACACCCCCCCCCTCCAACAAGCCCTCAAAAAAAGCTAGCTGTTTCCCTCAGGATACAGCTAGTTTAAAAAATATATTGCTTAAGTCTGAGGGGGGGTTTAAAAAAAAACTACAGAAAATTTTTAATTTCCCAGCACCAAACTACTCTTCACTTTAAATGTTATTTACAACAATTTTCCGAATTTTTTTAGAAAAACATTTTAAAACCCTACCCTTTTACTCAGGGTGTAACTATTTTTCAATTTTAGTGGCTTTTAAAAAAAACAATTTCAAAAGCAAGAATTGCACACAAAGGCCACGGAAAACCTCACCAACAGGGCCGGGGCCTCTGCTGTGGTAACCAAAAAAAAAAAAAAAAGCACTGGAAATTTCCCGGGTGGCAATTTTCCCAGCAGGGGACGAGAGTAGAGCCAAACCCAGAGCAGTCAGGTGTAAAAACCAAGCAGGAAAATTCACCCAAAACATTTTTGAAGGTTCTCTCACTTGGTGGGCCCAACCAAACAGTGAAAACTTCCCTCAAAAACCACGATCCTTAAAAATGGGCAGGGACCAAGCCCAACTTCCGGGTCCCACTCCACACAGATCCCCAAACCTTTTGAAAAGGAGGCTGACATAGAACATGGAGGGGTTTCCCGGGGCCACAAAGGCAAAACGGGCGGGGCCTTTTTGTATTTAGGCCCACCAAGAAAAACATCACATACCTTCCTTTAACGTTCATTTACCCGAAGGTTTTCAAACCCCTGCCTCAACTCACATTTACGTACCACGACCCTCGCACACTTTTGGCTCCGACCAAATCCTTTCCCGTCAAAGGGGGCTGGGAGAGAGTACCCAGCTTGCCGGGGAGTTTTACCACCCGCAAAAAAAACAAGGTCCACAATGACAAACACTATTAAAAGTAAAGGGACCATGCATCTAATGAAACAAACTGAGAGGCATCAGCAAACCCATTTTCTGAGCCCCTTTTTTATATTTAACTTCCAAATTAAAAAGGGTGTAGGAACAAAGCCCAACTTTAAAAGTCTTTTTTTTTGTTTTTCATTTCTTTGCAAAAACCCCAAGGGTTAAGGGCACAAATACTATTACAGGATGGGGGAAGCACTGATATAAACTTTTAAATTTCTTTCACAGAAAACACCAAACCCCAAAACCTCTTTCTCTACCCGTTCATAACCACGTTTGGTGCTTTTTTAAAAATGGCCCAAAGGGAATAAACACTAAAAGGGTATCTCTCTCATCACCCTGCAAAAACCTGCAACCAAACCCCCCATCACTACACCCCCTTGTAGAGAAAGGGCATTTAAAAATCAGACTTTTCAAGATAGGGCAATTCCCCTTAAAATTTTAAAAATTTTTACATTTTTTAAAAGCCCCGTCACCTTGCTTTTCCCACGAATTGAACTTTGGGACTGTCAAAGTTTTTTTTTTTCATTTGGGGACGTTTTTCCTGGGGGGAGGTTGGGGAGAAACCCTTTTGGGAATAACCCCCCATGGCCCCCGAACCCATTGCCGGGAGGCCAATTCTGGGTCTAGGAAAATTTAAAATGGCCTCCACCAACAAATTTAAATTGGGGGAACTTTCCCCTGACAACTACATATCCTAAGAATTTTAAAACTGGCTTGGCCCCAAAATCACTTTTCTCAGATTGATGGTTATTTTTGGGTTGGGGAACGTTCAAAAAAACCTTTTTTTTAATCTTTCCAATTTATTTCCCCCTGGTTTTCTGAAAACCACAATATCTTTGATAGGCCCCTACACCACCAAAACCCCCTTTTGACAGTATTTATACGATGCAGGGGGCAGGAGCATTTTTTTAAAACCCCAAAAGGAAAACATTTCATTTAAAAAACCCCCCTCTGGGGGAAAGAAGGCTGAAAAAATTTTCCCTTGGGTTTTTGGGTGAAGGGGGATCTGAAATAACCTTTGAGTAAGTCCAGTTTGCTCACAAACTTTGCCCCCCCCACCCAAACACATCATCTATGGGAAAATTTTTTTAGGGTGCCCTTTCCTGTATGTACCTCAACATTATAAAACATACCAGTAATCTCATTTGGGGGACAACCAAATTTTTTTACCGTAGTCAACCCGTGTAGACATGGAAAAAAACTTAAACCCCCCCTGGGCCGGCAAGTGGGGTTTCCCTTTGACCTCACAATCTTATCCATATCTATTTGAGACCAGTATGGATTGGATAGCACCCACAAGTACGGTGCTACTAATTAATTGTGGACTGTATAGATTATATTAGTTTTAGCTGAATGAAGGGGAGGGGTAGGATACACATGGATATATCCATCAAGGAAAAACATTTGTACATAATCCCACCACTTACCAGATTGTTCTCTGGTGGTCACTTGATGTAGCTGGATCACTCATAACCTATCTAATCACAACATCCCTAACTGGCCAGCATCAGTCTGTTATAACTAGAAGGGTTACTTAACTGTGGGTGATTGATACTCCTTATTTCCTCCATTCACCATCTCATTTCGATGCTCTGCTACACCGACCCGGTTTCTCATTCCAGCAGGACGAGTATCCGTTGGTTTGTCCCGGTTTAGAAGTCGTGATTCCATAAAAACTTCATTATCCTCGGTACGAATCACACATTCACTCGGAGCAGGGCGATCTATTTCACATCCCGCATTCTCTTAACTCAATGTTATTATCACTGATTACATTACCATTCACAAGACGATTTAACCTCTCATAATTATTATACACATTAGAGATCACTCCATTAAGATCTGAGACCGATGAGTGATGATTAAACCAAGGGTAATTTTCCCCAGGACACAGTCCATAGTGATGCGCCAGTCACCCGGTCCTACCCTTATTCACTCATTTTACCACTTTATTACGGTGGTCCCGTAAATCACGTTCCCTCACTCTCCACCAGGAACAGTTACGACACTTCCTATTATGAAATGAGGCCTATATTAATCCTTAGGCTGCCGTGAATGCCAATTTCGTGGTTCCATGCTTCCCAGCCTCCTCACCACCTTCAAAACACTCCCGCCTCCCCCATGGCCCCGAGTCCACCGATACCCCCGCACATCCGCGCATGCGCAAAGGGAACTCTTGGTTCTACACTATTGTCAAATACATTTTTGACTCATATCGATACATTAAACACCTATTAGGCGCTATAGCTTCGGAAAATCAAAAATTTTCCACATAAATCCATACGGCAAAGGGTAACAGTCAGCCTTCATTACTTCATTTACTCTGCGATAGTCAGTGGACATACACATAGATCCATCAGGTTTGGGAACCATCAAGCATGGAGATGCACACTGACTCTCGCTAGGCACTACAAACGGTTTTGAAGGAGGAATTTCACTTCTTCCTCCATGTGAAGTTGTTTTGTTGGGTTCATGCGGTAAGGAGCTTTATTGGAAAAGCTTCCCCGACATCCACATCATGGGGAGGCAATTTACTTACTTTGGGTACATCCCCAAACAAATCTGGAAATTTTTGGAGTAACTGAACCAAGTCACAGGCTCCCTGTACACTGGGGTCCCTTCATGTGTGCCAAGGGATTTTGCAAGATGGCTGAATTGCAAAAGCCTTACTTCTGTTTGTTACAGGAAGTTTTTCAGTATTGTCACACTCAACTTGAATAGCGGCAACTCCTGCCCTAGAATGGTATTTTTTCAACCTGTTAATGTGCACAGTCCTTTCTGATTTGCGACGGCTAGGCATCTTAATTACATAATTGGAGCCAGACCTGCCTGTGATGACAAAGGGTCCATCAAATCGTGCAGCCAAGGCATGTCCCAGAACCAGCTTCAAAGCTAACACTTCCTCTCCAACACTGAAGGAGCGAGGAGCTGCCCTTTGATCGTACCGCTGTTTCATGGCCCTCTGACTAGCTTTGAGGTTGTCTGCTGCCATCTGTCTCGCCTGGTCCAATAGTTTCCTGAAAAAGAGAACATCTGGCTGTGAAGCCTCATTTTCACCGCCCAGCCAATGCTCCTTGAGAATAGTCAGTGATCCCCTCACTGGATGACCATAGACAAGCTCGAAAGGGCTGAAACAGAGATTCTTGGGTGCTTTCCTGCATGGCAAACAAGAGAAAGGGGATACCCTCATCCCAATCACTAGTGTTATTCATACAATAAGCTAGCATCATTGTCTTAAGAGTTCGATGAAATCTCTCTACTACTCCCTGAGACTGAGGGTGATAGGCAGTTGAAAATTTGGGCTGTACATCTAACCCCTTTAACACATTCCTAATTAATTTCGAGGTAAAGTTAGACCCTTCCTTGATCTGTTTGTACCTCCCGAGGAAAGCCAACATGGGAAAAGAACTTCATCAAAGCCCTTAAGACCACTCGAGCTGTTATCTGCATAGAGGGATTGCTTCTGGATACCTGTAGTGGAGCAAATTATTGTTAGTAAATAATTATTTCCCATTCTGGTCCTTGGAAGTGGCCAACGACATCCACTACCAGCTTGCTGAAGGTTCACCTGGTGCTGAAATCGGCTGAAGGGGAACAGGTTTAATGCTTTGATTAGGTTTCCCTATAATTTGGCAGGCATGACAGGTCTTTATATAATCTCCTACCGTCTCCCACAGCCGAGGCCAGAAGAAGTGCCTGGAAACCCTGGATACTGCTTTAGCAATACCTAGGTGTCCACCTAGAGGTGTGTTACAGTTCAAATCTTAATCTTTAGCCAGGTTAGTGCACTCCGTAACAACACACTTCATAGAATGAAAGGATATGGTTCCAAACTTAGAAATGTAAGGCACAAATAATAGTTACTCAGTCTTTTCAAGTTTCTTTTTATTTAAAAGCTTAAATACTTTAGATATTCATAAATATCTATTAAATATCAATGTCAGAAACTTTCCTTCGCACAAGAAAACTCTTAAATAGAATGTACATGTCAATATGGTCACTACACTTTATAATGATCAGAGGAATATTACCGCTTCCTCAATAGTAACATTACTTGTGTGCAAGTACATATATTGAGAATTAACACTTTCACTGAGTAACTCCCTGGCATAAGGAATATATCACAAAGTTCTAAGCTTGACACTGGTCGTCACATCGTAACCTGAAGATAACAGTATATGATTGTCAGAAGACTTCACAATAAACCACAAGCTGGATCAGGAGTTTCTATAACCCAATTCTCTATCCAAGTGAGAATAAGGCGGAGTACTAGGAGGGTAGCTCAGTCAATGCACACTGAGTCAGCAGAGAGAGTGAACTGCCATATACAGTAAATCCTTCATGACATCAACTCGTCAAAAGGGGGAGAGGGTAGAGCGGTGCAAACTACCCAACAATGGAGATACCTTGTTATAAACCTTAGCCAGGTGTACCTACCACAGGGAATACAGTCACAGAAACCCAAGGCAAACGGAAACCAAGCCTGTGCACATACTATGCACTTGGTATCTGCTGGCATGGGAAATCTGGAAAAACAGATGGGACATGCAACTATGACCACCCAAGAAAATGTCATGCCCATATGACAACAGGAAAATGCAAACTCCCTTCCTGTAAGCTTTTTCACCCTGAAATGTGTACCTCTTCAGTACAGGAAAGACTTGCTATAACTTAAATTGCCAGGCATACCATCATAAAGGGGACAAAAAGATACAAAACATCCAGGCCATGGGAAAACCTGGGTAGCCACAGCCACTCAAGAGGGAGAGGTTTTTTAGTGCCAGGAAGGAAAAAAAACTGGCAGGAAATGGCAGAAATCGTACACCAAATCCAGTCATTCCTGGAGTGGAACCACAGTCGATGGCCTCACTCCAAACCAACAGATACAGATACTAATGCCGGAAAAAAAATCCCCCCCAGTACCAACAAATACCACCAGTCCGATAACATTCTTCTTTGCAAATATACAGGGTCTAAAAGCCAGCAATAAACACAAAATACCTTTCATCCGTGGACTGCTTGCAGAGGCAAAGGCAATGTTCGCGCTTTCACTGAGACCCACATAAAGGATCACTTGGACAACGAAATATGGATCCCAGGTTACAACCTATACAGATGTGACAGAGTGAACAGGCAAAAGGGGGGGTTGGGCCTGTACATTGCAGAGTCACTTGTTTGCACAGAACTGCTTAATGCCTCAAATGACGTAGTGGAAGTTTTAGCAGTAAAGGTCGAGAACCAAAACCTAGTCATTGTGGTAGTCTACAAGCCTCCGGATGCAACATCCCAGCAATTCCAGGAACAGCTGTTAAAAATTGACCACTGTCTGGAAAATCTTCCAGCTCCTGCACCCAACATCTTGCTCCTGGGGATTTCAACTTAAGGCACCTAAAATGGAGGAATATAGCAAATAATATTTTGCAGTAATAACACCAGGAGGCAGCTCTGATGAAAAACTCACACTCACACGAGCTTTTAAATCTCTGCACAAAATTCAATTTAAACCAGCAAATAATAGAGCCTACTAGACTGGAGAATACACTAGACCTCATCTTCACTAACAATGATGATCTGATAAGAAATGTCACCATATCAAAAACAATATACTCAGATCACAACATAATTGAGGTTCAGACATGTATGCGTGGAGCCCCAGACCGACAAAATGAGACTAGTCACGAGGGAGCATTCACCAAATTCAACTTCAATAACAAAAACATAAAGTGGGACCAAGTAAACCAAGTCCTAACCGATATAAGCTGGGAAGATATACTAAGCAACACAGACCCCAACTTATGCCTAGAACAGATTAACTCGTGGCACTCGATGTATGCACAAGGCTTATTCCTCTAAGAAAAAGGAGAGTAGATGTAAAATAGAAAGAGACAGGCGCTCCCTTTACAGGCGACGGAAAAGAATAACAGAGCGGCTAAAAGAGGTCAATATATCAGAAATGCGCAGGGAGACACTGGTCAGAGAAATAGCAAGCATCGAACTTAAGCTAAAAGAATCCTTTAGGAGTCAGGAATCGCGGGAAGAACTAAAAGCCATAAATGAAATCGAAAGAAACCCAAAGTATTTCTTCTCCTATGCCAAATCAAAATCGAGAACAACGTCCAGTATTGGGCCCCTACTTAAACAAGATGGGTCCTACACAGATGACAGCAAGGAAATGAGTGAGCTACTCAAGTCCCAATATGACTCAGTTTTTAGCAAGCCGCTAACCAGACTGAGAGTCGAAGATCAAAATGAATTTTTTATGAGAGAGCCACAAAATTTGATTAACACAAGCCTATCCGAATGTTACCTGACCCAAATGACTTCGAACAGGCGATAAATACATGCCCACACTCTCCCCCAGGGCCAACTCAGGGAACTCTGTGTTCATCAAGAACTGCAAGAAGCCTATCACGAGCCTTTTCCATCCTATGGAGAGGGCATGGACACGGGGTCGTCCCTCAGTTACTAAAAACAACAGACATAGCCCCACTCCACAAAGGGGGCAGTAAAGCACAGCAAAGAACTACAGACCAATAGCACTAACATCCCATATCAATAAAAATCTTTGAAAGGGTCCTAAGAAGCAAGATCCACCACCCATCTAGAAACCCATCAGTTACACAACCCAGGGCAACATGGGTTTTAGAACAGGTCGCTCCTGTCTGTCTCAACTACTGGATCACTACGACAAGGTCCTAAATGCACTAGAAGACAAAAAGAATGCAGATGTAATATATACAGACTTTGCAAAAGCCTTCGACAAGTGTGACCATGGCGTAATAGCGCACAAAATGCGCGCTAAAGAATAACAGGAAAAGTTGGTCGATGGATCTATAATTTCCTCACTAACAGAACACAGAGAGTAGTCGTCAACAGAGTAAAGTCCGAGGCAGCTACGGTGAAAAGCTCTGTTCCACAAGGCACAGTACTAGCTCCCATCTTGTTCCTCATCCTCATATCCGACATAGACAAGGATGTCAGCCACAGCACCGTGTCTTCCTTTGCAGATGACACCCGAATCTGCATGACAGTGTCTTCCATTGCAGACACTGCAAGGCTCCAGGCGGACATCAACCAAATCTTTCAGTGGGCTGCAGAAAACAATATGAAGTTCAACGATGAGAAATTTCAATTACTCAGATATGGTAAACATGAGGAGAATTAAATCTTCATCAGAGTACAAAACAAATTCTGGCCACAAAATAGAGCGAAACACCAACGTCAAAGACCTGGGAGTGATTATGTCGGAGGATCTCACCTTCAAGGACCATAACATTGTATCAATCGCATCTGCTAGAAAAATGACAGGATGGATAATGAGAACCTTCAAAACTAGGGAGGCAAGCCCATGATGACACTCTTCAGGTCACTTGTTCTATCTAGGCTGGAATATTGCTGCACTCTAACAGCACCTTTCAAGGCAGGTGAAATTGCTGACCTAGAAAATGTACAGAGAACTTTCACGGCGCGCATAACGGAGATAAAACACCTCAATTACTGGGAGCGCTTGAGGTTTCTAAACCTGTATTCCCTGGAACGCAGGAGGGAGAGATACATGATTATATACACCTGGAAAATCCTAGAGGGACTAGTACCGAACTTGCACACGAAAATCCACTCACTACGAAAGCAAAAGACTTGGCAGACGATGCACCATCCCCCCAATGAAAAGCAGGGGTGTCACTAGCACGTTAAGAGACCATACAATAAGTGTCAGGGGCCCGAGACTGTTCAACTGCCTCCCAGCACACATAAGGGGATTACCACAGACCCCTGGCAGTCTTCAAGCTGGCACTGGACAAGCACCTAAAGTCAGTTCCTGATCAGCCGGGCTGTGGCTCGTACGTTGGTTTGCGTGCAGCCAGCAGCAACAGCCTGGTTGATCAGGCGCTGATCCACCAGGAGGCCTGGTCACAGACCGGGCCGCGGGGGCGTTGACCCCCGAAACTCTCTCCAGGTAAACTCCAGGTAAACCTAACACATTACTCAAGATATATATATATACATCATACCCGGGTATATTCCTAAAACAGATAATATTATAAACTAGTGGAATCTTTAATTTAGCTAATATTAAAGAAACCCAGAGTATAATATTAAGTGGATAATACATATAAGTTAATCACATTATGACCTTGGTCATAACAAGGTGTGTCATGTACTAAGCTAAGAACATGGTTTCTATAAGGCTCAGGCACCACGACCTGGTGACAAAAACTTGGCTCTCCTTCTACTGGTACTGCAACCGAAGGTGCCTTCTTCATTAGTATACCTTTCCTGAAATTGAAGCATTTACTTAAACGTAAAGATTCCTCCTCAGTCACAGCTGAGGCTCTGATCGACTTAAGAGTGTCATCAGACCCCTGTGCAGCAATTAACTGCATCATAGTAGGCCCAATCTCCCTCACACTACCCTGATCTCTGCACTGATTAGGCTCGACTCGGGTTGTGGTATCCTTTTCTTTAGTTGACTGCAGTTCAACATCAGAAAATAGAGTTTCCAAACCCAAGTCCTCACCATCCTCATGAGAAATATAAGGATTACCCTTGGTATCCTGGTAACGAGACATCTTGTGATGGCATCAACAGGGAAAAGGTCTGGCAGGGTCTCCCTAGCCTTCTTCTCCCAAACTTTGGGGTCTGGTTCCCCCTATACTAGTGGTTCTTCACTGTCTAACAGACCCATAACGTTGTTTCCCAATAAGAGGTTAACCCCTTCGAAGGGAATTTCATCTGAAATACCTACAGGGAGATAGCCAACTTAGTATGCAGATTCTACCCATAATTTGTGTACAGGTGTTCTTATGGGTGAACCTGTAATACCCTTCAATAATATATCTACTCCAGTATAGGTATCCTTAGACATTGGCAACACTCCAGCACGTAGCAAGGAGTAGGTGCTACATCCATCTCTCAAGGACAGTATGTTCTCAACCCTACACACATTCTTATGCAAAGCAACTGTGGACTTACTAGAAAATACCTGCATCTTGGGGTCTAGACCCAAAGCTACCTCCTCACCTTGCTTTGAAGACCAAATACAGGCAACTGGATGTGTGTCTGCAGTTAGAGTCCTGTGGGGTGGTTCCTCCCTTTCCTGATCTCGCCGTCTTGACCAGCAGAACTTTTGTGTGTCCAATTTTGTTACAGTAGTAACAGGCATAACTCTTAAAGATATATTTACCATTTGGTGTAGGACTGGTACTGTTTACTCGAGGACCTGAAACATTATCTGATTGTCTAGGTAAACTTTGAGCTCCAGCTGACTTACCTTTTCCTTCTATTTTAGAGGGCACCTCAGCCTTCATTTGTCCCTGAAAATTCTTGTCCCACTTACCTTTATGACCATAGCACTTGGAATAAGGTTTAGAATGAGTGGGGAAATTTTCAGAAGCAGCATGACTGTTTTTACTTACTGTTGCAACCCCTGAATGGGTTACAATGATTATTATGTATATATGTAATGTATATTACCTTTTCATATAATTTTATATTGCTTATATTTGCGATAATAGCTAAATCGTAAATGTATGACTTTATATTATTATTTGACTGTTATATTGTTATTTAGCTTATGTTGTTAGGATGTATATAAAATGTGCTCAGTTAGGCTTGATTGTCAAACTACTGTAATTATCGCTTGTCGCTCGTTATACTGCCGGCTTCTGAGCTGCAGTTGTCCACGTAGCTATCACGTGATCGAGGGGGGGGTGTCCTCACCTCGTCTGAAGTTTTCAGTCTGCTGGAGACTCGCTTGCTGGTTGGACAGATTGTCTGTCTCATTATTCTTGTTAGTTCTGTAGAACTTGGTTCACAGAACATTGTAAAGACTTAGTGATTTTCGACGTTGTACTGAGGTTGTGTGTCGCTTAGACACTCTGAATATCTCAGGTCCTTAGCTATAGCTTCTGACCTAATTTTGTACTGGTTCCTGTGTACTGCCACAGTCAGGGTATTTCTTATGCTGAACTTAGATTCAGTAATATGGAAGTTTTGTAACTTGTGGAGGATCTGCAGATGGTCCCTACTTAGTGTCGTTATATTATCTCCTTGTTCCTGATTCTGTGTCGCAGTCGCTTGTTATTGCATTGCTATTGGGCTTAGCATTCTTTGTTGTTCAAGCAGACTGTTCGGGTTGCCAGTCGGTCAAGAAGTTAGTTTATTTGAGGACTTTGTCAGTCACTTGTTTAAGTCTTATTCGAGTCTTGAGACATAGCTAACTACTTAAGAGCACTTACACGCATACACACACTTACTTGTACATATTTGTAATATCTTATTAAATGTTAATGTACCTGACGGTACTTAAGAATTATAAATGTGATATGTGCTTTCAGCACAATAATATTGAACTCGAGAGATTGATTTTATTTTGATTGCTGTAATTAATTTACTTTGATAAAATACCTCTAGACAACTTATTACTTAATAAATTTATTAAATTTTAATTTCTCTAGTTAGTAGCCTACCAGTTGTAATCCTAAAGCACTATTGAACCATACTGAAGTTTAATGGATAATTGGACTAGGATACTGACTACTTGTTACGAAAACCCAGTAACAGGCTGGATGCTAGAAGGGGAGTCCTTTCTAGTATTCACTGGAGATCTCTAAGCTTTTAGAATCGCGTTTTTTGTAACACTTACCAATTCCCTGCGAGCCAAGAATCTGTCACCTAGATCCAGTGCTTCTGAAAGATTATCTGGGTTTTTGTCCTCCAAATATTCTCTGAGGTCAACAGGGATTGTATTGTACAATTCCTCATGAACCATCAGATCTACTAATTTGTTATAGTCTTTATTAACTCCTTTAGAACAAACCCATTTTTTAAAAAGGAACAGTTTCTCATTCCCAAACTCAGTTAAGGTCTGCCCATCCCGAAATTTTTTATTTCTGAACTTTTGTCTATATTTCTCAGGTATCATTTGGTATGCAAGCAATACTTCCTCTTTAATCTTATCATAATCAGAAAAATCTTGCCCCTCCAGAGTCTCTACTCTCTGGAATCCTTTACCCACAAGTTGTGTGCGAACTAGGGTAGCCCACTTCTTTTTGGGGCCCATCCTTGCTCCAGAGCAGTCTTCTCAAAAAAAGAAAAATATCTATCTGGGTCACTCTCTGTAAACTTAGGGACAAAATTTGCAGCTTTAGTTATGTTAAAGTACTGCTCAGGCTCTTGTTCTGAATCTCCTAACCTTTGACGTTCTTCCTCCTTAGCTTTCATTAAGTTCATTTGAGCCTCCAGTACTGCTAATTTAAGTCTCATTCTCTCCATTTCCATATCACCTGGAGTAGGTGATCCCTCATGTTCACTGTTAACAGGCATGTTTACTGATGAATTATTACCTTCTTCCCTGAAGCCTAAAAAGTTTAAAGACTCATCTTCTGACATAGTTTTTATCTTTAAACACTTGCTTCCCTCTTACAGTATCAGTGGACAAAGTTTTCCCACAGGCACATAAAATAACACAAATTGAATGTAAACTATGCACACAGCACTTACCATAACCACAACAAAAATGTGTTACTCAACCTTTCTCCCACCTTAGGAGAAACACAGCCTGTAAACTAATATATGAAAACAACACTTCCACTGACACCACCTTGGTAAATCTTCTACCAGAAACATGCAACTGTTATTACCCCATACCAGCATATATAGTTCAAAGAATGTTTTGAGTTATTTTAGCAGTCAAATAACTCTCCCGGTCAAGCTCCCATGTTACGTTGGTATGTCTTATTACTTTTATAGTGAGGTTCTCACTACATGTTCTAGTGTGGGGTAGCTTTTTACTTAATGGCCTTATTTGTCTAGGGGTAATACTTACATCATGGCTGATCATCTTGAGTGTCTGATATCCTTTCACCAGCCCTCTTCACAGGTTATGTAAACTACTGCTATAAAAATATAACTATATTCTAAATAGATATGTACAGTCTCAGATTTTCAAAACAAAGATCTACACACTCCATAGCTGTTCTCCAACATGGTGTATCTCAACAATTTTGTCCTTCTCTCTTCTTGACTAACTATAGGCTAACCAGTGTTTTGACACTAGTCACCCTGGGTATGGTGGCCACAACTTAAGTTATAAAAACTCACCCATGGAGCATACATAATGCCCCAAGAGATAGAAAGAAGGACCCAGAGATCCTGCCACCTCCATGTCAACAAGAGAGAGAGAGAGAGAGAAGGGGAGAGGGAGGAGCCTAGCTAAACTCCTCCCACCAAAACAAAAGACTGTTGCCAAGCACAATTCTCTTGTTACCACAATTTTACTATACCTTATTTTACTGTTACAAAACAAATACAACTTTAAAAACTACTTGTTTAAATTGTGTGTGTGTGTATAGTATAACCTATTATATTGAGAAAAAGGCTTGACCCAGCTGCCTCTCAGTCATAAGAGTGATCAGTCATTATGACATTTAGAGCTGAGTCCCCATCAATTCAATATAATTAGGTATTCCAGAGTAACTGTTACTTATAAATACATGTTGGGTCCTACAGCCCCATAACGATCAATGTGTCGGTTCTGTGAACCATTCATCTACAAACTCCATTTATAAATATATTGAATAACCACAGTGACATCACACATCCTTGTCTAAGATCTACTTTTACTGGGAAATAATCTCCCTCTCTTCTACATATTCTAACCTGAGTCTCACTATCCTCGTAAAAACTCTTCACTGCTTTCAGTAACCTGCCTCCTATTCTATACATTTGCAACATCTCCTACGTTGGCTCCCCTTACCATCCTATCATACACATTTTCCAAATCCATAAATGTCACAAAAACCTTTTTACACTTATCTAAATACTGTTCACTGTAAACACTTAGTCTACACACCCCCTACCCTTCCTAAAGCCTCCCTGTTCAGCTGCTATCCTACTCTCTGTCTTACTCTTGTTTCAATAATAACTCTACCATACACTTTACCAACTATACTCAATAGACTTATTCCCCTTATAATTTTTACACTCCCTTTCGTCCCTTTGCCTTTATACAAATGAACTTTACATGCTCTCTGCCAATCTCTAGGTACCTTACCCTATTCCATGCATTAAATAAAAGCACTAGCAACTCCAAAACTAAATCTCCACCTGCTTTTACATTTCTATCCTGATCCCATCAATCGCAGCTGCCTTACCCCCTTTCATTCTACCCATTTATATGCATATAGTGTTATGGAGCAGGGTATATGGTGATATATAGTGGTATATCAGGCTATATGGTGATATATAGTGGTATATCAGGCTGTATGGTGATATATAGTGGTATATCAGGCTGTATGGTGATATATAGTGGTATATCAGGCTGCATGGTGATATATAGTGGTATATCAGGCTGTACAGTGATATATAGTGGTATATCAGGCTGTACAGTGATATATAGTGGTATATCAGGCTATATGGTGATATATAGTGGTATATCAGGCTATATGGTGATATATAGTGGTATATCAGGCTGTATGGTGATATATAGTGGTATATCAGGCTATATGGTGATATATAGTGGTATATCAGGCTGTACAGTGATATATAGTGGTATATCAGGCTGTATGGTGATATATAGTGATTTATCAGGCTGTACGGTGATATATAGTGGTATATCAGGCTGTATGGTGATATATAGTGGTATATCAGGCTGCATGGTGATATATAGTGGTATATCAGGCTGTACGGTGATATATAGTGGTATATCAGGCTGCATGGTGATATATAGCAGTATAATGGCTGTATGGTGATATATAGTGGTATGTCAGGCTGCATGGTGATATATAGTGGTATATCACGCTGTACAGTGATATATAGTGGTATATCAGGCTGCATGGTGATATATAGCAGTATAATGGCTGTATGGTGATATATAGTGGTATATCACACTGTACGGTGATATATAGTGGTATATCACGCTGTACGGTGATATATAGTGGTATATCAGGCTGTATGGTGATATATAGTGGTATATCAGGCTGTATTACCTGGAGTTTACCTGGAGAGAGTTCCAGGGGTCAATGCCCCCACGGCCCGGTCTGTGACTAGGCCTCCTGGTGGATCAGAGCCTGATCAACCAGGCTGTTACTCCTGGCTGCACGCAAACCAACGTACGAGCCACAGCCCGGCTGATCAGGAACCGACTTTAGGTGCTTGTCCAGTGCCAGCTTGAAGACTGCCAGTGGTCTGTTGGTAATCCCCCTTATGTATGCTGGGAGGCAGTTGAACAGTCTCGGGCCCCTGACACTTATTGTATGGTCTCTTAACGTGCTAGTGACACCCCTGCTTTTCATTGGGGGGATGTTGCATCGTCTGCCAAGTCTTTTGCTTTTGTAGTGGGTGATTTTCGTGTGCAAGTTCGGTACTAGTCCCTCTAGGATTTTCCAGGTGTATATAATCATGTATCTCTCCCGCCTGCGTTCCAGGGAATACAGGTTCAGGAACCTCAAGCGCTCCCAGTAATTGAGGTGTTTTATCTCCGTTATGCGCGCCGTGAAGGTTCTCTGTACATTTTTTAGGTCAGCAATTTCACCTGCCTTGAAAGGTGTTGTTAGTGTGCAGCAATATTCCAGCCTAGATAGAACAAGTGACCTGAAGAGTGTCATCATGGGCTTGGCATCCCTCGTTTTGAAGGTTCTCATTATCCATCCTGTCATTTTTCTAGCAAATGCGATTGATACAATGTTATGGTCCTTGAAGGTGAGATCCTCCGACATGATCACTCCCAGGTCTTTGACGTTGGTGTTTCGCTCTATTTTGTGGCCAGAATTTGTTTTGTACTCTGATGAAGATTTAATTTCCTCATGTTTACCATATCTGAGTAATTGAAATTTCTCATCGTTGAACTTCATATTGTTTTCTGCAGCCCACTGAAAGATTTGGTTGATGTCCGCCTGGAGCCTTGCAGTGTCTGCAATGGAAGACACTGTCATGCAGATCGGGTGTCATCTGCAAAGGAAGACACGGTGCTGTGGCTGACATCCTTGTCTATGTCAGATATGAGGATGAGGAACAAGATGGGAGCGAGTACTGTGCCTTGTGGAACAGAGCTTTTCACCGTAGCTGCCTCGGACTTACTCTGTTGACGACTACTCTCTGTGTTCTGTTAGTGAGGAAATTATAGATCCATCGTTCCGACTTTCCTGTTATTCTTTAGCACGCATTTTGTGCGCTATTACACCATGGTCACACTTGTCGAAGGCTTTTGCAAAGTCTGTATATATTACATCTGCATTCTTTTTGTCTTCTCGTGCATCTAGGACCTTGTCGTAGTGATCCAATAGTTGAGACAGACAGGAGCGACTGTTCTAAAACCATGTTGCCCTGGGTTGTGTAACTGATAGATTTCTAGATGGGTGGTGATCTTGCTTCTTAGGACTCTTTCAAAGATTTTTATGATATGGGATGTTAGTGCTATCGGTCTGTAGTTCGTTGCTGTTGCTTTACTGCCCCCTTTGTGGAGTGGGGCTATGTCTGTTGTTTTTAGTAACTGTGGGACGACCCCGTGTCCATGATCCTTCCATAGGATGGTAAAAGCTCGTGATAGGGGCTTCTTGCAGTTCTTGATGAACACGGAGTTCCATGAGTCTGGCCTGGGGCAGAGTGCATGGCATGTCATTTATCGCCTGTTCGAAGTCATTTGGCGTCAGGATAACATCGGATAGGCTTGTGTTAACCAAATTCTGTGGCTCTTCATAAAAATTCATTTTGATCTTCGACTCTCAGTCTGGTTAGCGGCTTGCTAAAAACTGAGTCATATTGGGACTTAAGTAGCTCACTCATTTCCTTGCTGTCATCTGTGTAGGACCCATCTTGTTTAAGTAGGGGCCCAATACTGGACGGTGTTCTCGACTTTGATTTGGCATAGGAGAAGAAATACTTTGGGTTTCTTTCGATTTCATTTATGGGTTTTAGTTCTTCCCGCGATTCCTGACTCCTAAAGGATTCTTTTAGCTTAAGTTCGATGTTTGCTATTTCTCTGACCAGTGTCTCCCTACGCATTTCAGATAGATTGATCTCTTTTAGGGGTAATTAGCACCTCCTGGAGTGGAACCACAGTCGATGGCCTCCACTCCAAACCAACAGATACAGATAAACTCCAGGATACTAATGCCGGAAAAAAAATCCCCCCCCCAGTACCAACAATACCACCAGTCCGATAACATTCTTCTTTGCAAATATACAGGGTCTAAAGCCAGCAACAAACAACAAAATACCTTTCATCCGTGGACTGCTTGCAGAGGCAAAGGCAATGTTCGCGGCTTTCACTGAGGCCCACATAAAGGATCACTTGGACAACGAAATATGGATCCCAGGTTACAACCTATACAGATGTGACAGAGTGAACAGGCAATAGGGGGGGGTGGCCTGTACATTGCAGAGTCACTTGTTTGCACAGAACTGCTAAATGCCTCAAATGATGTAGTGGAAGTTTTAGCAGTAAAGGTCGAGAACCAAAACCTAGTCATTGTGGTAGTCTACAAGCCTCTGCATGCAACATCCCAGCAATTCCAGGAACAGCTGTTAAAAATTGACCACTGTCTGGAAAACCTTCCAGCTCCTGCACCCAACATCTTGCTCCTGGGGGATTTCAACTTAAGGCACCTAAAATGGAGGAATATAGCAAATAATATTGTTGCAGTAATAACACCAGGAGGCAGCTCTGATGAAAACTCACACTCACACGAGCTTTTAAATCTCTGCACAAAATTCAATTTAAACCAGCAAATAATAGAGCCTACTAGACTGGAGAATACACTAGACCTCATCTTCACTAACAATGATGATCTGATAAGAAATGTCACCATATCAAAAACAATATACTCAGATCACAACATAATTGAGGTTCAGTCATGTATGCACGGAGCCCAGACCGACATAATGAGATTAGTCACGAGGGAGCATTCACCAAATTCAACTTCAATAACAAAAACATAAAGTGGGACCAAGTAAACCAAGTCCTAACCGATATAAGCTGGGAAGATATACTAAGCAACACAGACCCCAACTTATGCCTAGAACAGATTAACTCGGTGGCACTCGATGTATGCACAAGGCTTATTCCTCTAAGAAAAAGGAGGAGTAGATGTAAAACAGAAAGAGACAGGCGCTCCCTTTACAGGCGACGGAAAAAAATAACAGAGCGGCTAAAAGAGGTCAATATATCTGAAATGCGTAGGAAGACACTGGTCAGAGAAATAGCAAGCATCGAACTTAAGCTAAAAGAATCCTTTAGGAGTCAGGAATCGTGGGAAGAACTAAAAGCCATAAATGAAATCGAAAGAAACCCAAAGTATTTCTTCTCCTATGCCAAATCAAAATCGAGAAGAACGTCCAGTATTGGGCCCCTACTTAAACAAGATGGGTCCTACACAGATGGCAGCAAGGAAATGAGTGAGCTACTCAAGTCCCAATATGACTCAGTTTTTAGCAAGCCGCTAACCAGACTGAGAGTCGAAGATCAAAATGAATTTTTTATGAGAGAGCCACAAAATCTGATTAACACAAGCCTATCCGATGTTATCCTGACGCCAAATGACTTCGAACAGGCGATAAATGACATGCCCATGCACTCTGCCCCAGGGCCAGACTCATGGAAACTCTGTGTTCATCAAGAACTGCAAGAAGCCCCTATCACAAGCCTTTTCCATCCTATGGAGAGGGAGCATGGACACGGGGGTCGTCCACAGTTACTAAAAACAACAGACATAGCCCCACTCCACAAAGGGGGCAGTAAAGCAACAGCAAAGAACTACAGACCAATAGCACTAACATCCCATATCATAAAAATCTTTGAAAGGGTCCCTAAGAAGCAAGATCACCACCCATCTAGAAACCCATCAGTTACACAACCCAGGGCAACATGGGTTTAGAACAGGTCGCTACTGTCTGTCTCAACTATTGGATCACTATGACAAGGTCCTAAATGCACTAGAAGACAAAAAGAATGCAAGTGTAATATATACAGACTTTGCGAAAGCCTTCGACAAGTGTGACCATGGCGTAATAGCGCACAAATGCGTGCTAAAGGAATAACAGGAAAAGTCGGTCGATGGATCTATAATTTCCTCACTAACAGAACACAGAGAGTAGTCGTCAACAGAGTAAAGTCGAGGCAGCTACGGTGAAAAGCTCTGTTCCACAAGGCACAGTACTCGCTCCCATCTTGTTCCTCATCCTCATATCCGACATAGACAAGGATGTCAGCCACAGCACCGTGTCTTCCTTTGCAGATGACACCCGAATCTGCATGACAGTGTCTTCCATTGCAGACACTGCAAGGCTCAGGCGGACATCAACCAAATCTTTCAGTGGGCTGCAGAAAACAATATGAAGTTCAACGATGAGAAATTTCAATTACTCAGATATGGTAAACATGAGGAAATTAAATCTTCATCAGAGTACAAAACAAATTCTGGCCACAAAATAGAGCGAAACACCAACGTCAAAGACCTGGGAGTGATCATGTCGGAGGATCTCACCTTCAAGGACCCTAGCATTGTTTTCAATCGCATCTGCTAGAAAAATGCAGATGGATAATGAGAACCTTCAAAACT
>NC_069452.1:20147491-20174498 GCF_026875155.1 Cherax quadricarinatus | reverse complement strand
TACTCTAGAAGTTTTAATTTCCCATGTTTACCATATCGGGAAATTGAAATTTCTCACGTTGAACTTTTTATTGTTTTCTGCAGCCCACTGAAAGATTGGTTGATGTCCGCCTGGAGCCTTGCAGTGTCTGCAATGGAAACACTGTCATGCAATTCGGGTGTCACCCTGCAAAGGAAGACACGGTGCTGTGGCTGACATCCTTGTCTATGTGGGATATGAGGATGAGGAACAAGATGGGAGCGAGTATTGTGCCTTGTGGAACAGAGCTTTTCACCGTAGCTGCCTCGGACTTTACTCTGTTGACTACTCTCTGTGTTCTGTTAGTGAGGAAATTATAGATCCATCGACCGACTTTTCCTGTTATTCCTTTAGCACGCATTTTGTGCGCTATTACGCCATGGTCACACTTGTCGAAGGCTTTTGCAAAGTCTGTATATATTACATCTGCATTCTTTTTGTCTTCTAGTGCATTTAGGACCTTGTCGTAGTGATCCAATAGTTGAGACAGACAGGAGCGACCTGTTCAAAACCCATGTTGCCCTGGGTTGTGTAACTGGTGGGGTTTCTAGATGGGTGGTGATCTTGCTTCTTAGGACCCTTTCAAAGATTTTTATGATATGGGATGTTAGTGCTATTGGTCTGTAGTTCTTTGCTGTTGCTTTACTGCCCCCTTTGTGGAGTGGGGCTATGTCTGTTGTTTTTAGTAACTGTGGGAACGACCCCCGTGTCCATGCTCCCTCTCCATAGGATGGAAAAGGCTCGTGATAGGGGCTTCTTGCAGTTCTTGATGAACACAGAGTTCCATGAGTCTGGCCCTGGGGCAGAGTGCATGGGCATGTCATTTATCGCCTGTTCGAAGTCATTTGGCGTCAGGATAACATCGGATAGGCTTGTGTTAATCAAATTTTGTGGCTCTCTCATAAAAAAATTCATTTTGATCTTCGACTCTCAGTCTGGTTTAGCGGCTTGCTAAAAACTGAGTCATATTGGGACTTGAGTAGCTCACTCATTTCCTTGCTGTCATCGTGTAGGGCCCATCTTGTTTAAGTAGGGGCCCAATACTGGACGTTGTTCTCGATTTTGATTTGGCATAGGAGAAGAAATACTTTGGGTTTCTTTCGATTTCATTTATGGCTTTTAGTTCTTCCCGCGATTCCTTACTCCTAAAGGATTCTTTTAGCTTAAGTTCGATGCTTGCTATTTCTCTGACCAGTGTCCCCCTACGCATTTCAGATATATTGACCTCTTTTAGCCGCTCTGTTATTCTTTTCCGTCGCCTGTAAAGGGAGCGCCTGTCTCTTTTCTATTTTACTCTACTCCTCCTTTTTTTTAGAGGAATAAGCCTTGTGAAATACATCGAGTGCCACCGAGTTAATCGTTCTAGGCATAATTTGGGGTCTGTGTTGCTTAGAAATATCTTCCCAGCTTATATCGGTTAGGAATTGGTTTTATTTGGGTCCCATTTTTATGTTTTGTTATTGAAGTTGAATTTGGTGAATGCTCCCTCGTGACTAGTCTCATTATGTCCGCCCTGGGCTCCACCCCATACATGTCTGAACCTCAATTATGTTGTGATCTGAGTATATTGTTTTTGATATGGTGACATTTCTTATCAATCATCATTGTTAGTGAAGATGAGGTCTAGTGTATTCTCCCAGTCTAGTAGGCTCTATTATTTGCTGGTTTAAATTGAATTTTGTGCAGAGTTTTTAAAAGCTCGTGTGAGTGTGATTTTTTCACAGAGCTGCCTCCTGGTGTAATTACTGCAACAATATTATTTGCTATATTCCTCCATTTTGGGTGCCTAAAGTTGAAATCCCCCGGGACCCAAGATGTTGGGTGCAGGAGCGGGAAGATTTTCCAGACAGTGGTCAATTTTAACAGTGTTCCTGGAATTGCTGGAATGTTGCATCCGAGGCTTTTTAGACTACCACAATGACTAGGTTTTGGGGTTCTCGACCTTACTGCTAAAACTTCCACTACATCATTTGAGGCATTAAGCAGTTCTGTGCAAACAAGTGACTCTGCAATGTACAGGCCAACCCCCCCCCCCCCTTTTGCCTGTTCACTCTGTCACATCTGTATAGGTTGTAACCTGGGATCCATATTTCGTTGTCCAAGTGATCCTTTATGTGGGTCTCAGTGAAAGCCGCGAACATTGCCTTTGCCTCTGCAAGCAGTCCACGGATGAAAGGTATTTTGTTGTTTGTTGCTGGCTTTAGACCCTGTATATTTGCAAAGAAGAATATTATCGGACTGGTGGTATTGTTGGTACTGTGGCCAAACATTGTGAGAGAGACAGTCTCGTGTGGCCAGGCACAGAGAGAGACAGTCAGGTGTGGCCAGACATTGTGAGAGAGACAGTCTGGTGTGGCCAGATACTGAGAGAGACAGTGAGGTGTGGCCAAAGATTGTGAGAGAGACAGTATGGTGTGGCAAGACACTGAGAGAGACAGTCAGGTGTGGCCAAACATTGTGAGAGAGACAGTATGGTGTGGCCAGACACTGAGACAGTCTGGTGTGGCTAGACACTGTGAGAGAGACAGTCAGGTGTGGCCAGACACTGTGAGAGAGGCAGTCTGGTGTGGCCAGACACTGAGAGAGACAGTCAGGTGTGGCCAGACTGTGAGAGAGACAGTCTGGTGTGGCCAGACACTGAGACAGTCTGGTGTGGCCAGACACTGTGAGAGAGACAGTCAGGTGTGGCCAAACATTGTGAGAGAGACAGTCTTGTGTGGCCAGACGCTGAGACAGTCTTGTGTGGCCAGACACTGTGAGAGAGACAGTCAGGTGTGGCCAGACACTGTGAGAGAGACAGTCTGGTGTGGCCAGACTCTGAGACAGTCTGGTGTGGCTAGACACTGTGAGAGAGGCAGTCAGGTGTGGCCAGACACTGTGAGAGAGGCAGTCTGGTGTGGCCAGACACTGAGACAGTCTGGTGTGGCCAGACACTGTGAGAGAGACAGTCAGGTGTGGCCAACCATTGTTAGAGAGACAGACTGGTGTGGCCAGACACTGAGAGAGACAGTCAGGTGTGGCCAAACATTGTGTGAGAGAGACAGTATGGTGTGGCCAGACACTGAGACAGTCTTGTGTGGCCAGACACTGTGAGAGAGACAGCCAGGTGTGGCCAGACACTGTGAGAGAGACAGTCTGGTGTGGCCAGTCACTGAGAGAGACAGTCTGGTGTGGCCAGACACTGAGAGAGACAGTCTGGTGTGGCCAGACACTGTGAGAGAGACAGTCAGGTGTGGTCAGACACTGTGAGAGAGACAGTCTGGTGTGGCCAGACACTGAGACAGTCTGGTGTGGCCAGACACTGTGAGAGAGACAGTCAGGTGTGGCCAAACATTGTTAGAGAGACAGTCTGGTGTGGCCAGACACTGAGAGAGACAGTCAGGTGCGGCCAAACATTGCGAGAGAGACAGTATGGTGTGGCCAGACACTGAGACAGTCTTGTGTGGCCAGACACTGTGAGGTGAGAGAGACAGTCTGATGTGGCCAGACACTGTGACAGAGACAGTCAGATGTGGCCAGACACTGTGAGAGAGACAGTCTGGTGTGGCCAGACACTGAGACAATCTGGTGTGGCCAGACACTGTGAGAGAGACAGTCAGGTTTGGCCAAACACCTGGCCCGGTGGCCTGGTGGCTAAAGCTCCCGCTTCACACACGGAGGGCCCGGGTTCGATTCCCGGCGGGTGGAAACATTTCGACACGTTTCCTTACACCTGTTTGTCCCGTTCACCCTAGCAGCAAATAGGGACCTGGGTGTTAGTCGACTGGTGTGGGTCGCATCCTGGGGGACAAGATTAAGGACCCCAATGGAAATAAGTTAGACAGTCCTCGATGACGCACTGACTTTCTTGGGTTATCCTGGGTGGCTAACCCTCCGGGGTTAAAAATCCGAACGAAATCTTATCTTATCTTATCTTAACACTGAGACAGTGAGGTGTGGCCAGACACTGTGAGAGAGACAGTCAGGTGTGGCCAGACACTGTGAGAGAGACAGTCAGATGTGGCCAGACACTGTGAGAGAGACAGTCAGGTGTGGCCAGACACTGTGAGAGAGACAGTCAGGTGTGGCCAGACACTGTGAGAGAGACAGTCAGGTGTGGCCAGACACTGAGACAGTCTGGTGTGGCCAGACACTGTGAGAGAGACAGTCAGGTGTGGCCAGACACTGAGACAGTCAGGTGTGGCCAGACACTGAGACAGTCAGGTGTGGCCAGACACTGAGACAGTCTGGTGTGGCCAGACACTGTGAGAGAGACAGTCAGGTGTGGCCAGACACTGTGAGAGAGACAGTCAGGTGTGGCCAGACACTGAGACAGTCTGGTGTGGCCAGACACTGTGAGAGAGACAGTCAGGTGTGGCCAGACACTGTGAGAGAGACAGTCAGGTGTGGCCAGACACTGAGACAGTCTGGTGTGGCCAGACACTGTGAGAGAGACAGTCAGGTGTGGCCAGACACTGGCTGGTCTTCAACATTTCCCCAGTGACTTTTTACGTCTTTATTGGTCAGTCAGCTGCAACATCCGGTGGAGGAGGAGACCGGAAGTAACTGCAAAATTTCTCACTCGTAGTTCCTGCAGTTATCACACAACTTCCTTACAACCATTACTGTCCTGACATATTTAACTCCCCCACAGCTACTGTCCTGACATATTTAACTCCCCCACAGCTACTGTCCTGACATATTTAACTCCCCCACAGCTACTGTCCTGACATATTTAACTCCCCCACAGCTACTGTCCTGACATATTTAACTCCCCCACAGCTACTGTCCTGACATATTTAACTCCCCCACGCTACTGTCCTGACAATTAAAATCCCCCACAGCTACTGTCCTGACATATTTTAAATCCCCCCCAGCTACTGTCCTGACATATTTAACTCCCCCCCACTACTGTCCTGACATATTTAACTCCCCACAGCTACTGTCCTGACAATTTAACTCCCCCACAGCTACTGTCCGACATATTAACTCCCCCACAGTTTTCTGTCCTGACATATTTAACTCCCCCCCAGCTACTGGGCCTGACATATTTAACTCCCCCACAGCTACTGTCCTGACATATTTAACTCCCCCACAGCTACTGTCCTGACATATTTAACTCCCCCACAGCTACTGTCCTGACATATTTAAATCCCCCCACAGCTACTGTCCTGACAAATTTAACTCCCCCACAGCTACTGTCCTAACATATTTAACTCCCCCCAAACTACTGTCCCCGACATAATTTTAAATCCCCCACAGTTACTGTCCTGACATATATAACTCCCCCACAGCTACTGTCCTGACATATTTTAACTCCCCCACAGCTACTGTCCTGACATATTTAACCCCCCCACAGCTACTGTCCTAACATATTAACTCCCCCACAGCTACTGTCCTGACATATTTAACCCCCCCCCACAGCTACTGTCCCCGACTAAATTAACTCCCCCACAGCTACTGTCCTATATATTTAACTCCCCCACAGCTACTGTCCTGACATATTAACTCCCCCACAAACTACTGTCCTGACATATTTAACTCCCCCACAGTTACTGTCCTGACAAAATTTTTAAATCCCCCACGCTTTCTGTCCTGACATATTTTAAATCCCCCACAGCTACTGTCCTGACATATTTAACTCCCCCACACTACTGTCCTAACATATTTAACCCCCCCAGCACTGTCCCCGACATATTAACTCCCCCACAGCTACTGTCCTGACATATTTAATCCCCCACAGCTACTGTCCTGATATATTTAACTCCCCCACAGCTACTGTCCTGACATATTTAACTCCCCCACAGCTACTGTCCTAACATATTTAACTCCCCCACAGCTACTGTCCTGACATATTTAACTCCCCCACAGCTACTGTCCTAAAAAAATTTAACTCCCCCACAGCTACTGTCCTGACATATTTAACTCCCCCCCACTACTGTCCTGACATATTTAACTCCCCCACAGCTACTGTCCTGATATATTTAACTCCCCCACAGCTACTGTCCTGACATATTTAACTCCCCCACAGCTACTGTCCGACATATTTAACTCCCCCACAGCTACTGTCCTGACATATTAAAACCCCCCCACAGCACTGTCCTAACAAATTTAACTCCCCCACAGCTACTGTCCTGACAATTTAACTCCCCCACAGCACTGTCCTGACATATTTAACTCCCCCACAGCTACTGTCCTGACATATTTAACTCCCCCACAGCTACTGTCCTGATATATTTAACTCCCCCACAGCTACTGTCCTGACATATTTAACTCCCCCACAGCTACTGTCCTGACATATTTAACTCCCCCACAGCTACTGTCCCCAACATATTAACTCCCCCACAGCTACTGTCCTGACATATTTAACTCCCCCACAGCTACTGTCCTGACATATTTAACTCCCCCACAGCTACTGTCCTGACATATTTAACTCCCCCACAGCTACTGTCCTGATATATTTAACTCCCCCACAGCTACTGTCCTGACATATTTAACTCCCCCACAGCTACTGTCCTAACATATTTAACTCCCCCACAGCTACTGTCCTCTCATATTCCATAACTGGAGAATGTCTTCTTTGATCGGCTTCAAACCTTCAATACTAGTGTATCACAGCAAGTGAAACTTTGCATTAAGGTCGGTCTGCATAGATACCACTTTACCAACTCTTCTGAAGAAATACAATATAATTACTGGGAAGTTTATTCAGGTATACATAAATACACTTACATATATTATCATACATAGCAGTGTATGTATAGTTACATAGATTATCATACATAGCAGTGTATGTATAGTTACATAGATTATCATACATAGCAGTGTATGTATAGTTACATAGATTATCATACATAGCAGTGTATGTATAGTTACATAGATTATCATAGATTTAAATTACAAGTCAAATCTTACTCCAAATTAATAATATTCATTATTCTTACCTGTCCATTTAATTTTGTTTATCACTACTTGTTTTTTTAGTCACTTTTCATTGTGTATGCAATTAGTGTATATTCCAATTACTTTTTTGCAAGTACCAAAACTATCTTTTGCTAGCTAGTACCAACTACCTCATTTTTTTTTTTACTTTTATAGTGCAATAAACTGCTCAATTTATTTAATATTACAAATCAGATCTTACTCCTAAACCAATATTATTTCATAGTGACCACCTGTCCATTTAACTTTGTTTACCATTACTTAATTTTAGTCCCTCATATATTTTCTCCTTTATTTTAGCTTTATATAACTATCCTAGTTTATATATTCACAATTGTTAAAATAATCAAGGTGCTATTCTCAGGTGCTAAAGTAGAACAAGTTCACAATTTTGCCATTATATTCCAAAGCTCATTTATTTGATTACCACTTTATAGTTCACCACAACTTACATTAGTCCCTTTTATATTATAATTTTATACTATAATTCTAACTTTAAAGAATTACCTTTATAGTACTACCTACTATCATATTCCCAAGCTCCACTATTTGATCATCACTTTATTTGTATTAGTCCCTTTTATATTGTCTCCTTTATTTTAGCTTAAAAAAAAAAAAAAAACTACCTTAGCTCATTATTTTACATTTGTTAAATAATTCAAGTGCTATTTTTTAGCTTAAGACTATTTACTTTGTTTTATACTTAATTCTAACTATAGATTCACTACAAATTTTATGATTACAAGCATTGATCCTGATACCAACCTCTTATTTAATGACTTAAATGAATCAAACAGTTACTGTAATTACTACACTGCAGAACAATCAAAGGCACTTCTCAGTGCCAACAACAACATAACTATCTTTAACCACAATATCAGATCTTTAAGCAAGCATTACGATGACCTCATAGCATTACTAAATTCCTTACATGCCAATATGTCCATCATTACACTAACTGAAACCTGGCTAAAGCCTGATAGTACAGATGTCTATGCCATTCCTGGTTACACAGCCATACACAACTGTAGGCCAGACCAACAAGCGGGTGGCACAGCCATATACTACTCAGACCAACTAGAATGTATCAGTAATACTTGCACAAGGGATGAACATGGGGAATATATAATAGCCAAATTCAAATCCAAATACCTACAAAAACCTCTCACATTGATAAACATCTACAGAGTTCCACAGTCAAACATTAGCCAATTTTGTCAAAACCTAGGAAGTATGATAACTGATGCACGCATGAACAAAGATCACTTACTACTCTCAGGTGACTTCAATATAAATCTCCTGAAAGACCAGGACCCACACGTTACTAAATTCACAAACACAATGAGTAACTGTAGTTACTACCAACGTAAAAAACCTAAAAGAGTTAAAAGATAGTGTTTCCCTACTTGACCCTTTGGGCCCAACATCATACCCCCTTTTAAAATCAGGCAAAATTACAATAATCCCACAGACCACTACCCTACTTTCCTCATAACAACTTGGTAAATTACCCAAACATACTAAAGTCACCTTCAGACTTCCAATGAGGCGCCATTAATAATTTTCACAACGCAATAAAAAACTTTGTTTGGGCACACTACTAGAAACCTATACAGATATTGACGAATGTATTAATTTTTCAAAAAAAAACCCAATCCCTATAAAAGCACCCCCTAAAAAACTAAACGATGACAGTAAGAGACTGAACAGTCCCTGGCTAACCCCCCGCATTCTAAACCAAAAAATACAAAACACCGATATAAAAAAAAGTACAGAATGGGTACAAAACCCAGAACCAAACAAAACGTTACCGTAAACCCTAACCACCTGATAAAAGGGCAAAAAAATGTATTATGAAACGATTACCCAATTCAGTGAATAAAAAAGCCCGGGAAAAACCCTATCAAAAATTTCGGGGAACCCAAAAAATATCACGAAATACGAAATAAAATTAGAAAAATCAGATAAACCCCCAACCCCCACCAACAAAAACAGCAAACAGACCAATGATTTTTCTCCACTATGGACAAAACCTTCCCAAATAAAACCCAAGCTCAGATACCCCCCCAAATGACACTTCCCCGGGCAACTCCCCGAACACATGTTCCTAGCCCCGATAACCCAACAATTCCCTTATTATCAACCACAAAAAAACAAGCAGGAGATTTAAAACCTTACCACCCTTTATATACAAAAAAGGTCAAAAAGTGCTATCACCAATCATTGCAACACTCTTTAACAAACCTTGAATCCTCCACCTTCCTACAGTACTCAAAATACAAGAGCCCCCCGATCCAAAGGAGGAGACCAAACAGAGTTGTAACTTAGGCCAATATCCAATTTACACCCTCTCTGAAAAACTTCGAAAAAAATTCATAAAGAAACTACTCCCACCTTTCTCCCAAAACATACTCAACCCCTGCCAATTTGGATTCAGGGCCCAATAAAAATATAAAGATCATTATACACAGCTGAACATATATACACTGCAATAGAGAAAAAAGAAGTCCCACTGGGGATCTTTATTGACTTAGTAAAGCTTTTGATCAGTTGACCAGACTTTCTCCACGTAAAATTGTCACACTATGGGGATAAAAGGGCACTCCCCCAACTACCCCAAGTCATACCCAGAAAAGAAACCAATATGGGTACGCAAAAGGGCAAGCTCTTCCCCACAACCAATTACAGTTGGTGTCCCACAGGGAAATGGGGCCTTGGCCCTCTTCTTTTCTCCTAACATAAATGACCTTCCCAAAACTTCGCAATTACTCAAACCCCCAAAATTTGCAGTACCTACTACGTCTTTTCTCACCCCAGCCCAATCACGCTAGACAATATGTAAATACCGAATTACAGAAAATATTACCTGGATGAGGACTAAAAACTTAACTAAACATTGACAAACCTACTTTATTCAGTTTTTGGGAACAGAGCACGAGTCCCCCTTAACATAATTAAATGGTCACCTATCACAAAACTAACAGGGGAAAAATTTTTAGGAAATTTCCCCCTTTTAATAGACTCAAAATTTTTACACATATACAACAAATTTTTAAGAAAAAATTTTCCCAAAATGTGCATACACGAAGATACGGTATGCTCCCCGTCGCCCCCCCTGCCCTTATCAACTTTATTTTCCCCTATTCACCTATGGGAATTTTGCAGGGGTCAACAACAAAAACCATTTGCCACTAATTACCCAACAAAAAGGCTGCAGTTAAAGATAACAAACTCACTACAACAGCACACTCCCCAAAATTCAATACATAAACCTACTCACCATACAAAAAAATCCATATTATTGCCCTTTTCATACATAGAACACTTAACCCTTTATATTAACCTCCCCTCAAACATCCCTTTCCAACCTCAAAGAACAATACCATAACACAAAGGCACAGATCACTCTTTTTGTTCTGGTCCATCTCACACTATGCAAAAACTAATGCAATAAAATCTGGAAATTTATTTCCCTTTAAAAAAAAAAAACCTACCCGTTTTTAAATTCAAGTCTCTTTCAAAGACACTTTCCCCGAAAACCAAAAAACCTGAATAACTGAAAACCTTAAATGTATACTTTAAAATTTTTTCCATTTTTATCACAAAATGTTAAACCTAAAACCCCAAACTAACTTTTTATTTTTTAATACACACCTAGCAATACTCCAAGACTGAATTCAACAATGCATACAACCAATACCTGTTTTGTAATACTCACTTGGCTTTTAGTTATCTGTTTACTAAGTTTTATCACTGATTTCATCATTCTTAGTTTTTAATTTTAAGTTAATTTTTTTAAACCACCCGTAATGCAGCATAGTATAATGGCTTTGGCATCTGCCTTTTTTGTATTTTTTTTTTACCCCGTATTTGCTCAAATTGTAAATAAATAAATAAATAAATAAATCATACATAGCAGTGTATGTATAGTTACATAGATTATCATACATAGCAGTGTATGTATAGTTACATAGATTATCATACATAGCAGTGTATGTATAGTTACATAGATTATCATACATAGCAGTGTATGTATAGTTACATAGATTTATCCATACTTTGCAGTGTATGTATAGTTACATGATTTTTCATACATAGCAGTGTATGTATAGTTACATAGATTATCATACATAGCAGCATATGTGTAGATTATCATACATAGCAGTGCATGTATAGTTACATAGATTATCATGCATAGCAGTGTATGTATAGTTACATAGATTATCATACATAGCAGCATATGTGTAGATTATCATACATAGCAGTGCATGTATAGTTACATAGATTATATAATAGCGTGTTGTATAGTTACGTAGTTATCATACATAGCAGCATATGTGTAGATTATCATACATAGCAGCGCATGTATAGTTACATAGATTATCATACATAGCAGTGTATGTATAGTTACATAGATTATCATACATAGCAGCATATGTGTTGATTATCATACATAGCAGCATATATGTAGATTATCAAACATAGCAGCATATATGTAGATTATCATACATAGCAGCATATATGTAGATTATCATACATAGCAGCATATATGTAGATTATCATACATAGCAGCATATATGTAGATTATCAAACATAGCAGCATATATGTAGATTATCATACATAGCAGTGCATGTATAGTTACATAGATTATCTTTACTTTAGCAGTGCAGTATAGTTACATAGATTATCATACATAGCAGTGCATGTATAGTTACATAGATTATCATACATAGCAGCATATATGTAGATTATCATACATAGCAGCATATATGTAGATTATCATACATAGCAGCATATATGTAGATTATCATACATAGCAGTGCATGTATAGTTACATAGATTATCATACATAGCAGTGCAATATATAGTTACATAGATTATCATGCATAGCAGTGTATATATATTTACATATATTATCATACATAGCAGTGCATGTATAGTTACATAGATTATCATACATAGCAGTGCATGTATAGTTGCATAGATTATCATACATAGCAGTGCATGTATAGTTACATAGATTATCATACATAGCAGTGCATGTATAGTTACATAGATTATCATACATAGCAGTGTATATATATTTACATATATTATCATACATAGCAGTGCATGTATAGTTACATAGATTATCATACATAGCAGTGTATGTATAGTTACATATATTATCATACATAGCAGTGCATGTATAGTTACATAGATTATCATACATAGCAGTGCATGTATAGTTACATAGATTATCATTAAAATGGTATAAAATACCGACAGGTTGTTAGGTAAGACACATATGCAACAGTTAGGTATTTTTATTAAGAAACGTTTCGCCTACACAGTAGGCTTCTTCAGTCAAGTACAGAAAAGTTGATAGAAGCAGAAGATACTTGAAGACGATGTAATCAGTCCATCAACTTTTCTGTACTTGACTGAAGAAGCCTACTGTGTAGGCGAAACGTTTCATAATAAAGATACCTAACTGTTGCATATGTGTCTTACCTAACAACCTGTCGGTATTTTATACCTTTTTAATGTTCAATCTGTCAGACACTGCAACAAAAGGGTATCTTGGTACAGACCTGCAATCAACTTCGACAACTTCCACTAGTTGAACGGCTGGATTTGAGAGGGACCGACTTCTCAACATCTGAGTTCTTACCTCTCCTTGTGGCCTACGTCTCACCTCTTGGCGTTAAAAAGCTCCATCCTGTCACTTCATTTTCCCTATTGTTTCATCTATGGGAACAATGCTCTTCCAGATGAGGGACTGACCACCTCAAAACTTAAGGTGATGGACTGATTACATGTTTTTCAAGTATCTTCTGCTTCTATCAACTTTTCTGTACTTGACTGAAGAAGCCTACTGTGTGGCGAAACGTTTCATATAAAGATACCTAACTGTTGCATATGTGTCTACCTAACAACATAAATTATCATACATAGCAGGCATGTATAGTTACATAGATTATCATACATAGCAGTGTATGTATAGTTACATATATTATCATACATAGCAGTGTATGTATAGTTACATAGATTATCATACATAGCAGCATATGTGTAGATTATCATACATTTGCAGCATATATGTAGATTATCATACATAACGCATATGTGTAGATTATCATTTCATGCAGCATAATGTAGATTATCATACATAACAGCATATATGTAGATTATCATACATAGCAGCAATATGTAGAATTTTCATACATAGCAGCATTTATGTAGATATTATACGTAGCAGCATATATGTAAATTATCATACATAGCAGCATATATGTAGATTATCATACATAGCAGCATATATGTAGATTATCATACATAACAGCATATATGTAGATTATCATACATAACAGCATATATGTAGATTATCATACATAGCAGCATATATGTAGATTATCATACATAGCAGCATATATGTAGATTATCATACATAGCAGCATATATGTAGATTATCATACATAGCAGCATATATGTAGATTATCATACATAGCAGCATATATGTAGATTATCATACATAGCAGCATATATGTAGATTATCATACATAGCAGCATATATGTAGAGAACCTGGGATAACCCAAAAATGTCAAAGTGACTTATTTCCATTGTGGTCCTTTATTTCCAATGGGGTCCTTTATTTCCACTGGGGTCCTTTATTTCCATTGGGATCCTTTATTTCCATTGGGGTCCTTTGTTTCCATTGGGGTCCTTTATTTCCATTGGGGTATTTTATTTCCATTGGGGTCCTTTGTTTCCATTGGGGTCTTTTATTTACATTGGGGTCCTTTATTTCCATTGGGGTCCTTTATTTCCATTGGGGTCCTTTATTTCCATTGGGGTATTTTATTTCCATTGGGGTCCTTTGTTTCCATTGGGGCCCTTTATTTCCATTGGGGTCCTTTATTTCCATTAGGGTCCTTTATTTCCATTGGGGTCTTTTATTTCCATTGGGGTCCTTTATTTCCATTGGGATCCTTTATTTCCATTGGGGTCCTTTATTTCCATTGGGGTCTTTTATTTCCATTGTGGTCCTTTATTTCCATTGGGATCCTTTATTTCCATTGTGGTCCTTTGTTTCCATTGGGGTCCTTTATTTCCATTGGGGTCCTTTATTTCCATTGGGGTCCTTTGTTTCCATTGGGGTCTTTTATTTCCATTGGGGTCCTTTATTTCCATTGGGGTCCTTTATTTGCATTTGGGTCCTTTATTTCCATTGGGGTCCTTTATTTCCATTAGGGTCCTTTTTTCCATTGGGGTATTTTATTTCCATTGGGGTCCTTTGTTTCCATTGGGGCCTTTATTTCCATTGGGGTCCTTTATTTCCATTAGGGTCCTTTATTTCCATTGGGGTCTTTATTTCCATTGGGGTCCTTTATTTCCTTTGGGGGCCCCTTTATTTCCATTGGGGTCCTTTATTTGCATTTGGGTCCTTTATTTCCATTGGGGTCCTTTTTTCCATTGGGGTCCTTTGTTTCCTTTGGGGGCCTTATTTCCATGGGGCTCTTTATTTCCATTGGGAACCTTTGTTTCCATTGGGATCCTTTGTTTCCATTTGGGTCCTTTATTTCCATTGGGGTCTTTTATTTCCATTGGGGTCCTTTATTTCCATTGGGATCCTTTATTTCCATTGGGGGTTCCTTTATTTGCATTTGGGTCCTTTATTTCCATTGGGTCCTTTATTTCCATTAGGGTTCCTTTGTTTCCATTGGGGTCCTTTATTTCCATTGGGGTCCTTTATTTCCATTGGGGTCCTTTATTTGCATTTGGGTCCTTTATTTCCATTGGGATCCTTTATTTCCATTGGGGTCCTTTGTTTCCATTTGGGTCCTTTATTTCCATTGGGGTCCTTTATTTCCATTAGGGTCCTTTGTTTCCATTTGGGTCTTTATTTCCTTTGGGGTCCTTTATTTCCATTAGGGTCCTTTGTTTCCATTTGGGTCCTTTATTTCCATTAGGGTCCTTTGTTTCCATTTGGGTCCTTTATTTCCATTGGAGTCCTTTGTTTCCATTGGGGTCCTTTGTTTCCATTAGGGTCCTTTGTTTCCATTGGGGTCCTTTATTTCCATTGGGGTCCTTTGTTTCCATTGGGGTCCTTTGTTTCCATTAGGTCCTTTGTTTCCTTTTGGGGTCCTTTATTTCCATTGGGGTCCTTTATTTCCATTGGAGTCCTTTGTTTCCATTGGGGTCCTTTGTTTCCATTAGGGTCCTTTATTTCCATTGGGGTCCTTTGTTTCCATTGGGGTCCTTTGTTTCCATTAGGGTAATTTGTTTCCATTAGGGTCCTTTGTTTCCATTGGGGTCCTTTATTTCCTTGGGTCCTTGTTCCATTGGGGTCCTTTGTTTCCATTTGGGTCCTTTATTTCCATTGGGGTCCTTTATTTCCATTAGGGTCCTTTGTTTCCATTTGGGTCCTTTATTTCCATTAGGGTCCTTTGTTTCCATTTGGGTCCTTTATTTCCATTGGAGTCCTTTGTTTCCATTGGGGTCCTTTGTTTCCATTAGGGTCCTTTATTTCCATTGGGGTCCTTTGTTTCCATTGGGGTCCTTTGTTTCCATTGGGGTCCTTTGTTTCCATTGGGGTCCTTTGTTTCCATTGGGGCCTTTGTTTCCACTGGGGTCCTTTGTTTCCATTGGGTCCTTTGTTTCCATTGGGATCCTTTGTTTCCACTGGGGTCCTTTGTTTCCATTGGGGTTCTTTGTTTCCATTGGGGTCCTTTGTTTCCATTGGGGTCTTTTGTTTCCATTGGGGTCCTTTGTTTCCATTGGGGTCCTTTGTTTCCATTGGGGTCCTTTGTTTCCATTGGGGTCCTTTGTTTCCATTGGGTCCTTTATTTCCATTGGGGTCCTTTATTTCCATTGGGGTCCTTTGTTTCCATTGGGGTCTTTTATTTCCATTGGGGTCCTTTATTTCCATTGGGGTCCTTTATTTGCATTTGGGTCCTTTATTTCCATTGGGGTCCTTTATTTCCATTAGGGTCCTTTATTTCCATTGGGGTATTTTATTTCCATTGGGGTCCTTTGTTTCCATTGGGGCCCTTTATTTCCATTGGGTCCTTTATTTCCATTAGGGTCCTTTATTTCCATTGGGGTCTTTTATTTCCATTGGGGTCCTTTATTTCCATTGGGATCCTTTATTTCCATTGGGGTCCTTTATTTGCATTGGGGTCCTTTGTTTCCATTGGGGCCCTTTATTTCCATTGGGGCCCTTTATTTCCATTGGGAACCTTTGTTTCCATTGGGATCCTTTGTTTCCATTTGGGTCCTTTATTTCCATTGGGGTCTTTTATTTCCTTTGGGGTCCTTTATTTCCATTGGGATCCTTTATTTCCATTGGGGTCCTTTATTTGCATTTGGGTCCTTTATTTCCATTGGGGTCCTTTATTTCCATTAGGGTCCTTTGTTTCCATTGGGGTCCTTTATTTCCATTGGGGTCCTTTATTTCCATTGGGGTCCTTTATTTGCATTTGGGTCCTTTATTTCCATTGGGATCCTTTATTTCCATTGGGGTCCTTTGTTTCCATTTGGGTCCTTTATTTCCATTGGGGTCCTTTATTTCCATTAAGGTCCTTTGTTTCCATTTGGTCCTTTATTTCCATTGGGGTCCTTTATTTCCATTAGGGTCCTTTGTTTCCATTTGGGTCCTTTATTTCCATTAGGGTCCTTTGTTTCCATTTGGGTCCTTTATTTCCATTCTAGTCCTTTGTTTCCATTGGGGTCCTTTGTTTCCATTAGGGTCCTTTGTTTCCATTGGGGTCCTTTATTTCCATTGGGGTCCTTTGTTTCCATTGGGGTCCTTTGTTTCCATTAGGGTCCTTTGTTTCCATTGGGGTCCTTTATTTCCATTGGGGTCCTTTGTTTCCATTGGGGTCCTTTATTTCCATTGGAGTCCTTTGTTTCCATTGGGGTCCTTTGTTTCCATTAGGGTCCTTTATTTCCATTGGGGTCCTTTGTTTCCATTGGGGTCCTTTGTTTCTATTAGGGTTCTTTGTTTCCATTAGGGTCCTTTGTTTCCATTGGGGCCCTTTATTTCCATTGGGGTCCTTTGTTTCCATTGGGGTCCTTTGTTTCCATTGGGGTCCTTTGCTTCCATTAGGGTCCTTTGTTTCCATTGGGGTCCTTTGTTTCCATTGGGGTCCTTTATTTCCATTGGGGTCCTTTGTTTCCATTGGGATCCTTTGTTTCCATTTGGGTCCTTTATTTCCATTGGGGTCCTTTATTTCCATTGGGGTCCTTTGTTTCCATTGGGGTCCTTTGTTTCCATTGGGGTCCTTTGTTTCCATTGGGGTCCTTTGTTTCCATTGGGGTCCTTTGTTTCCACTGGGGTCCTTTGTTTCCATTGGGTCCTTTGTTTCCATTGGGATCCTTTGTTTCCACTGGGGTCCTTTGTTTCCATTGGGGTCCTTTGTTTCCATTGGGGTCCTTTGTTTCCATTGGGGTCCTTTGTTTCCATTGGGGTCCTTTGTTTCCATTGGGGTCCTTTGTTTCCATTGGGGTCCTTTGTTTCCATTGGGGTCCTTTGTTTCCATTGGGGTCCTTTGTTTCCATTGGAGTCCTTTGTTTCCATTGGGGTCCTTTGTTTCCATTGGGGGTCCTTTGTTTCCATTGGGGTCCTTTGTTTCCATTGGGGTCCTTTGTTTCCATTGGAGTCCTTTGTTTCCATTGGGGTCCTTTGTTTCCATTGGGGTCCTTTGTTTCCATTGGGGTCCTTTGTTTCCATTGGGGTCCTTTGTTTCCATTGGGGTCGTGGTAGAACGTGTAAAGTACATACTGGAATGATTGTCAATGTGATAACTGAGGAATGTGTCTCAGGCTTGACTTAATGTGATAACTGAGGAATTTTGTCTCAGGCTTGACTTAATGTGATAACTGAGGAATGTGTCTCAGGCTTGACTTAATGTGATAACTTAGGAATGTGTCTCAGGCTTGACTTAATGTGATAACTGAGGAATGTGTCTCAGGCTTGACTTAATGTGAAAAACTGAGGAATGTGTCTCAGGCTTGACTTAATGTGATAACTGAGGAATGTTTTCTAGGCTTGACTTAATGTGATAACTGAGGAATGTGTCTCAGGCTTGACTTAATGTGATAACTGAGGAATGTGTCTCAGGCTTGACTTAATGTGATAACTGAGGAATGTGTCTCAGGCTTGACTTAATGTGATAACTGAGGAATGTGTCTCAGGCTTGACTTAATGTGATAAATGAGGAATGTGTCTCAGGCTTGACTTAATGTGATAACTGAGGAATGTGTCTCAGGCTTGACTTAATGTGATAACTGAGGAATGTGTCTCAGGCTTGACTTAATGTGATAACTGAGGAATGTGTCTCAGGCTTGACTTAATGTGATAACTGAGGAATGTGTCTCAGGCTTGACTTAATGTGATAACTGAGGAATGTGTCTCAGGCTTGACTTAATGTGAAAAACTGAGGAATGTGTCTCAGGCTTGACTTAATGTGATAACTGAGGAATGTGTCTCAGGCTTGACTTAATGTGATAACTGAGGAAGTGTCTCAGGCTTGACTTAATGTAATAACTGAGGAAAATGTGTCTCAGGCTTGACTTAATGGTGATAACTGAGGAATGTGTCTCAGGCTTGACTTTATTGTGATAACTGAGGAATGTGTCTCAGGCTTGACTTAATGTAATAACTGAGGAATGTGTCTCAGGCTTGACTTAATGTGATAACTGAGGAATGTGTCTCAGGCTTGACTTAATGTGATAACTGAGGAATGTGTCTCAGGCTTGACTTAATGTGACAACTGAGGAATGTGTCTCAGGCTTGACTTAATGTGATAACTGAGGAATGTGTCTCAGGCTTGACTTAATGTGACAACTGAGGAATGTGTCTCAGGCTTGACTTAATGTGATAACTGAGGAATGTGTCTCAGGCTTGACTTATGTGATAACTGAGGAATGTGTCTCAGGCTTGACTTAATGTGATAACTGAGGAATGTGTCTCAGGCTTGACTTAATGTGATAACTGAGGAATGTGTCTCAGGCTTGACTTAATGTGATAACTGAGGAATGTGTCTCAGGCTTGACTTAATGTGATAACTGAGGAATGTGTCTCAGGCTTGACTTAATGTGATAACTGAGGAATGTGTCTCAGGCTTGACTTAATGTGATAACTGAGGAATGTGTCTCAGGCTTGACTTAATGTGATAACTGAGGAATGTGTCTCAGGCTTGACTTAATGTGGTAACTGAGGAATGTGTCTCAGGCTTGACTTAATGTGACAAACTGAGGAATGTGTCTCAGGCTTGACTTAATGTGATAACTGAGGAATGTGTCTCAGGCTTGACTTAATGTGACAACTGAGGAATGTGTCTCAGGCTTGACTTAATGTGATAACTGAGGAATGTGTCTCAGGCTTGACTTAATGTTATAACTGAGGAATGTGTCTCAGGCTTGACTTAATGTGATAACTGAGGAATGTGTCTCAGGCTTGACTTAATGTGATAACTGAGGAATGTGTCTCAGACTTGACTTAATGTGATAACTGAGGAATGTGTCTCAGGCTTGACTTAATGTGACAACTGAGAAATGTGTCTCAGGCTTGACTTAATGTGATAACTGAGGAATGTGTCTCAGGCTTGACTTAATGTGACAACTGAGGAATGTGTCTCAGGCTTGACTTAATGTGACAACTGAGGAATGTGTCTCAGGCTTGACTTAATGTGATAACTGAGGAATGTGTCTGAGGCTTTACTTAATGTGACAACTGAGGAATGTGTCTCAGGCTTGAAGGTTTCACGTCAGATCATGTTAGCGGAACATTCACCTCGTTTAGTTCTGAGTCGACACCACTTATACTTTGTTATTAATTTACAAGTGATCACTTGTGCCTGACTCTACAGACAGTCTTCACATTTATCATGTTATATCAAAGATTAGAATTAGAATTCTGTACTAACCTTTTTGCCTAACCTGAGGTACCAGGTACCAGGGTAATGGTATACGGGGTTTACTGAGGCACCAGGTGCCAGGGTAATAGTATACGGGGTTTTCTGAGGTACCAGGTGCCAGGGTAATAGTATACGGGATTTACTGAGGCACCAGGTGCCAGGGTAATAGTATACGGGGTTTACTGAGGTACCAGGTGCCAGGGTAATAGTATACGGGGTTTACTGAGGTACCAGGTGCCAGGGTAATAGTATACGGGGTTTACTGAGGCACCAGGTGCCAGGGTAATAGTATACGGGGTTTACTGAGGTACACGAATAACCCGCACATAAAAGAGAGAAGCTTACGACGACGTTTCGGTCCGAATTGGACCATTTACAAAGTCACACCGAACCGAAACGTCGTCGTAAGCTTCTCTCTTTTATGTGCGGGTTATTTGTGTATCGTTCCAGTCACGGTATTGTGCCTTTTTGTTATTTACTGAGGTACCAGGTACCAGGTGCCAGGGTAATAGTATACGGGGTTTACTGAGGCACCAGGTACCAGGTGCCAGGGTAATCGTATACGGGGTTAACTAAGGTACCAGGTACCAGGGTAGTAGTAGGTGCCAGGGTAATAGTATACGGGGTTAACTGAGGTACCAGGTACCAGGTGCCAGGGTAATCGTATACGGGGTTAACTAAGGTACCAGGTACCAGGGTGGTAGTAGGTGCCAGGGTAATAGTATACGGGGTTAACTGAGGTACCAGGTACCAGGTGCCAGGGTAATCGTATACGGGGTTAACTAAGGTACCAGGTACCAGGGTAGTAGTAGGTGCCAGGGTAATAGTATACGGGGTTTACTGATGGTTACCAGGTACCAGGTGCCAGGGTAATCGTATACGGGGTTAACTAAGGTACCAGGTACCAGGGTAGTAGTAGGTGCCAGGGTAATAGTATACGGGGTTAACTGAGGTACCAGGTACCAGGTGCCAGGGTAATCGTATTACGGGGTTAACTAAGGTACCAGGTACCAGGGTGGTAGTAGGTGCCAGGGTAATAGTATACGGGGTTAACTGATGGTACCAGGTTACCAGGTGCCAGGGTAATCGTATACGGGGTTAACTAAGGTACCAGGTACCAGGGTAGTAGTAGGTGCCAGGTAATAGTATGCGGGGTTAAACTGAGGTACCAGGTACCAGGTTTCCAGGGTAATAGTATACGGGGTTAACTAAGGTACCAGGTACCAGGGTAGTAGTAGGTGCAGGGTAATAGTATACGGGGTTAACTGAGGTACCAGGTACCAGGTGCCAGGGTAATCGTTTTACGGGGTTAACTAAGGTACCAGGTACCAGGGTAGTAGTAGGTGCCAGGGTAATAGTATACGGGGTTAACTGAGGTACCAGGTACCAGGTGCCAGGGTAATCGTTTTACGGGGTTAACTAAGGTACCAGGTACCAGGGTAGTAGTAGGTTTCCAGGGTAATAGTATGCGGGGTTAACTGATGGTAACCAGTTCCAGGTGCCAGGGTAATAGTATACGGGGTTAACTAAGGTACCAGGTACCAGGGTGTAGTAGGTGCCAGGGTAATAGTATACGGGGTTAACTGAGGTACCAGGTACCAGGTGCCAGGGTAATCGTATACGGGGTTAACTAAGGTACCAGGTACCAGGGTAGTAGTAGGTGCCAGGGTAATAGTATACGGGGTTAACTGAGGTACCAGGTACCAGGGTAGTAGTATACGGGGTTAACTGAGGTACCAGGTACCAGGTGCCAGGGTAATCGTATACGGGGTTAACTAAGGTACCAGGTACCAGGGTAGTAGTATACGGGCGCAACATAGAAAGGAATCTAGTTTTCTGATTTGTGTTGATACATCAATATCTTGGACAGGAAGAGAGAAGAAGAACAATAAGAGAAAGATGAAAAGGAAGGAGAAAACAAGAAGAAAGAGACGATAAAGAATAAAATGGAAAAGGGAGGAGGAGAAGAACAAGAATAATTCGGACTATTAAGGTAAGCAGTTGTGACATGTTTGTCCTGGGTTTCTCTGCTTCTTTACCAGGTAGCAACCAACAACACACCGCTATCCCCAGGGATTTATTAACGTCTCGTGGAAAAGGGACAACAGCTGCCAGAAAATCTACCTATTCGTCTTGACTCCCCGGGGATTTAACCCGGGCACTTTGGATTGTAAAAGAACGCTCTACTAAAGAGACACTACAGTGAGACATTCTAGAGTGGGTGTTGCAACCACTGTAGCAATGCTAGGGTGGTTGATGCCACCACTGTAACAGTATAGTGGGTGTTGCAACCACTGTAGCAATGCTATGGTGGTTGATGCCACCACTATAACAGTATATTGGGTGTTGCAACCACTGTAGCAATGCTATGGTGGTTGATGCCACCACTATAACAGTATAGTGGGTGTTGCAACCACTGTAGCAATGCTATGGTGGTTGATGCCACCACTGTAACAGTATAGTGGTTCTTACAACTACTGTAGCAATGCTATTTATTTATTTATTTATTTATTTATTTATTTTTTTATTTATTAATTTGAACATGATACAGAGAAGTACAAGGAATACAATTTTTAAAGTGCAACATGCCACAGCACCTTGTATGTGAGCATTATGGGCAGGATTAAAATTAACTTAAGATTATATTCAGTGGTACAAAAATTATTGTAAAACAGATAACAATTTAGTACAGGAGAGTATTACAAAGACAGGTCATATGGTTATTACTGTGTTGCTGTGTAATCACTAGAATGGAGTATTATGTTAGGTAATGAAGTTAAATAGTAACAAAGTTTGATTGGGTCACAGGTTGACATTTATGAGATACAATAATGAGATACAATTATGAGATACAATTTATGAGATACAATTATTCAGTATTTATTTAGTTGTGGGTGAGTAAGTGATTTTTGAGAAGAGACTTGAATTTATAGACAGTGTTTCTTTTATATTTACAGGTAATGAATTCCAGATTTTAGGGCCTTTAATGTGCATTGAGTTTCTGCATAGTGTGAGATGGACACGAGGAACATCAAAGAGTGATCTGTGCCTTGTGTTATGGTCATGTGTTCTGTTGAGGTTGGCAAGGAGATGTTTGAGGGGAGGGTTAATATCAGAGTTAAGTGTTCTATGTATGTAATAGGTGCAGTAATAAGTATGGATGTTTTGTATGGTGAGTAGGTTTAGTGTATTGAATATTGGTGGAGTGTGCTGCCTGTAGTGAGAATTTGTTATCATTCTAACTGCAGCCTTTTGTTGGGTAATTAGTGGTCTGAGATGGTTACTTGTTGTTGAGCCCCATGCACAAATTCCATAGGTGAGATAGGGGTAAATAAGTGAGTGATATAGGGCCAGGAGGGCTGACTGTGGAACATAATACCGTATCTTCGATAGTATGTCTACGGTCTTGGAAATTTTTTTGGAAATTTGTTGTATATGTGTTTGAAATTTGAGTCTATTATCAAGGTGGATTCCTAAGAATTTTCCCTCTGTGAGTTTTGTGATAGGTGATCTGTTTATCATTATGTTAAGAGACACATCTGTAGCTCTGTTACCAAACTGAATGTAGTAAGTTTTGTCAATGTTTAGAGTAAGTTTGTTAGTCCTCATCCAGGTTGACATTTTTTGTAATTCGGTATTTACAGTATTGGCTAGCGTGACTGGGCTCGGGTGAGAGAAGACGTATGTAGTGTCATCTGCAAATAGTGTGGGTTTGAGTAGTTGCGATGCATTTGGTAGGTCATTTATGTATAGGAGAAAGAGAAGAGGGCTAAGGACACTTCCCTGTGGGACACCAACTGTAATTGGCTGTGCGGAAGAGTTTGCCCCATTTGTGTACACATATTGGCTTCTGTTGCTGAGCTATGACTTGAGGTAGTTGAGGGAGTGCCCTCTTATACCATAGTGTGACAATTTTATGTGGAGCAAGTCATGGTCAACTGTATCAAAAGCTTTAATAAGCCAATGAAGATCCCCAGTGGGACTTCTTTTTTCTCTATTGCTGTATAAATATGTTCTAGCATGTGGATAATAGCATCATTAGTATTTTTATTAGGCCTGAACCCAAATTGACAGGGGTTGAGTAAGGGGTTGATTATGTTGTGGGAGATGAGGTAGGAATAGATACGCTTATGGATTAATTTTTCTAAGATTTTAGAGAGAGGGTGTAAGTTGGATATTGGCCTATAGGTATTCAAGTCTGTGTGGTCTCCTCCTTTATGGATTGGGGTGACCCTTGCTATTTTGAGAACTGTAGGAAAGGTAGAGGATTCAATGGATTTGTTAAAGAGTGTTGCAATGATTGGTGATAGTACCTGTGACACTTTTTTGTATATAATGGGTGGTAAGGTATTTAAATCTCCTGTCTTGTTTTTTAGTTTGTTGATAATAAGGGAGACTTCAGTTGGGTTAGTCGGAGCTAGAACAGTGTGTTCGGGTAGTTGCCAGTGAGGTAGTCATTGGGTGGGGTATCTGAGCTTGGAATTTTATTGGCAAGGTTTTTTCCTATAGTGGAGAAGAAATCATTGAGTCTGTTTGCTGTTTCAGTAGGTGGGAATTGGGGTTCATCTGGTTTTGTTAATTCAATTTCGCTATTTCGTGTTATCTGATAGGGTTTTCCAGGTCTTTTTTTAAGTCACCTCGTAAGTTGGATAATCTGTTCTCATAATACAATTTTTTAGCCCTTCTTATTAGGCTGGTTAGGACTGACGAGTAACGTTTTGTTTGGTCTCTAGTAATGTGGACCATTCTGTACTGTTTTTCGTATAGGTGCTTTGTGTTTATGGATTTGAGGATACTGGGTGTTAGCCAGGGACTGTTCAGTCTCTTAGCTGTCATCTGTTTAGTTTTTTTTAGGGCAGTGCTTGTTATAGAGGTATTGGGTCTTTTTAGAAAATTATTAATACATTCGTCAATATCTGTATAGATTTCTAGCTCAGTGTGCTGTGAAGTCTGAAAGTGACTATAGTAGTGTCTAGGGGTAATTTGCCAAGGTTTGTTATGAGGAAGGTAGGGTAATGGTCTGTGGTATTATCTGTGATTATGTCTGATCTTAAGGGGGATATGGTGTTGGTCCAGATGTGGTCAAGTAGGGAAACACTAGTCTCTGTAACTCTTGTAGGTTTTGTTACTGTTGGTAGCAACATGCAGTTACTCATAGTGTTTGTGAATTCAGTAACGTGTGGGTCCTGGTCTTGTAGGAGATATATATTGAAGTCACCTGAGAGTAGTAAGTGATCTTTGTTCATGGTGGTTGATGCCACCACTATAACAGTATAGTGGGTGTTCCAACCACTGTAACAATACTATGGTGGTTGATGCTATCATATAACAGTAGTGTAGTGATTGTTACAACCACTTTAACAATAAATTATTAACCACTGTAACAAGAGTATAGTGGTTGTTACAACCACTGTTGTAATAGTGTTGTGGTTGACACAACCGCTATCAAGTGATTATGTCGTCCCCAGCATGATGGTGCTACCTTGGAATCTGACGATAACACATCAGATACCTCTGGTAGCCTGGTGGTTAACGCTCTCGCTACACACGGCGAGGGCCTGGGTTCGATTCCCAGCCAGAGTAGAAACATTGGGCGTGTTTCTTTCCACCTATTGTCTATGTTCCCCAACAGTAAAATGGGTACCTGGGTGTTAGTCGACTGGTGTGGGTCGCATCCTGGGACACTGACCTAATTTGCCCAAAATGTTCAGCATAACAATGAGCTTTCTATATAGTAGTATGTCAGCTATGGTGTGTATACCTTGTACATGTACTGGTATACCTTGTACATGTACTTGTATACCTTGTACTTGTGCTAAATAAAGATATTATTATTATTATGATGAATCTGGTGCATGACTGCCGCAGTGACCCTCCTCGCGTATATGACAAAGTTCGTCAATAATTGTCTTGCTGGCTGTGTACCTGCAGAAATTAAATCATTTTTTCTTGAAAAGTACTGGAGAATCAGGTCCATCGTTGCTGTTAACATACTTCACCATCTCGTTGCCAAAGTAGCAGTGAGAAATATTTGTATACAAGCTGCCAGCTTGCTTCACCCAAACCAACTTGGTTTAGCGATCTCTCAAGGTAGTGAAGCTCTCAACCTAGTGACAAGAAAAGTGGTGGCCACTTGAGAGCGATACTCCAGTCATTAACCTTTTCTCATGTCATATACGTTTTTTTTTTTTTTTTGCTATAACAAGCAAAAAAAAATCAGTTTTTTGTTTAGTGAACACGAAATGAGCTCGTGAGAGGACTCCATTCTTGTTCCACCAGCCTGAGACACAGATTCTAAATCTGACACCTGAATGATGATACTAAAGTTGGTATGGAGGAGATCCATCTTGTGAAGTCACAGGGGGATGTTTTCATCCTCATCCTCAACACTTTCAAGCATGACATTATCTCGAGAAACCAGGATATTATTACGATTGACAGAACCATCCTACCAGAATCTTCAACTTCCACCTTCAACAACTTTGTTTACAAACATTATCTCTCAATCCAGAGCAGGACTCGAACCTGCACACTGCATCAAAGAATTACCTGGAGTTTACCTGGAAAGAGTTCCGAGGGTCAATGCCCTCGAGGAATACTATACTTTGTAACACAGCCTCTTCTGATTTGCTTCAAACAATTTTTTGCATTATATTTCTGAATAGTGATTCCAGGAGGGGCGGGGGTTCCATGGTGCCCCGTGGCCTGGTGGCTAAAGTTCTCGCTTCACACGGCGAGGTTCCGGGTTCGATTTCCGGCGAGGGTAGAAGCATTGTGTGTGTTTCCTTACACAGGTTATATATGTTGTTGCAACCCCTGAATGGGTTACAATGATTATGTATATATAATGTATATTACCTTTTCATATAATTTTATATTGCTTATATTTGCGATAATAGCTAAATCGTAAATATATTGCTTTATATTCTTATTTGACTTATGTTGTTAGGATGTATATAAAATGTGCTCAGTTAGGCTTGATTGTCAAACTACTGTAATTATCGCTTGTCGCTCGTTATACTGCTCGTTATACTGCCGGCTTCTGAGCTGCAGTTGTCCACGTAGCTATCACGTGATCGAGGGGGGGTGTCCTCACCTCTCGTGAAATTTTTCGTCTGCTGGAGATCGTTGGTGGTTGGCAGATTTCTGTTCATTTTCATTGTT
>NC_069452.1:20089522-20146991 GCF_026875155.1 Cherax quadricarinatus | reverse complement strand
TTTCCCCTCTACCCCCACCCCCCCCTCACTCAACCCCCCCCCCAATGTAACCCCCCAAGGCCCTCTTCCCCCCCCCCCCCAGCACCACCCCCACCCCCACTAAAACCCCCAGATAGGCCCCCTCTGCCCCCCCCCCCTCCCACCCCCAGACACCAACCCCCAAAATAGGCCCCTGCCGGGAATCTGCTTCCCCAAACCCCACCTCTCCCCCCCAACCACAGTTATTGAAAAGAATTTGAATTTTTGGTACCCCCCGAACGCAGATGGAAAAAGATAAATGTGAGGCGTGGCATGAAAGAATCAAGGAGATGTCCCCAGACATCGTAGCGGTTACAGAAACAAAATTCATTTGGATAATAACAGATGCAATCTTTCCCACCCATATCAGATCCTGAGGAAGGACAAAAGGAGCAGGGGGTAGGAGGGGTTGCACTACTAATAAAAAACTGGTGGGGTTACAAGAAATAGAAGGTATGGATGAGATTGGAAATGGATTACATAGTAGGTACTGTTCAGTCAGGGGAACCAAGGTTAGTCATTGCAGTGATGTATAACCCACCACAGAACTGCAGGGTCAAGAGAGAATATGATGAGTGCAACAGAGCAATGGTGGACACTCTAGCTGAGGTGGCAAAAAGGGCTCACTCAAGTAGAGTGAAGTTACTGGTCATGGGCAAACTTCAATAAACAGGAAGAGGGGAAAACCTGAAGCCATGTGGGAGTCCTGAAACATGGAGAGCCAAGATAATGGATGTGGTGTTGGCAAATCTCATGCAACAACATGTTAGGGATACTACCAGAGAGAGAGAGGGGAGGATGAACCAGCAAGACTGGACCTCTTTGTTCACCCTGAGTAGCTCAGACATTGAGCACATCACATATGAAAGGCTCCTTGGAACTAGTGACCACGTAGTTATGAGCTTTGAATACATCGTGGAGCTAAAAGTGGAGAGGGTAACAGAAGTAGAAAGGGAAAAGCAAAAACTATAAAAGGGGGGACTACACAGGAATTTAGGATCTTCCTGCAGGAGGTTTAGTGGGAACAGGAGTTGGGAGGAAAATCAGTAAACGAAATGATGGAACTTTGTAACAACAAAATGCAAGAAGGCAGAGGAAAAGGGTTTTTTCCCAAGGGTAACAGAAATTAATGGGAAGGACCCGAACAAGCTCTTGGTTTAACCGAAGGTGCAGGGAGGGCAAAAACTAAGTACTCTAGAGAAAGGAAAAAGTACGGGAAAACAAGGACTCAGAAGAAAAGAGATTAGTCGACGAAACCAGAAACGAGTATGCTCAGGTAAGGAGGGAGGCAAAAGTGGCAGTATGAAAATGACATAGCATCAAAATCAAGTCTGATCCAAAAAATACTCTACAGCCACATCAGAAGGAAGACAACAGTCAAGGACCAGGTAATCAGGCTGAGGAAGGAAGATGGGGAGCTCACAAGAAACGACCAGGAGGTATGTGAGGACTCAAAATGAGATTTCAGGAAGTATTTACAGTGGAGGCTGAAGGGACAATAGGAAGACAAAAAGTGGGGTACACCAAAAAGGGATATACCAACAAGTGTTGGATGAATTACACACAACTGAGGAGGGGGTGGAGAAGCTCCTAAGTGACCTTGATCCCTCAAAGGGTGGGACCAGACAACATCTCTCCATGGGTCCTTAGAGAGGAGCAAGGACATTACATGTGCCACTAACCAAAACTAAAACACTTCCCTAGAAGCTGGAACTCCCTGAAATATGGAAGAAGGCAAATGTAGTCCCCATCTTTAAGAAGGGAGGACAGAAATGAAGCACTAAATTATACACCAGTGCCACTGCCCATGTATAGTATCAAAGTCTTGGAAAAGATTATCAGGAGGAGAGCAGTAGAGCACCTGGAGCAGAACAAGATTATAAACGACAGCCAGCACGGATTCATGGAAGGCAAATCCTGTGTCACAAACCTACTAGAGTTTTAGACAAGGTAACTGAAGTAAGAATGAGAGGGAGGGGTGGGGTTGATTGCATTTTTGGACTGCAATAAAGGCCTTCGAAAACAGTTCCTACAAGAGATTTTGTACAGAAGCTAGAGGAACAGGCACGTATAACAGGAAGGCACTGCAATGGATCAGAGAATACCTAACAGGGAGGCAACAGCGAGTCATGGTCCGTGATGAGGTGAGGTATCACAGTGGGTGCCTGTGACGAGCGGGGGCCCACAGGGGGCAGTCCTGGGGCCAGTGCTATTCCTGGTATGTTTTGAATGACATGACGGAAGGGGTAGATCCGAAATGTCCCTGTTTGCAGATGACGTGAATTAAAGAGGAGAATTTAATCAAAATGTGGACCAGACAAAGGGCACAAAGAGACCTGGACAGGCTGGATGTGTGGTCCCGAAACTGGCTCCTAGAATTTAACCCCACCAAATGCAAAGTCATGAAGATCGGAGGAGGGCAAAGAAGACCGCAGACAGAGTATAGGCTAGGAGGCCAAAGGCTGCAAACCTCATTCAAGGAGAAAGACTTAGGAGTGAGTATAATACCGAGTACATCGCCAGAAGCACACATTAACCAGATAACTGCTTGTAGATGAATGGTTCAAAGAGCCGACACGTTGTTAAATTAGACACATGTGCAACTCTTGGGTATCTACAATCCTGTCAGACACTGCAACTTCTTGGGATCTTAATACTTGGGAATTCTTCGCTTGCCTAACCCTTGGGCACGACCTACTTCCACATTGGACAAATGTGACACCACCTACCACTGCTGCACCTCTCCTGCCATACGGTTTATAAGCTGCTTCTCCGCTCATATGCCGTATTCTATTCAAGATTGATGGACTGACCACATCGACTCAAGGTTGAGGGACTGATTACCTCATTCTCCTCCTGTTCTTCAAGTTTATCCTTTGTATGAACTGATGAAGCCACTGTGTGGCGAAACGTTTCCTCAATAAAGATACCCAAGAGTTGCACATGTGTCTAATTTAACAGATAACTGCTGCAGTACATAGGCGCTTGGCAAACCTGAGAATAGCATTCCTGTACCTCAGTAAAGAATCGTTCAAGACTTTGTACACTGTGTACGTCAGGCCCATATTGGAGTACGCAGCACCAGTTTGGAACCCACATCTGGTCAAACACTCAAGAAATTAGAGAAAGTGCAAAGGTTTGCAACAAGGCTAGTTCCAGAGCTAAGGAAAATGTCCTATGAAGAAAGGTTAAGGGAAATCGGTCTGACAACACTGGAGGACAGGAGGGTCAGGGGAGACATGATAACGACATCCAAATACTGTGTGGAATGGACAAGGTGGACAGAGACAGGATGTTCAAGAGATGGACACAGAAACAAGGGGGTCACAATTCTAAACTGAAGACTCGGATGAGTCTTCAGCTTCCAATTGTATTTCTTCAGTATTCTTCAGTCATAGAGTAGTTAGGAAATGGAAAAGTCTGGCAAGCGATGTAGTGGAGGCAGGAACTATACATAGTTTTAAAACGAGGTATGATGAAGCTCATGGAGCAGGGGAAGAGAGGACCTAGTAGCGGCCGGTGAAGAGGGGGGGCCAGGAGCGAGTCTCGACCCTGCAACCACAATTAGGTGAGTACAGTTAGGTGAGTAAACACACACACACACACACACACACAAAACACACCACACACACACACACACACACACACGCACACACACACCTGGTTCAGCAATTGCTCCTGGAGTTCAACCCCACCAAGTGCAAAGTCATGAAGATTGAGGAAGGGCAAAGAAACCGCTGACGGAGTACAGTTTAGGGGGCCGAGACTACAACTTCACTAAAGGAAAAGATCCTGGGGTGAGTATAACACCAGCCACATCTCCTGAAGCGCACATCAACCAAAAACCCTGCTGCAGCATATGGATCCTAGCAAACCTCAGAACAGCATTCCGACTCTTAATAAGGATTCGTTCAGGACCCTGTACACCCTGTACGTTAGACCCATATTAGAGTATGCGGGACCAGTTTGGAACCCACACCTAGCCAAGCACGTAAGAAACTAGAGAAAGTGCAAAGGCTTGCAACAAGACTAGTCCCAGAGCTAAGGGGTATGTCCTACGAGGAGAGGTTAAGGGAAATCACCTGACGACACTGGAGGACAGGAGAGATAGGGGGACATGATAACGACATACAAAATACTGAGAGGAATTGACAAGGTGGACAAAGACAGATGTTCCAGAGATGGGACAAAAGCAGCAAGGGGAACATTTGGAAGTTGAAGACACAGATGAATCACAGGGATGTTTTGGAAGTATTTCTTCAGCCACAGAGTAGTCAGGAAGTGGAAGTTTTTGGGGAAACGATGTAGTGGAGGCAGGACCCATACATAGCTTTAAGCAGAGGTATGATAAAGCTCAAGGTTCAGGGAGAGTGACCTAGTAGCTACCAGTGAAGAGGCCGGCCCAGGAGCTTGGACTCGACCCCTGCAACCTCAACTAGGTGAGTACAACTAGGTGAGTACACACACACACACACACACACACATATACCAAGTCAAGTGCAAAGTCATGAAGATTGAGGAAGGTCAAAGAAGACCACAGACGGAGTACAGGCTAGGGGACAGAAACCTGCAAACCTCACTCAAGAAGAAGGATCCAGGGTGAGCATCATGTTTTGGACCTTGAAAAATAGATGGTTCGGTCATGTCGTTTGCCTCGCAATATCTTCTTTATCTTCTTTTTAGTTGAAGATATGATGAGGCTTAATCGATTACAAATTGCTTGAACTTCTTTAAGAATGATATTCATCTTCTTATGCCCTGTTGTATGGATCATGATGTCATCAGCATAGCTTATAGCTGTATGTGTAGGTGAGGCAGGTGGAGCATTTAGGAGAGCTTTAAAATCAGAATATTAAATAGCAGGGGACCGAGAACTCCTCCCTGCGGTGTACCTAGGGACCTTTTAGAAATCGCTTCTAAAGCCTTGGTAGAGGACAGAGGAAATCTATTTGACAGGTATCCTATTATCCAGCAAGTAAGCTACCACCCAAAATTCATTTTGGCTGTTCACACAGTAAAAAGGGGCTGTTTCCGATATCAAAAGCAGATTTTAGATCAAGTGGTAAAACTAGTAGGGAAAAAATGTGCAGTGAGAAAGGTGGGAAATCAGTTCTGCACACTTTTCCCTTTCCCTCCCCCCTAGAAGTAGGGGGGGAAAATTGAAGTCTGATTCTTTGTAAAAAGTCTGTTTTTGTATCATTCTTTCAAAAGTTTTTTCAAAGACAATAGTTAAAAGGGGTTTGGGGCTAAAAAAGCGCATTTTAAAAGAAAAAAAAGGGAACCCTTTGGAGTAAATTTTTCAGAAAACGATAATTTTATTTTGACATTAATGAGGGCCCCCCTCTAGTTTTCAACCCAATATTTAACTAACAAACTCGTAAAATACGAGAAGCCGCCAAAAATTTTCCCAAGGGTTTACAACGGGGACTTGTCCCCAAAACCCACTTTTAAATTTTGGGTTTAACCCTTTTTAAAGAATAAAACGTTAATTTAAAATTCTGAAGCAAAAAGGGAACACCTTCCCCTTTTATTTTTGAATAAAAATTTGAATTCATCTTTAAATTCCCAAAAGAAAGGCCCAAAAGGGAATTTGGGAACCCCGGTTAAGTGGCCCCCAAATATTTGAACTTAAACCGTTCCCAAAAATTTTGTTTTTAAATTCGAAAAAATCGAAAAGCAAACCAATATTTCCCTAACAAATAATGGAAATAAAATTAAAACTTTTTCCAAAAAAACCCCCAAAAAAATTTACAAAAAAAAACCCTTTTTTTTGAGGGTTAATTATAGTTTTTCGTACACAAAAACAAATATAAGGGTTTAAATTATTTTATTAATAAATGTAAATAAACATTAAAAAACATTTTTTTTGCCTTTGTTTAAGAAATTTGGGTATGGAACTGGAAGATAGGGGGGAGGGAAAAGAGGAAGTTGGGGTTTGTGGGTTTTGGGAAGGAGAATCCCCCCCCATGAGGACTTTTTAGGTAAAGCCCTCTCTGGGGTTCTTCCCTTCTTCCCGTCTTATTTCCCCTAGGGCCCCTTGAGAAATAAATGGACCCCTTTTCTCACAAAAAATAAAATGTCCATGGTCCTTTTTCTGGTTTTCCTCCTTAAGATTTTCCCAAAAAAGGGACATGGTTTTGTACTAACTTGTTTCCAAAAAATGGCTTTTTCAGCTTTGCTCAGGGGGGTACTTCTCCCCAACATTTTGGGCATCATTCCGCTTGGACATCCCCTTTCCCCCTTCCCGGATTTTTTCCCTTTTCACCTCAAGATGTTTCTTTTTTCTTTAACCCCCGGGGGACCACTAGCAAGTTCTTTGGGCCCCTTTTAGCTTATTTTGCAGTCCCACAAGCACTAAACAATGAAATAATCGTAAAATGTTTGAATGAGAGCGCAGTTAGTGTTCACTCAAGCATCAACAAAACTAGACTGGCTCACAACACCTGCGTGGAGACACGGACAGAGTGGGCTGCCGGACAGGTCCGGTACTCGGCGGTTCGAAAATAGGGGCGAGTTCGATGATAGGGACAAAGTTGGTTCGAAAAAAGAGTTCTATTTTCGAAGCATTCAATAAGCGATAAGTTATCCACTGTAGTTACTGGCCAGCTAGCTGGGCCAGTGACTGACGCAATGGTCTGGAGTTTTGTGACTCTCTGATCATTGGTTCTAACCCCACCCATGGTATGGTTTGTTTGCAATCGTGTAATTACTATTTCGTGAGTCAAACTGAGAACAGAATGAACGCTGTTCTGTGATCTCACACTGTCACGAGGGAGCATTACCAAATTCAACTTCAATAACAAAAACATAAAGTGGGACCAAGTAAACCAAGTCCTAACCGATATAAGCTGGGAAGATATACTAAGCAACACAGACCCCAACTTATGCCTAGAACAGATTAACTCGGTGGCACTCGATGTATGCACAAGGCTTATTCCTCTAAGAAAAAGGAGGAGTAGATGTAAAACAGAAAGAGACAGGCGCTCCCTTTACAGGCGACGGAAAAGAATAACATGAGCGGCTAAAAGAGGTCAATATATCTGAAATGCGTAGGGAGACACTGGTCAGAGAAATAGCAAGCATCGAACTTAAGCTAAAAGAATCCTTTAGGAGTCAGGAATCGCGGGAAGAACTAAAAGCCATAAATGAAATAGAAAGAAACCCAAGTATTTCTTCTCCTATGCCAAATCAAAATCGAGAACAACGTCCAGTATTGGGCCCTACTTAAACAAGATGGGTCCTACACAGATGACAGCAAGGAAATGAGTGAGCTACTCAAGTCCCAATATGACTCAGTTTTTAGCAAGCCGCTAACCAGACTGAGAGTCGAAGATCAAAATGAATTTTTTATGAGAGAGCCACAAAATTGATTAACACAAGCCTATCCGATGTTGTCCTGACGCCAAATGACTTCGAACAGGCGATAAATGACATGCCCATGCACTCTGCCCTAGGGCACAGACTCATGGAACTCTGTGTTCATCAGAACTGCAAGAAGCCCCTATCACGAGCCTTTTCCATCCTGTGGAGAGGGAGCATGGACACGGGGTCGTCCCACAGTTACTAAAAACAACAGACATAGCCCCACTCCACAAAGGGGGCAGTAAAGCAACAGCAAAGAACTACAGACCAATAGCACTAACATCCCATATCATAAAAATTCTTTAAAAGGGTCCTAAGAAGCAAGATCACCACGCATCTAGAAACCCATCAGTTACACAACCAGGGCAACATGGGTTTAGAACAGGTCGCTCCTGTCTGTCTCAACTAATGGACCACTACGACAAGGTCCTAAATGCACTAGAAGACAAAAAGAATGCAGATGTAATTATACAGACTTTGCAAAAGCCTTCGACAAGTGTGACCATGGCGTAATAGCGCACAAAATGCGTGCTAAAGGAATAACAGGAAAAGTCGGGCGATGGAATCTATAATTTCCTCACTAACAGAACACAGAGAGTAGTCGTCAACAGAGTAAAAGTCGAGGCAGCTACGGTGAAAAGCTCTGTTCACAAGCACAGTACTCGCTCCCATCTTGTTCCTCATCCTTATATCCGACATAGACAAGGATGTCAGCACAGCACCGTGTCTTCCTTTGCAGATGACACCCGAATCTGCATGACAGTGTCTTCTTCCATTGCAGACACTGCAAAGCTCCAGGCGACATCAACCAAATCTTTCAGTGGGCTGCAGAAAACAATATGAAGTTCAACGATGAGAAATTTCAATTACTCAGATATGGTAAACATGAGGAAAATTAAATCTTCATCAGGAGTATAAAACAAATTCTGGCCACAAAATAGAGCAAAACACCAACGTCAAAGACCGGGAGTGATCATGTCGGAGGATCTCACCTTCAAGGACCATAACATTGTATCAATCGCATCTGCTAGAAAAATGACGGATGGATAATGAGAACCTTCAAAACTAGGGAGGCCAAGCCCATGATGACACTCTTCAGGTCACTTGTTCTATCTAGGCTGGAATATTGCTGCACACTAACAGCACCTTTCAAGGCAGGTGAAATTGCCGACCTAGAAAATGTACAGAGAACTTTCACGGCGCGCATAACGGAGATAAAACACCTCAATTATTGGGAGCGCTTGAGGTTCCTAAACCTGTATTCCCTGGAACGCAGGGGGGGTACATTTATTACACCGGAAAATCCTAGAGGGGACTAGTCCCAAATTTGCACACAAAAATCACCCACAAAGCAAAAGACTTGGCAGCGAGCACCACCCCCCCAAAAAAAGAGGGGTGTCATAGCCGGAGTTCAACTGCCTCCCCACCATGGGGGGATTACCAAAGACCCCGGGCATCTTCAAGCTGGCATGGACAAGCCCCTAAAGTATTTCCTGATCAGCCGGGTGTAGCTCGTATGTTTGGGTTTTCGGCCCAGCAGCAACAGCCCCGGTTGATCGGTCTGATCCCCAGGAGGGGTGGTCTCAGACCGGGCGGCGGGGGCGTTGACCCCCGGAACTCTCTCCAGGTAAACTCCAGGTAAACTAAACTCATACTCAATCCTCCTGTTAGTGGCTGACTATTCGAGTTTAAAGCCTATTACCTACCCAAAGGGTCAATTAAGAATTAGGTTGAAATTTCCTTTCAGAAGGTAATCAAGGTTAATAAACATGTACAGGATATTTGGTTATTCTCTTATTTATCATTAATTTAGTGTTAAACACGATATACAATAATAATGGAACTGTAGGTTAAGTGAACTCTTCTCATGACAAATGCAAATTTTACAACATTAAAAACCTCAGAAGGGAAAAACAGAAGTTTTTGCTTCTGATATTATTAGTTAGGGTGGGAGAGACCAGCAGGAAGATAAAAAGCAGGGTGGAGAAGACCAGCACGAAGATAACCAGCAGGGTGGAGGGACAAGCAGGGAGGAGAAAAACCAGTAGGGTGGAGAGGCCCCAGCAGGGAGATAACCAGTGGGTGGAGAGGACCAGCAGGAAGATAACCAGCAGGGTGGAGAGGAAAGCAGGGAGGAGAAAACCCAGTAGGGTGGGGGAGGACCCAGCAGGAAGATAAAAAGCAGGATGGAGAGGACCAGCAGGAAGATAACCAGCAGGGGTGGAGAGGACCAGCACGAAGATAACCAGCAGGGTGGAGAGGACAAGCAGGGAGGAGAAAAACCAGTGGGGTAGAGAGGGCCCAAGCAGGGTTCAGAAAACCAGTAGGGTGGAGAGGACCCAGGGGGAGATAACCGGTAGGGTGGAGAGGCCCCAACAGGGAGATAACCAGTAAGGTGGAGAGGACCAGCAGGGTTCAGATAACCAGCAGGGTGTGTTGTAGTATATTTGTTGTTGTATATAGTTCTACTGTCTTCTCTTACGTCCTAGAATTCTGTATTGATAATGCCACTAGATGGCGGAACGTCTACAATTAAGTACCAGATGTTGCCATGTTTCTCAGTTTTCAACTCAGCAGGGGTGGAGATACCCCGTAGGGTGGAGAGCACCAGCGGGGTGGAGATACCCCGTAGGGTGGAGAAGAAGAACAGCGTGGAGATAATCAGCGGGATGGAGTGGACCAGCGGATGTATGTACAGAAGCAGGAAGCGCAGCTGGTCGCGCAGAGTAATACACGGCGCTTTCTTTATATCAAAGATGCCGTTGTGTGGGACAACGCAACTTGTTTTTTTGTTATACATTTATCTTGTGTGCGACAGCCACACTGTGTGCAGACAGCCACACTGTGTGCAGACAGCCACACTGTGTACAGACAGCCACACTGTGTGCAGACCCGCCACACTGTGTACAGACAGGGCCCCACTGTGTACAGACAGCACACTGTGTGGACAGCCACACTGTGTGAGACAGCCACACTGTGTACAGACAGAAAACCCTGTGTACAAAAGCCACACTGTGTGCGCAGCCCACTGTTTTACAGCAGCCCACGTTACAGACGCCACACTGTTTTTGCAGACAGCCAACTGTGTGCAGACAGCCACCTGTGTCAACAGCCACATTGTGCAGACACCCACACTGTTAAGCAGCCACACTGTGTACAGACAGCCACCCGGTCAGACAGCCACACTGTGTGCAGCAGCCAACTGGTGCAGACAGCCACACTGGTGCAGACACCCCCACGTTACAGCAGCCCCCTGGTAAGACACCCACACTGTGTCAGACAGCCACATGTGTACAGACACCACACCGTTGCAGACGCCACACTGTGTACAGACGCCCCACTGTGTGCAGACACCCACACTGTGTACAGACAGCCACACTGTGGCAGAATATTATGGTTATCACAATGTGTTTTTAAAGCAAGATTACCTTAGCAGACCGAAATGTCATGCGGGAGGCCCCTAGACAGTGGCGTGTTTGATTTAAAAAATGAAGGGACCGGGTTCGATTCCAAACCCATCTAAGACGTATAACACTGCAGGCCCCTTGCACCACGCCCGCTCCACCGGGGGCCCGGGTATGGCCGGGCCGGGGGGCGTTGACCCCCGGAAAAACCTCCGGGTAATTTCCAGGTAAACACCGCGCTCCCTTTTCCCCCAGCAATAAATAGTTACTTAGGTGTTACTATTTCGTTGTGTTGCTTTTGTGTCACAGCCCGATCACCCGGGGGCGTTTTGTATTTGGAATACTTGTGGCCGCAAAAACCCATTGATCAGTCCCTGATCCACCACAGGCCTGGGCATGGCCCCCTGGAACACCTCCAGGAAAAACCCGGGTCGACTCCTACATTTTAAATTCCAGTATTTTATTCTGCTTCTTGCCCTCAGTTTTTGATTTAAATTTTCGTTTTAAACCATTTATACAATTTCCCTCTACATACAGTTTTTTTTAAATTCCTGTGTGTGTTATTTTTTTTAGTTGCACCTGCAAGTTACCCCGATTGTTGACAACCCTGATTGTTTTTTTTTGTTAGGTTTTTTTTTTTTTTTTAATAAGTGTAATCTTCAAGACTTAAGTTTTGTTTATTTATCATTAAAAATCTGTGCCTACCCCTTTAAAACTTTTTTCTTTTCCCCCATTTATTTGCTCTACATATATTCTATTTTTTATCTGTGAATATTCCCCTATGTGCATTGATTTTGCATTTTGTATACCCAAGCTTGAGTGATTTTGGGAACCCTCTTATTTACCATTAATTCCCAAAAATTTTCCTTGTAAATTTAAATTTAATTTGCCTTGAATTGTGAAATTTTTTTTTGCCAGTGTACCCCCTGCTAACACCAGGTACACCCTGCAAAACCAGCTCCTTTGCCATATTTTTAAATTTAATAATCTGCATTTTTATTAATTTTTTTTGTGTGAAATATACAATTCTGGAATACAGGATTTTTTTTTCTGTGATTTTTGGGCACTTTCCATACTCTGATACTTTTCTGGCCAATTCCTTGTCAAGGAATTCCCCCTTTTTTATTCTTTTCAATTTGCAATGCTAGCCCCCCGCAATTTTTTTTAAACTGTCTTGCAGACTTTTTTGTGTTGTTTTGTACCGATTTATTTTGATTTTTGTGCAATTTTTGCTCCCAGGTTTACATTCACCCTTTTCTAAATTTTGTTGCCAGCCCTGGGGAAATTATTGATATCCTTGTTTCTTTTTGTGCACTTCCCTGTATACATTCACTTGCATACATTTCTTATTTTGTGTTCGAGTGTACATTTTTCCCTTTTTATTGTTGTTTTGCTCAAATTATTTCTATCACAAGCATTTTCCTAGTATGTGGTGCTGAGTTCTCTTTGACTCTGTTTGATTGTAGCCAGTGCATACCATTCTTGCTCTGCCTGTTTACCCTTTTCTGCCCTACTTGCTTTTGAAAAATTGACTCATGATAAGAACGCAGTGGCCATCCCGTTAGTCCAGTTTCGCTGGTCCCAGAAATGGTCCCTACCCAGCGTGAACACGCGAGGGCACGAAGCCCCAGCGACATTTGGTCAACTTGGGGCTCAACCCTCGACCCCGGGGGCGGCTCATCGTCCATCCCCGACCCTTATTTTTGACGTCTTCAAATATTTAGAGCCAGGCTGCAGTCAGCGAGACGTTTCAGGCTCATTTGATACCCAAACGATACACGTACATTCGTGTGGTTGCGCAGGGGTCTCACCCAGGGGTGAATGGGTCCCTTTTGTCAGTCAAGCGCGTTTGAAAGATTCAGGTTTGGTGAACTTAAGGAGGAATTTAGGCGTTTTTTTCGGCGTAGTCCCCAAACGCCTTACATTGCATCGTTACCAGCGTCTTGGCCGAATGTCAATCCCGGGCACGAAAGCCCCTGGCTTGCGTTTGCCGGGTTCGAGCAAGCCGCCAGGACTTTACTGAGCCATCAACCCCACAAAGTGGTGGATGGTGAGGGCGTATTGCTGCAAAGACATCATCCCCTGTGGCTGTCGGAAATCATGCGGGGGGGATGCCCCCCCAAACCCTCGGTTCCCATTGAGCGCTGGACTCGGCCCTCCACGCGTCCGGGGTGATATGACCCACGACTCGCTCAAGCCCCCTTCCGGCAAGGCAAGGTTTCCCGCTTTGCGGTGATCCCCTACCCCCTTTCCCGGGCGTCCACAGTGCCCCCGCGGTCGCAGGGGGAAGTCATTTTTTGTGCTGCTGTCAGACGCCACCCCACAAATTTTTCTAACCCCACCCCACAAAACACGCGCCTAAGAAAAAATTTTGACCACAGTAACAACAGCAGTCTCTTTAAAAAAAGGCAGTCATCGCTTCCGGGCCCGGGGGCAAAACGTCGCCAGCAGACCCCCCCCCCAACCCACCCCGCTAAGATGTAGTGACTTTTTTCAACGTGGCAAACGAGGGCACACCGATCGGGGTTTACAAACAAAGCCCCTGCAAAGTAACCGCACAGTCCCCACGCCAGTATCCCGTAACCGAACCCGTCCCCCAATCAGTATAAAAGTAACCAAAACGTCCCCACGCTCATATCAAGGAACCGTCACCGCCCCCAGCCAGCCCGCGGGGAGTCTGTATGTACCACAATCTTCCAGTCATCCCTCCCAGATGTAACAAGCTGAAAAAGTATCGTCAGCTGGTGGAGAAGGTCGTCGCGCAATGCCTGCTCAGAACCCCCTCCACTATTTTTGGGGAAGAGGCGGTCCGAAAAACCAGCGAAAACATAGTACCCTTCGGGTCGCTGATTCCTCCCTGTCCGCAATGCATTCGCCCCCTGGGCAGTGATAGCTTGCCCGACAGTGGGAAAAACAGAGGCTTGACGTTGTTCCCGAGATTTCTACTGTACCTTCCGGGGCGAGCCTCGCAAAAGCGTCGAGCCTCAAGCAGCTGTGACTCCGGGATCTCGTCGCCTGTGGGGCCTTTTCATGTTCGGTATGACAACCCATTGGCCCCGCTCATCGGTCCACTGTCCACCATTGCCTTTTTCAGCTTTTCTAGATACATTCGGGGGTTACATGTCCGCCCCACTTTTTCTGAGACATTGGTTTTCACGCGGCCATGTGACAGAGCCGTCTCCCATTCAGCCCTTGAGAGGATTTCCAGGAAAAACCGCTGACGGTTCGGGGTGCACCGCAAAAATTTGGGTCCAGGGCCAAGGTCCGAAAAATTCTTTTCATAGATGGTATTTTTTTTCCTGGTGACGCTCTGGGGTTCAAAACCCAGGCAATTTAGGATCCTTTTAGATCCAGCTGGTGGAAAGGGGAATTCAACGGAGTGGATTCCCCTTCGGGGGGCGTGCGCTTAGGACCAACGTGTACCTGTCTAGAGTATGCACAGTGCCTAGAAATCTTTGGGAAAAACCCGGGGGGTTCCTAGCACTTTCCCGCGGGGTCGGTTCTTCCCCTGATCGACTCGATTTAGAGGTTGCCATCCCTCCTGGCCATCGCGGGGTATTTTACCAGTGAAACCCATTTGGGGGCACCCACAAACCCTTTCCCCTTAACTTGAGCTGTTGTAGAGACCAGCAGTTGTCAACCCCGCATTCCCGTCGGCGCCTGTCGATCGTGTCTGGCATCGCGAGCAGATTTTGCTTTACAAAGTTACGTCATTTTTGTCAGCTAACCGTCACTCCTTTTACGGTGTACGGGGCAGAGTTTTGAAGGAGCCCATGTGGGTTTGACAACGACACATCCCGATCAAGGGCCTCTCCCTTAAACCCATCCTTGAACACAGGCAACGTGGTAAGTTGCAAGCCCTTTGTTGAAACATGCTAGTCGGAAAATTTTCCCCCCTGGGGAAAGATCCTCACTTGTCGCCCTTTGTCAGATTCCCTCTCCAGGTGGAGGGAGGTGAAGCCCCCGCGACTTCCTTTGAGTGCAGTTTCCCAGGGGAGTCTGTGCTGCTCTTCCAACCCGGCAGGAGAAGATATCTAGCTTTGAAGACTATCCTAAGGGTCCCCAAAAATTCTCCGGGTTTTCATTGTGCACGTTCTGCAGTTGCACTTGGTGAGTCGATGGGTTTGACCCCATGATCCTCCCGTATTCCACTTGACAAAGGGACTAAAACCCCTTTTGTACCCGCTACGCCCGCCACATGCGCAAAAAAGGGCTTGCCGAAAAACTCTTTCAGGAGATCCGTGATGGAGTTTTGAGGAGTCCATTCCCCCCTGGAATGCTCCCCTTATTTGGTTCCCAAGAAAAAACGGAACCTGGCCCCTGTTTTCGATTTCGGAAAATGAATGATGACCATCCCAACCGCTTCCTTGCCAGTTCGAACGACCTGTTTCAGAAATCGGGGATAAAAAGGGCTTTTCAACTCTTGATCTTCTTCAAGGGGTTTTGGCAGATCCCCCTCGAATGAGGGGGGGTTTTTTGGGGTTTGGGGGAGGGGGGGGGGGGGTGTTTTGGGTTTTTGGGGGTTTTTTTGGGGGGGGGGGGGTTTTGGGGGGGGGGGGGGGGGAAAAAAGGGGTTTTTGGGGGGGGGTTTTTGGGAGGGGAAGGGGGCTGGGGGGGGTTTTGGGGGGGGGGGTGGGGTTTTGGTGGCGGGTTTTCTACCACACCTTTATCGCGGGGTTTCTCCACCCTTTGCCTGCACCCCTGCACCTTACTCCAAGAAGGGATGCCCCCCTTTTGAGTGGATTGTGTCAGGAACGGAGCTTTTGTCATTCAAGAAGAAGTTAAAACAACCCCCAACCTTTAGATTCCCTGATTTCACCAAGGCTTTTACCTTGACGATATTTCCAGCAAAATTGGCATCGGTGCAGTCTTTTCACAGGGAAACTAAAGGAAACAAAGCCCTTTTCCTATGCAGCCGTGTTTTACTAAAACGGAAGTCAATTATTCGTGAAAAGTAGAAGCTTTAGCCATTGTATGGGCCCTGAGTCATTTTGGGATATCTCTATCATTATCCTATCAAGTTTTACAGATCATTTACCCTTATTGGCCCTTTTTGCGAATAAGAAACCTCCGGGAAAGCAGCTCGGGGGTCGCTCACTTCAATGACTACAACCCGAAATTTTGTATGTCCCAGGTAAAAAAGTTGTAGCTGAGCCCTGTCGGCATATAGCATTCGTGAGTGTCGGCAATTCTTCTCTGTTGAGGATCTCGAGAGAGCCCAAAGACGACCCCGTGGGTCTCCAGTCCTTCTTTCCTGCCAAGGAGGACGTTGATTACAGGTAAATCCCCTTTTTCCCCTGAAGGATTTGGGGGTCAACCAGGGATATGGGCCCTGTTGCCCTGGTGGACCCGGCGAACCGTAACCAACTGGTGAAACCAAGTCATGATCCCGACTCTTGGGTTGATCCCAATGTCCCAGGGTAGGCACCCCCGGGGAAAGGGCCGCGTATCAACAGGGACGAAAAGAATATTTCTGGCCCAAGATGGGAGCGGGCATTTCCAAGCTTACACCAGGTGTTTTGCCTACGCACAAGGGGGACCATTACAGGTCCCAACCCCCTTTTAAAAGTATCCCCTTACAAAGGACCCCGGGAGAGAAAATTCTGTCGACCCGTGACGAACCTCGACCTGGAGAAGGGGAAAAAACACCCGCTTGTAATGGTAGATAATTGACCGGTACAGTGAATTAGTACCCATTCCGATAAACCGCTGAAACGGTCGCTATGCCTTCCGGAGCATGTTGTTTTTCGTATACTTCCCATTTTCCCTTCTGTCAGACAAAAGGGGCTGAGTTTTTTTAAAAGGCAAATGCGGATTTTGCTCCAGATTAACATTTTTCAAGGCCATAGCTCCCCCCGCCCCCCTGGGGTAATGGTCTTCTGAACGTACAAATCGCAAAGTCCTGGGGGTCTCAAAATAACCGTTTAACCCAAGTTGTACTCATGGGATGAGGCTATCCCCGAGTTAGTGACATTAAAAATTTCCCCCCCAAAACTCGATCGGGGAGAACCTCATTTTCTTTTTTGGCTATGACAAACGCTTACTATGAAATTTGTTTACTCCCCCCTAGAACACTACATCTAACCCCCGTGTAGTAAAGATGAGGACAACGCGCTTTTTTCCAGGGGTACGAGAGAAACCCTTTTGAAAGCTACTGATAGGTTCACGTCTGACGCAATGCCCGCGCGGGCAAATGGAACCAGGTTGCAAAATTTGTTGCTCAACCCAGTGAGACCCCAGTAGCACAAAAATTTTCCCAAGTTTTGGGTCCTTACCGTGTCCTACACAGCTCCGGGCAAAAAGTTTTGAGGGGAGGGAATTGCTACGGGAACTATCAAGGGGAAACCACCTTGATCATGAAGTATGTGGACCATATTTCAGGGGGAAGCAGAGCTGGGGCACATGCGTTGCAACCCACGATAGACTAATGTTAGGGACAAAACCGTCATCCCCCTTTTCCCCCTGTACTGTACAGAAAACGGCCCATAAGGCTCCATATTTTGGCCTGCGACCCGGAAAAAAAGTACATTTCTGTGACACTCGTCCTACGACTTGTCTGACTCCTACGCTGTTTTTTAATTGTTTTCTTGCAGAAATGGGTTAAATGCCACCTTGTATAGCTAGCATAATAAGTCAGGTGGCAAACCTGTAATTATGTAATACTTTTTGAAGGGTACCAGAGTTAATGAATTCCATGGAAATTTTGATTATTGTACATATTGCAAAAGTTTTTATAAAAAAAGAAAAAAAAGCCCTTTTTTTACGGGCAGGGCAGTGTGCCCTCTGAGTCACATGTACACCCTTTGGAAATGCTACTGTCAGCTTGTTTGCAGATGTGAGCTGCAAAACGTTCGAGACGATGGTAAAATGTGTTTAGCCTCGGACAACCTTATATAGAAGATTTTTGTTCCGTGCTGACGTCTCCGGGGGCTCTACTCGATGAAACAGCACGGGGGAAACCATTTTCCTTCCCCCCGGGTGGGAGAGCTTTTTTTTTGCCTGTTGCATTTTTTTTGTCCATTTTTGATTTATTTGACGAAAGCCAGTCCCTCTTGGGGGTAGCTAGTTAATTCCTTTTACCCATGGGCCCACCTTTTTTGCGTCGGGCGACGCGAGGGGCGGGCCCAGAAATGTAGACAGCTGTACTGTCAGAGCACACAAACTGCCGTCTGCTGACTGTTTTATATTTTCCCGGGATTCGTGCTGCCCTCTTTAGGCCACCCAGGTCGGGGGAACACAGCCCACCCTTCTCACTCCGAGCCGACCGACTTGAGTACACAAGTGCCCCCCCCGGATGGCTTCGGGCATCCCTCACACTGCCCCTTGTTACTCATCCTACCCCAATTAAAGCCAAACTGTCCACGGCGTATCATTGTACATCCTACCTTTATCGGGACTAAACCCCTGTTCGCAGTAAACAGCAATAACAGAGTTACCGCATCATCATGGATTATGTATCCAGACATAGAGTTTTCCACACCATTGGGTATATGTATCCAGACACTAGAGTTACCACACTCATCATGGATATATGTATCCAGAGACTAGAGTTACCACACTCATCATGGATATATGTATCCAGACACTACAGTTACCACACTCATCATGGATATATGTATCTAGACACTAGAGTTGCTACACTCATCATGGATATATATATCCAGACACTAGAGTTACCACACTCATCATGGATATATGTATCCAGACACTAGAGTTACTACACTCATTGTGGATTTATGTATCCAGACACTAGAGTTACTACACTCTTCATGGATATATGTATCCAGACACTAGAGTTACTACACTCATCATGGATATATGTATCCAGACACTAGAGTTACTACACTCATCATGGATATATGTATCCAGACACTAGAGTTACTACACTCATTGTGGATATATGTATCCAGACACTAGAGTTACTACACTCATCATGGATATATGTATCCAGACAATAGAGTTACTACACTCATCATGGATATATGTATCCAGACACTAGAGTTACCACACTCATCATGGATATATGTATCCAGACGCTAGAGTTACCACACTCTTCATGGATATATGTATCCAGACACTAGAGTTACTACACTCATCATGGATATATGTATCCAGACACTAGAGTTACTACACTCATCATGGATATATGTATCCAGACACTAGAGTTACCACACTCATCATGGATATATGTATCCAGACACTAGAGTTACTACACTCATCATGGATATATGTATCCAGACACTAGAGTTACTACACTCTTCATGGATATATGTATCCAGACACTAGAGTTACTACACTCATCATGGATATATTTATCCAGACACTAGAGTTACACACTCATCATGGGTATATGTATCCAGACACTAGAGTTACTACACTCATTGTGGATATATGTATCCAGACACTAGAGTTACTACACTCATCATGGATATATTATCCAGACACTAGAGTTACCACACTCATCATGGATATATGTATCCAGACACTAGAGTTACCACACTCATCATGGATATATGTTATACCAGACACTAGAGTTACCACACTCATCATGGATATATGTATCCAGACACTAGAGTTACCACACTCATCATGGATATTGAGGATATAATAATAATAATGTTCAGCGGCAAAATGAATAATGTTTTCCTGGGTAGTATTAACATGGTGTTAAGTAACGTGAACTTGGACTACAAGTTACAAGTAACTCCAGGAACTGCGACTTACAGTGTTCATAACTGCAAGAATATCGCGATGGGACTTCGGTCTGAAGGACATGTAAGTGATACAATGTTCTGTTTGTAAGGAAGGCTTAAGGATCATTATGATGTGTGAAAGTCTTTGAAGGAAGCGTGATTTTTGAAGATCTAAGGAATGGCTATATCCTGCTATCTGGAGGGTGTTCCGGGGGTCATCGCCCCCGCGGCCCAGTCCCTGACCAGGCCCCCCCTTGGTGGGGGCCTGACCCAAATCAGGCTGCGCCTGTTACCGAGCGTAGAAAAAACGTACGAACGTAGGAAGCAAACCCGGGATAACCGTCTAAGGGGAATTGTCTTGCCAGTTTTTGAAAACCTTCGTTAGTGGTGAAGGACTTTTAAAAACCGGGAATTTCCCTTTCCCCCCTTGTATAAAACCTAAAGGGACTCTTCAAAAAAATGGAATTGTCCCTTCCTTCCTTGTTTTAAAAAATAAAGGACTCTTCAACCTGGAATTGTACCTTCCCTTCCTTGTTTTTCAAACCTAAAAGCCTCCCTTACCCCCTTCCCCAGTAAAACCCTTTAACTGGGGGAAACTTCGGGAAAAATCAAAGGGACTGACCATTGCGGAGGGGTTTTTCTTTTAGAATTCTGAGAGGGTTTCAAAAACAAAGCCCAATAGGAAATATTTTTTTTTTCGACGTGGGGGGCCCCGGGGTGCTGCCCCGGCCCGCGTCTTTCCATTTTGGGTCTGACTTTTTTTTGGGTTTTAATCCTGTTGGGGGTTATTTACACAATGTTACCTTGTATTTAATTTGTGAAAGAGTTTTTAATGTGAAACCCCGGTACCTAAATAAATTACCCCAAAATTGAAAAGCCCCAAGAAAAAAAATTTAAAACCAAATTGAATAAAATTCCCAAATCGTTTTTTCAAATTTGGCCCCGGGGTTATCAATTTTTTCCCTAAAGATTTATGGAAACAATTGACATTTTCGAACTTGTTTTCCTGAGGAATATTTAAAAGGGATTTTTTCTTTTCACAAAAATTTTCAACACGGTGTGTCTTCCTAAAAGAATATTGGTAATTTTGTTTGGAGTATTTAGCTGCCTTATAATCTCTAAAAGGGAAATAAAAAGATTTTTTAAAATTTAATTAAAAACAAAAATTTTGCTACCTAAAGGACGGGGGGGGGGGGCCCTTTTAAATGCTAGTGAGGGTTTTTTTGTTCTAAAAACCTTGTTTTTTCCCCACCCTTGCGGGGGATGGGATCTGAATCCTCTTTACCACGGGCGCTACTAACCTCTAGGGGTTTTGAGTTTTAAACCCGAAAAAATAAAAACGATAGTAAAAGGGCCCATCATTAAAAACCTGATGATTCGTAAAAAAGGAAAAGAGGGTGTCAAAGATTTAGGCTGCGTGGGCCCCCAAATTTTTTTGTTGAATTCTGTGCAAATACCTAGGAATATGTCTCCTGTTTTAAATACGGGTTTAAATTTGTGTTATTTACCCGGGCCCTTAAATAAAACGGAAATTTAAAACCCTTATCACGGCGGGGTTAAAACCCCGGACCCAGAAACTCTAAAAACTCAAGTTTTCCGGGGGGAAACGGGGAAAAACAATATGAGGGTTCAATAAAGCAAATTATAATACTCCATAGGGAAAAAATGGGGGAAAATTAATAACGGGGCTGGAGTATACTAAAAAACTCCAATCACACAATAAGGGGGAAAAGTAATGTGAAGGCCCTTGGTGTGGAAAATGCCCGAAACCTCCCCTTAAAGGAAACCAAAACAATGCCACTTTCACATCACGAGGATGCGTGGGTTTGGAAAATTGAGAACTTTCCAAGACAAGAGATCAAAGGGCCAAGTTGACCCTTTTTTAAAATCACTTATTTTTTCCCTTAGGCGGGAATACTGTTGTACATTAACTTCCCCTTTCAAGGCAGGTGAAATTGCGAACTAGAGAATGTTACAGAGAACCTTTATTGCACATATAAGTTCCATCAAACCCCCTTTAAAAACTTGGGAGCCCCGGGGGAAGCACTTGATTGAAACTCACTAAAAGCGCAGGCGAGGAGAGATAAAATCATAAATCTTCCCCTGGAAGTTTCTAGGGGGAAACTGGTCCCAATATGCACACAGGAATACCCCTTTCGAAACCCAAAAGATTGGGCAGGCGATGCAAAAATACCCCCAGTGAAAGTGGGGGGGGGGCTTCCAGGTACACAAGGGGAAAACGCAAAATGGTCCGGGGCTCAAGACTTTTCCCAACCACCCTCCCACCAGCAAATAAGGGAAATTACAAAAAAACCCCCGGGTTGTCTTCAAAAAAGGGAGGGGACAGAAAACCAAAAGACTTTGGCAGGACCCGGGCCGGGGGCGGGGGTTCGTCTTTGGATTGCATGCTGCCAGCAGTAACAGCCTCGTTGATCAAAACCTAAAATTCCCCCCGGGGAAGGCCGGGTCGTGGCCCGGGGCGCAGGGGCTTTTAAACCCCAGAATGCCCTCCAGGTAGGTTGACTCCGGGTTTTAACCGACGGGGTTACCCACGGGGGCCAGCGGGGTACAAAAAAGATTCATCCAACTAGCTGGGCCCAGTGGCCTTGGGGACGGCCTAAAATTTTTTATGACTCTTGGTAAAGGGGTTTTTAAAACCCTTCCCCCCGTGGTATGGTGTTGAAACCCGAAGGGGTTTACAATGATTATTATTATATATAATGTACATTCCCTTTTTCATTTAATTTTTATTTGTTTTATTTTTTGCGATAATAGCAAAAATGAAATGTTGATTTTTATTTTATTTTTTGATGTTATATTGTTATTTACTTATTTTGGTTAGGAGGGGTTTTAAAAAAATGTGCTCAGTTAGGTTGATTGTAAAACGCTGAAATTATCGCTTGTCGCTCGTTATTATTTCCCGGTTTTTGAGCTGCATTGTCCAAACGTAGCAAACCTTTGATCGAGGGGGGGGTGTCCTCCTGGTGTAAAGGGAAATTAAAGTCTGCTGGGACTCGCTTGTTGGTTGGACGTTTTGTCTGTCCATTATTCTTGTTATTTTCTGTAAAACTTTGTTCACAAAAACATTTTTAAAAGATTAGTGATTTTCACTTTTGGAAACTGGGTTTTTTGGTAAACTTGGGACACTCTGAGTATCTAAGGCCCTTTTGCTATAGTTTCCTGACCTAATTTTGAAACGGGTTCCCTTGTGTTTTGTCACGGGTTCACTTTTTTACCAAATAAACCCCCCGTTAGTATTTAGTTTTGTAACTTTTGGGGAAGGATCTGAAATTTTGGCCCCTACTTAGGTCGTAAAATTATTTTCCTGTTCCTGTTTCTTTTGCCCGCAGTCGCTTGATATTGCTTTTTGCTATTGGGCTTAGCATTCTTTGTTTTTTCAAGCGGGGCCCTTTTCCCGGGGTTCCCAGTGGGTTCAAAAAGTTTAGTTTATTTGGGACTTTGTCATCACTTTTTAAATTTCTTTTTCGAGTTTTTTGGGGACATAGCAATTTCCCAAAGAGAAACCTTACACCCATACACATTTAGGGACAAATTTGAAATACCCTTATTAAATGTTTAAGGGACCTGAGGGTATTTTAAAATTAAAAATGTGATATGTGTTTCGCACAATAAATTGAACTCGAGAGATTGATTTTTTTTTTTGATTGCGGTAAATTTAAATTTTAAAATTTGATAAAATACCTTTTAGACAACTTACTGCTTAATAAATTTATTAAATTTTAATTTTTTAGTTAGTAGCCTCCCAGTTGAACCCTTGAAGAAACTATTGAAAAATACTGATTTATAAGGAAAATTTGGAAAGGTTTACTGACAAACTTGTTACAAAAAACCCAGTAACAGGCTGATTTTTTTTTTATTTACTTATTTATTTAAAAATTTGTGAAACACATACAGAGGTACAAAAAATACAGAAAAGAGCAGAATGCCAAAGCCACTTAAACTAGGGCATAGCATTACGGGTTTGGCTTAAAAATTAACTTAAGAGAAACTAAGAAATGATGAAATCGGTGATAAAACTTTTAAGGGAAAAACAAAATTTACTAAAAACCCAAAAGTGAGTTTTCAAAAGACGGGTTTATAGGGTTTTGTTTGCATTGTTGAAACATTCAGTAAAAATGGATATTTTTTTTTTAGGTATGTTTTTAAAAAAAAAATTTTAAAGTTAGATTGGGTTTTGGGTTTTAACATTTATGTGTTTTTAATTGGGGGAAAAAACATTTAAGAATACAATTTATAAAGGTTCAGTTTTTTCAGTATTTATTGGTTTGGGTAAAAGGGAAGTAAATCTTTGAGAAGAGACTTGAATTTTTTAAACAGGAAAAGTGTTTCTTTTAAATTTACGGGAAAATGATTTCCCAGTTTTTAGGGCCTTTTATGTGCATTGAGTTTTTTTTCAAAAGTGGGGGAGATGGACACGAGGAACAAACAAAGAGTGTTTTGTGGCCTTGTGTTTGGTCATGTGTTTTTGTTTAGTTTTTGGGGAAGGGGGATGTTTGGGGGGGGTTAATATCAGAGTTAAGGGGTTCTATGTATGTAATAGGTGCGTAATAAGTATGAATTTTTTTGTATGGTGAAAAAGGGTTTTAGTGTATTGAAAATTGGGGAGTGTGCTGCCTATAGTGGAAATTTTTTTTCATTCTAATGCAGCCTTTTTTTGGGTTTAAATTGTGGGCTGAGAAAAGGTTCTTGTTGTTTAGCCCCCTGCCAAAAATTTTCCCCTAGGTGGGGATAGGGGTAAATTTAAAAGAGTGATATGGGCCCCGGGCGGGCTGACTGTGAGCAAGTAAACCCTTTTTTCGATAGTATGCCTACAGTCTTGGAAAATTTTCTTAGAAATTTGTTGGAAATGGTATGAAATTTGAAATCCCATTTATCAAGGTGGATTCCTAAGAATTTTCCCCCCTTTTTTAAACTTTGTGATAGGTGATCCGTTTATTATTATGTTAAAAAGGGACATTTTGTAGCTTGTTACCAAAAAAGAATGAAGTAGGTTTTGTCAATGTTTTTGTGTTAAGTTTGTTTGTCCCAAACCCGGTAGATTTTTTCTGTAATTCTGTAAATTTTCAGATTGGCTGGTTTACTGGGCTCGGGTGGGAGAAAACGTAAGTAGTGTCATCTTTAAATAGTGGGTGGGTTTGAGTAATTGCGAAGCAATTTGGTTTGATCAAATTTTTGTATAGGGAAAAGAAAATCTGGGGCCAAAGGGCTTCCCCTTTTGGGAACCCCCAAAGGGAATGGTTTGTTTCAGAAAAGTTGCCCCCTTTGCATACACATATTGGCTTTTGTTGCTGATAATGACTTGAGGAAATTGAGGGGGTGCCCCCATAACCATAGTGAACCCTTTTTTCGTGGGGCAAGTCATGGTTAACTGTATCAAAAGCTTTTCGTAAGTCAATGAAAAATACCCAGTGGGGGCCTTCTTTTTCTCTTTGCAGTTTTATTTTATGTTTTTAGCAAAAAAATAATAGCATCATTATATTTTTATTTGGGCCGAAACCAAAAAATTGGCGGGGTTTTAGTATGTTTTGGGAGATAAAGGGAGGAGTAGATTGTTTATGAATTAATTTTTTGAAAAATTTTTAAAAGGGGGGTGTAAGTTTGGATATTGGGCCCATAGTTTTTCAACTCTGTTTGGGCTCCTCCTTTGGGACGGGGTGACCCTGTTTTTGAGTACTGTGGGGGAAAGGGGGAGGATTTAATGGATTTGTTTAAAAAGTGTTTTCAATGATTTGGGTGATAAACAATTGTGACACTTTTTTGTATATAAAGGGGGGTTTTAAGGGATTTTAAAACTCCTGCCTTGTTTTTTAGCGTGGTTTTATAATAAAGGGGACTTTTGTAAGGGGTTTGTCGGAGCTAGGAAAAAGGGGTGTTCGGGGAGTTTTCCCGTGAAAGGGTTGTCATTTGGTGGGTATATGACTTGGATTTTATTGGCAAGGTTTTTTCCTATAATGGAGAAGAAGTCAATTTAGTCTGTTTGCTGTTTCTGTTGGTGGGGGTTGGGGGTTTCCTTTGATTTTGCTAATTTTTTTTTTCGCATTTCGTGATATCTTTTTTGTTTCCCTGGGAAATTTTTGTTGGGTTTTCCAAGGGCTTTTTTTTATTTTACCTCGTAAAATTGGTAATCTGTTCTCATAATACAATTTTTTTGCCCTTTTTTATCAGGGGGTTAGGATTTCCCAGTAACGTTTTTTTTGGTCTTGGTTATGTTCCCCCTTCGTACGGTTTTTCAATTTTGGGGTTTTGAAATTTTTGGATTTGAGAAGCTGGGTGTTAACCCGGGGCTGTTCAGTCTCTTACTGTCATCTGTTTAGTTTTTTTAGGGGAGGGGCCTTTTTTAAGAGGTATTGGGTTTTTTTTTTAGAAAATTTTTTAATTTTCATTCCCTAATATCTTTTATAGATTTTAGCCCCGTGGGCCAAATTTAATTTTTTGCTAATGCTGTTTTGGAAATTATTAATGGGTGCCTCATTGTGAATTTGAAGGTGACTTTAGTATGTCTTGGGGTTTAAATTTCCCAAGGGGTTGTTAGAGAAAAATAGGGTATGGTCGTGGGATTATCTGTAAATTTTGGGCCCGATTTTTAAAAGGGATATGGGGTTGTTTCCGATGTGGTAAAATAGGGGAAAAACTAGTTTTCTGTAATTTTTTGTAGGTTTTGTTACGTTTGGGAGAAAAATTTTCAGGGTTTCAATTGTTTTGTGAATTTTTTGTAACGTTTGGGTCCTTTGGGCTTGCAGGGGATTTATATTGAAGTCACCTGAGGGGTAGTAAGTGCTTTGTTCATCGTGCATCAGTTATCATTCTTCCCCAGGTTTTTACAAAAATTTGCTAAGGGTTTGGGCTGTGGAACTCTGTAAAATGTTTAACAATTTTGAGGGGGTTTTTTAAGGTTTTTTGGTTTGAATTTGGCAATTAAAATTTTTTCCCCCCGTTTTACCCTTTTGCAAGTATTAAGGGTACATTCTAGTTGGTCCCCGAGTAGTATATGGCCCCGGCCAACCCCCCTTGGTTTTGGGCTGGCCAACAGGGTTTTGTTTTGGTTTTTGTAACCAGGTTTGGGAAGTGAATCTGTACTATCGGCTTTAGCCAGGTTTCAGTTAGTGTAATGATGGAAAATTGGCATGTAAGGAATTTAGTAAATTTCTATGAGGTATCGTAATGCTTGCTTAAAGAATTTTATATTGTAGTTTAAAAAATAGTTTTTGTTGTTGTTGGCACTGAGGGAAATGCCTTTGATTGTTTCAGTGTTTTTAATTACGTAACTTTTTTTGAATCAAATTTAAATCATTAAAATAAAAGGGGTTGGGACAGGATTTAATTTCTTGTAATCAATAAGATTTTTTAGGAAAACTAAAAGTTAGAATTAACTAAAAAACAAAGTTAAAAAATCTTAAGCTAAAATAGCCCCTGAATTTTTTTAAAAAAATGTAAAAAAAACTAAAAGGGAGTTTTGGAAAAAAAATGGGAAAATGTGAAATTATTTTACTTTAGAAACCCCGGGGAAAACACCTTGGTTTTTTTTAAAAAATTGGAATGTATAAACTAGGGTATTTATAAAGCTAAAAAAAAGGAGAAAAGATATGGGGACTAAAATTAAGTAAAAATAAAAAGTTAAAAGGGGCAGGGGGGTCACTATGAAATAATAAATTTGGTTTTTGGGAGTAAGATCTGAAATTTTTAATATTAAATAAAAAGGGGCAGTTTTTTGCACAAAATAAAAATAAAAAAAAAAATGAGGTAGTTGGGGAAATACGAGCAAAAAATAGTTTTGGTCTTGCAAAAAAATAATTGGAATAACACTAATTGCATACAAAAAATAAAAAGTTAATAAAAAACAAATAAATGATAAAAAAAATTAAATGGACAGGTAAGAATAATGAAATTATTAAAATTTTTAGTTAAAATTTGGGCCCTTTTTAATTTAAAATTATGAGCAATTTATTTGTAGTAAGAAAGAAGTAAAAAAGTAATTTGGGGTATTTCATTAGCTAGTGGGTGAAAAAAAAATAAAAATAATAATGTACTATAAAATTTTAACGGGACAATATGGGACCACACGGATAATGGGATTAAAAAGGGGACTTATCTAATCTGTTAAAAAAAATTTCGGCTTTTCTAAGGGAAAGGGAGAGGGAAACGTGGTTTTATTTGGGATAGTATATTGTTTTTCCTGTTGATGTTTTTCCCTTCTAGTAATTTTTCCCCTCTTTCCCCGTGAAAAAAATTTTATGTTTTTATTTTCCTGTTTAAGTTTTCTCAGCCTTTAAAAAAAGGTTTTGCGTTTTTTTTGTTAGACCTCTTTTTGTACACTCCTTTTTTATTTTAATTGCTGATTTGTTTAGTCCTTTCTTTTTTTTCGTATGAATGAAGTCGGGTCAATTTTTACTGTGTTTACTTCCTTTGGTTTTTCCCAGGGAAAAGTGTTTTTTTTGATTTATTGTTTTGCCCGATGACTTTTTACGGTTTTTCTGTATTATCCTGATAGCAGTTTTTTGCAATGTGCTTGTGTTTTTTTCACTAGGAAAAAGTGTGGGCCCGTTTAAATTTTTAACTGCATCAGACAACTTTTTCTTGTTCCCCTTTTTGGGGTCTTGGAAATCAAAAGGGATTTATTTAGTCGATGTGCATGTTCTGAATTTTCCAGTCCTTGATTTTCTTCTTTAACCCTTCAAATTTTTTTGTTGTTATTTGCTCGTGGACGGGGTAAAAGCTGCTTTTTGGGGTAATTTTTTGTTGTAACACTTCCCCATTTAATTTCTCTTTAAAAATTTTGGATCTTTTTCTCGGGTTTTGGGTTTTCTTTGGTTCTCGTCGCCGAGTGTTGCCCTTTTTTATCTTTTATTTCCCTTTCTAGAGGCAAAAAGATGTGTTCCTTGAAAATTGTCAGGAATAATCATACCGAGTTATCATGGGTTGGGAAACCTTTGAAGGGAGGGGGTTGGAGGGGGAAATCAGCCATGTTTGTTGTTTTCTGTTGTTGGGTTTTTTTTCCCTTGGGGGGCCCGGGGGGAAAAGAGGGGTTTATGAAAACAGGGGTCCCGCCCGGGTAACAAGTTGAGTTCTAGGGGGCCTTTTCTGTTTTTTCCTTTTTTTTACTGGGTGTTGATTTTTCTGCGATATCCTTTCATTGTAAACCTGAAGTAGATACTGTGGGGGCAATTTGGGGGAGAAGGCTTTTTTTTTCGGAGGTTGGGTTAAGTGATTGGGCTGGGCCCGCGGAAACAGTTTTTTTGGGGTTTGCAGGGCTGTCTTCCTTAGATCTTCTAATTTTGTCAAGATTTGGGTTACATTCTTAGTATTCTTGGGTCATGTTGTGGTCTACGTGGGTTCATGTAGTTGAACTTTCACTTTAGGCCATCACAAGTTTTGTTGAGCGATGTTTTTTGAGAAAGAAGAGCTGGCAGGATACCGTTGCTGCCGCTGCCTACTAGACTGGAGAATACACTAGCTAGAAGGGCAGTCCTTTCTAGTATTCACTGGAGATCTCTAAGCTTTTAGAATCGCGTTTTTTGTAACATATGGTTTGTTTGTAATCGTCTCAGTATGCTGAGGTCAGTGGTCAGTACGCTGAGGTTAGTGGTCACCTGCGGTCATACCTGCCTAAACTCTTGGGAGTTAGCGTGCGCTGTTACCAAGCACCATGGCTTGTTGTAGTGTTTTAGAATCTCAGGTTCAAGTGTTGAAGAAGGAGATTTTACTTCTTCAGGAGGAAAATAGGAAGCTGAAGCTTCGCATAGATGAGTTTGGGAGCGAATGTGAGAAAGATTTAGCTGGTAAGGAAGGATGGTCACCAGCAGTGATAGTGGCAGCTGCTTTAAGTGGCTAGTGGTTCATAGTTCAGGAAGAAGGAAGATGAGGAGAGTTAATAAAGAAGATGTGAAGGTAGGAAATCGATTCTCTGTTCTCCAAGACGAGTGTACGTCAGTGGTTAGTGAGGCTGAAGGTACCACTGATTCCCCAGCTAATCAAGGTAAGAATATTTTAATAGTAGCCAATTCTCAGGTAAGATATATGGACCGTGCATTTTGTAACAGAGACAGAAAGGTCAGACAGAGAGTGTGTCTTCCTGGAGCTGGTGTTGGTGACATAGTCAGCAGGTTGGATAATATTATGGCAGGTAATGGGAACAAGCCCATTATCTGTCTTAGTGCTGGGGGTAATAACATTGGGAAGGAGAGAGGAGTTGCTGGATAAGTACAGGTTAGCCATAGAAGTAGTTAGGTCTAAGGGAGGGACCCCAGTCATATGTAGCATCTGCCTAGAAAGGGAGTGGGCAATGAATGGATGTCTAGGGCAATTGGTATAAATTGCTGGCTAGACAGGTACTGCAAGGAACTTGCAACCCCATTCATTGACAACTGGGACCTATTCTTTGGCAAACGTGATATGTATGCAAGGGATGGGGTTCATCTCTCTGGGGATGGAGTGGTTGCATTAGCCAATTCAATTGAGAGGGTAATTGATGACTTGTCTAGGAATTTAAATTGATAGATTATAGAGGTATGGGTGTTTGTGGGAAACAATCAGGCTGCAGCATTAGGGTTAAAAACGACATAGATGAGGGAATAAATAGCGACATAAGCAAATTTGATGACGACACCAAAATAGGGCGTCCAATTCATTCTAATGAGGACACTAGAACACTCCAGGATGATTTGAATAGACTGATGCAATGGTCGGAGAAGTGGCAGATGCAGTTTAAGATTGACAAATGCAAAGTTAAATAACCATACCACATATAAACTAAATAATGTAGATCTTAATACTACTGATTGCGAAAAGGATTTAGGAGTTCTGGTTAGCAGTAACCTAAAACCAAGACAACAGTGCATTAGTGTTCGCAATAAAGCTAACAGAATTCTTGGCTTCATATCTAGAAGTATAAATAATAGAAGTCCTCAGGTTGTTCTTCAACTCTATATATCCTTGGTTAGGCCTCATTTAGACTATGCTGCTCAGTTCTGGTCACCGTATTACAGAATGGATATAAATGCTCTGGAAAACGTACAGAGGAGGATGACAAAGATGATCCCATGTATCAGAAATCTTTTCCCTACGAGGATAGACTGAGGTCCCCGAATCTGCTTGCAACAACATGCAAGGAACTATAGTGACATAAAAACTGACGGTGACGACAACGAAATGGACTAAATATGACAAAGAGGGACTGGCATTTAGTACGGACTGCTGGGTTTCCAGACGTGAACCAGACATGAGAGTTTTCCACTACAGTGAAATAACTGACCTACAAATCAATGCACGTGTTTAACGGGAAAGGGCAACATGGCAAAAAAAACCTATCAACTAAATCCCCAAAGGGGGAAATGACAGGTTTTTTAGGATTTTTTCGTCAGTGCCCAAACAAAGGGAAAGATTTGAGTTTTTTAAACATGGCCTGCCCGGCATTCAAACAGCCGCTACTGCCAGACGTACAACTAGCGAAGGGGGAAATTCCTCACTTTACTGCGTTAAATTGTTGCATTGATCATATCTGTCCACCATCAAAATCCCTTTCCCGTCCTCGAGGGGGAAAACACAGGGGGACATCGTCAAATCAACAGTATAAAAACCCCAAAGGGGTTATAGGAGGTTATCCCTCGTGACAGTCTTGGAAAAAAAGTGAATATTTAAAATTTAGTCAAGGTTAATTTTTTTGGTAGCTGCCCCCTATATTCGGGCCGGGGGCCCAAAGGTGTACAAGTGAGGGAAATCATAGAAAAAAAAAAGCCAAATAAAATCTTTAAACTCAAGGAAAGTCAGGGGGTTTGTTACCCCCCTCAGTTTTAAAAAAAATGGTTGAGTCAAGCAAAAACAGGTCAGGAGAAACAAAAACGAAAACAACCCCGAAAAATTGGAAATTGGGGGGGTTTTGGAAGGTTTAAAAAAATGGTTTAAAACCCTTTCGGGATTTAACCAGAATGGAAAGGATTTAAAAAAGTTAATTGGTGAAGCCGACTGGGAAGTGAGGTGGGTAGGGGAGGGTGAAAAAGGGGGTTTTAAATTTTGGAAAGGGGTGTTGGGGAATTTAAAGGGGAAAAAAGTGAGCAGTGAAATGGTTTCTGAAGGGGAAAATTTTTTACTAGTAAATGCTGGTGGTGATTGTAAAGCAAAAATACAAATTTTTACTAGGGACTGGAAAAAGAAAAATAAATATTTTTGTATATGAGAAAAAGGCGAAGGGTGAAAGGCAGGCTTTGGGGGGGTCCCTGGGCTTTAAATTTTTTTTAAATATTTTTTTTCCCAATTTTCCATGAAGAAAGAAATAAAGTCAGGGGGGGTGGGAAAAAGGGGGGAATGATTTAACAGCCCCCTTTGGCAGTAAAAGCCCAACAGTTGCCCCCCTCCCAATGAAAAAGAAAACCTCACTATCGCCCCCAAGGTTTTGGCAACCCCGCTTTACCTAAACAAAAAACAGTGGCACACGCTCTTATTTTTAGCGCTTTAATGGTGATACCCAAAAATTAATCCGGGACCTCAAAACTATTGTGCAGGGGAAAAAAACAGACAGATAAATGACGGCAAAAATTGACGGTTTATTTAGTGGGAAATTTAAAAACCTTTAAAACCCCTTAGGAAAAGCATACATAGGTCAGTGTGGGGCCCAATCACCCTTTATTATCTCAAACTCCCAAAAACAGGGGGCCATACACTGTACTAAAGTACGAAAAAAAAAACGGGAAAAGGCACCTTATGTAAAATGTGTTAAGGGGGGGTTTTGCATGAGGGGGGATGTATTTTCCCAATTAAAAAAAAAGGGTTTGCCAGAATTCATTATTTTGTGTAAAAAATGCATTTTGGGCCACAGTTCCCTTTACAGGGATGACATTGATTTCCCAAAATTTTAATACAAATGGCCCCTTTTCCCCAATTTTTGATGATTATGATTTTTTTAGGGAAAACAGGCCTTCCTTTATTATTTTCAAGAAAGATACTTTTTTCCCTTAAATTGGAAGAGATTAGGTTCTACCCCCCCCCCCAAATTGTGGGCGGCAGTTAAAAACCCATCTCTGAATCGGGTTGGATGAATAGGTGGATGCCCGGCCCGGGGTCAAAATAGATGGTTACAATAAAAAAAGCTTAGATAGGAACAGAAAGGGGGGTTTGGGATGTCCCTTTACTTTTAAAAAAGGACTTGGGTTTAAAACCCCCAAAAGACCTGTTTTAAAATAAAAAAAAAAACTGGAGGTTTCTATGGTTTGAAGTGCTGCTTCCTAAGACCAAAAACCCATCTTAGTAGGAACTATTTACCGCCCCCCCCTACCCAGGACCAGTTCTTGGGAAGATTTTTTCCCAGAGTTTTTGGGCCGGGGAGTTGAAAAAAATTTTGCGAGACAATAATAGGGGCGATTTTAATATTGTTTTCAGCAGAAAAAATTAAAGGGGCTATGCAAAAGGGGTTAAGAAAATTTTCTAGGTTTAAAATTTAGTTCCCACTAAACTTTTAAAAACTCCAACCGGATAACAGTTCTCCCCAAACCCTAAATTGACCACATATTTTTGAAAACCCCCTCTGAGAACATTAGTCAGTCGGGGCGTCATTACCACAGGTCTTGTGATCTTTTTCCATCATTTACTGAAAACCGGGAAAAAATAACTGGGGATGGATGGGGCCTAAAAAGGGGACAATAAAAATGGGGTCAACAAAAAACTACATTTAAAAAAAAACCACTGGAAAATTAGGCACACCAAATTTTGACTGGACGAAAAATAACAAGTTGCACGGAGTAAAAAGATGCCTGGGAAAAAATTTAAAACAATGTTCACTACCATCCTTGGGTAATATTGCACCAAATTAAAAAGGTTAGGATTAAAAGAAAAACTGAAACCCCCGGTTTGAATATGAGATATTTGATAAATGAAATTTTAGGAAAAAGGGCCCGCTGCTAAAAAAAATTTAAAGCAAACAAAACAGGATATTGCCCGCACTTTAAAAAAATTCCAAAAAAGGGGGAGGAACAGAGTACGAGAAATTATAAAAGGAGCCCAAAAGGGAAAGCAAATTTTGCTCAAAAATTGAAAAGGTTTTTAAACATAACCCCCCGAAAGCTCTGGCAAAAAAACTAAAACAGTTGGGGTATAAACCCTAGGCCAGTAGTAGGGCTAAAAATTTACTCCCCTATCGAAATGAGGTATGCCACGAAACATCTAAGGTGGCAAAAATTGGCCCTTTTAAATTTTACTACACAAACTGTTTTTCAACACTAGTTTTAAATAAACTAACCCCGCTGCCTCCCCAAATAACCCTTTAAACAAAACTCTGATAAATTTCAAAAAATACTATCCAATTTTTAAAGGGGGAAAACCCCAAAAAAAGTTGTAACTAGTAGTGTATCTCATGACTTTATTCAAAAAAAAACTAAGCAGGTTAAACCCCAAATTAAAAAGCAAAAGGCCCTGTAACCCCCCCCTCTAAAATTCCTAAAAAATGGTGCCCTTTTGAACTGTCAATCCCTTTTTGCTTACCCTAATAAAACTATCAATTTACCCCCTTTAAAACGTAAACCCGAGGGGTTTTAAGGAGGCCAAAAAGTCACTCCCATCTTTCAAGGGGAAAAAAAGTAGGTTGATGTAAAAACAAATATAGGCCTGTTTTGATTTTCTCGTATAATATCTAAAATTTTGAGGGGGGCGGGGGATTTCAAGTAAATTAAAATACCTTAAGGCAACAACATTCTCCATAAACCCATCAAAAGGGGGTTTGAATCCTAATCAAACCCACACCTCCCTTGTTTAAACTGATGGATTACCCGAGAACTGAAATGTCAAAGGGGGGAAACCCCATAGGATGGGAAATTTTGGCCTGGGAAAAGGGGCCTTTTTGATACTGTTTAAAAACCCCAAATATATTATTTAATAAAAATTCAAGTTTTTGGGATAGGTTTTGTAGAATGGGTTTTAAATCCCACCTTAGCAACAGGAGACAATAGTCCCCCCAAAAAAACCCAAAAAAGGAATCAGGGAAAACCCCGCCGAAAAATGTGGAGTTTCCCCCAAGGGGGAGTTTTTTCTGGGTCCCTTTTATTCTTATGTTATTTCAAAGATATGCCTTTTCAGTGTCAAGTTTAAAAATCCTACTGTATGCAGAAGGGAAATGCTCTGTTAGTGTCAGTTAAAAACCCCCAAGATAAATTTCTAATTTTTTTATCACTGGAACTGGAGTCCGCAGCAAATTTGGGTTTTAGACAAAAAAATATCATTTACACCTTTGGGAAAAGGCCCTTTTCTTTGGCACGAAAAAATAAATGAGGGAAAGGGGAAAAAATTTTATTGTTCAATGTAATTGGGGAAACCCCTCCCCTTTGGTTTTCATCAGTAAAATTTTGGGGGAAACCCCTTTGACCCATGCGTCAGGAGGAAATTGGGTAGGGAACAGTTTTTAGTAAAGAAGCGAAAAAGCCAAAAAGAAGTTCCCGTATAGGCAAGCCAGTGTTACCCACTGAGGCCGAAAGGGCCCCAGGTTTAGCCCCTTTTTACAAAGCCCTATGGATTACGCTTGGCCCCTTTTTGGTTTCTCTGCCTTTTACAAAAAAAAATTTAAAGTTTGACTGCAAATCACCCCGAACAAAATCGTAAGGGTTTTCCCTTTCCCGGGGTGGGACCAAGAAAACATGTAGGCCAGGGGTGAATTAAGCAGTTGGATTGCTAAATGTTGAAGGGCAAAAGGGGAAAAAAAAATGAAAACAAATCATGTTTATAAAAATTTCTCAAAACAATGTCCAGAATATCTTGCCAAAAATCAGTTTTGTTTAAGGTTGGGAACCAAAGCAATAATTTGTATAGGGGGGGGGAGAGCAAATTTTTTTGTTTCCCACAGCAGTGGCCCGGCTTCAAACAAAACCTTTTTTTTGTCAGCAATAAAGGAATGGAACAGACTACCCGCCCCCTTTTCAAAGGGAGTCATAGCGTTTAAACCCGGTTTTAAAGAAGAGTGCCAAAAGGGGTGTTGATGAAAGTAGCTACAGAAAGGGAGGGGAATGTTTTTATTTTTTTAGCTAACATAGTGGGAAATTTTACCTTATTCCTTGTAATGACCCTTGTATTGTAGATGTCTTAATGAACCCTTGGTGTTTGGGAGAATAGTCTTTTTTGTATGATAATAAAAATTTTTTCTTCATTGTAGAATAATAAGAAAATATTATAACCTTTATACTATAATAATAAGGTAAAAGGACCCCAATGGAAATAAGTCACTCTGTCTGACTTTTTTGGGTTATCCTAGGTTCCCTACACATATGCTGCTATGTATGATAATTCTATGTAACTGTATTTGTGTTTACCTGAATAAACTTACTTACTTACTTACTTACTATTCGAAAGGCGTAGAATTAGGGGGGATATGATCGAGGTGTATAAATGGAAAACAGGAATAAATAAAGGGGATGTAAATAGTGTGCTGAAAATTTCCAGCCATTCGCAGCAATGGTTTCAAGTTGGAAAAATTCAGATACAGGAAGGATATAGGAAAGCACTGGTTTAGTAATAGAGTTGTGGATGAGTGGAACAAGCTCCCGAGTACAGTTATTGAGGCTAAAAACGTTGTGTAGTTTTAAAAATAGGTTAGATAAATACATGAGTGGGTGTGGGTGGGTGTGAGTTGGACCTGACTAGCTTGTGTTGCTGGGTCTGGTACAGTGCTCCATCCTTGAGTGGAGGTGACTAGACTGGGTGGGTCATTGGGCTAATCCGGGGGGGGTCACATGGACCTGCTCTGCATGGGTCAGTAGGCCTGTTGCAGTGTTTCCTTCTTTCTTATTACGATTTCGTGAGCCATATTAATAATATTTTCCTTTCATAATTACTTTAAAGTTGGTCAAGTTTACTTTGAGAAAAGTTTGGAAGCACTTTATACTGTATAAGTCCAGATTGGTTTTTTAGGGGTATCAAAAATTTGAGAATAAATTATAGGTTTTCATGGGATAATTTCTGAGTGGCATCTGATTATCTTCAATATTGTTGATAACTTGATAATGTAACTTCTGAGTGGCTCCCGGCTTAATATACTGGCGTGGTGGCGTATATACTGGCGTAGTGGTATATATACTGGCGTAGTGGCGAATATACTGGTGTAGTGGCGTATATACTGGTGTTGTGGTGTATATACTGGCGTAGTGGCGTATATACTGGCGTAGTGGCGTATATACTGGCGTAGTGGCGTATATAGAAGAGAATGCCTCTTCAGTTTAACTACAAATGTAAGGAAGAATTAAACACCTGTGTAACACTTATGTATGTTCTGTGAGGAAACGTTAAGTAACAAGAACCCGCCAGTAGCCTCAATGTTCTCCTAAAGTGCAGCCAGAGTGTACATAGCCAGAGTGTACATAGCCAGAGTGTACATAGCCAGAGTGTACATAGCCAGAGTGTACATAGCCAGAGTGTACACGTTACTGCACACAGTTGTTACTCTGGTTAACAGCCAGAGTGTACACGTTACTGCACACACTTGTTACTCCGGTTAACAGCCAGAGTGTACATGTTACTGCTCACAGTTGTTACTCTGGTTAACAGCCAGAGTGTACACGTTACTGCACACAGTTGTTACTCTGGTTAACAGCCAGAGTGTACATGTTACTGCTCACAGTTGTTACTCTGGTTAACAGCCAGAGTGTACATGTTACTGCACACAGTTGTTACTCTGGGTTAACAGCCAGAGTGTACATGTTACTGCTCACAGTTGTTACTCTGGTTAACAGCCAGAGTGTACATGTTACTGCTCACAGTTGTTACTCTGGTTAACAGCCAGAGTGTACACATTACTGCACACAGTTGTTACTCTGTTAACAGCCAGAGTGTACACGTTACTGCACACAGTTGTACTCTGGTTAACAGCCAGAGTGTACACGTTACTGTACACAGCTTGTTACTCTGGTTAACAGCCAGAGTGTACACGTTACTGCTCACAGTTGTTACTCTGGTTAACAGCCAGAGTGTACACGTTACTGTACACAGTTGTTACTCTGGTTAACAGCCAGAGTGTACACGTTACTGTACACAGCTGTTACTCTGGTTAACAGCCAGAGTGTACACGTTACTGCACACAGTTGTTACTCTGGTTAACAGCCAGAGTGTACACGTTACTGTACACAGCTGTTACTCTGGTTAACAGCCAGAGTGTACATAGCCAGAGTGTACACGTTACTGTACACAGTTGTTACTCTGGTTAACAGCCAGAGTGTACACGTTACTGTACACAGTTTTTACTCTGGTTAACAGCCAGAGTGTACACGTTACTGTACACAGTTGTTACTCTGGTTAACAGCCAGAGTGTACACGTTACTGTACACAGTTGTTACTCTGGTTAACAGCCAGAGTGTACACGTTACTGTACACAGTTGTTACTCTGGTTAACAGCCAGAGTGTACACGTTACTGTACACAGTTGTTACTCTGGTTAACAGCCAGAGTGTACAGTTACTGTACACAGCTGTTACTCTGGTTAACAGCCAGAGTGTACACGTTACTGTACACAGTGTTACTCTGGTAACAGCCAGAGTGTACACGTATACTGACTCCAGGTTGTTACTCTGGTTAACAGCCGAGTGTACACGTTACTGTACACAGCTGTTACTCTTGGTTAACAGCCAGAGTGTTCATGTTACTGTACACAGTTGTTACTCTGGTAACTCCAGCAGAGTGTACACGTTAAACCTTCTACCATTATGGCCGCCTATTTTAAGTGTCCCCGTCAGTCTTAAGTGGAAAGTCTTAGGTTGTGTTCTGCGTACTTACCCACCGGTTGTGTTCTGTGGCACTTCCCACCGTCAGGTCTGGGGTACTTCCACAGTCAGGTCTGTGGGTACTTCCCACCGTCAGGTCTGGGGCACTTCCCACCGTCAAGGTCTGGGGTACTTCCCACCGTCAGGTCTGTGGTACTTCCCACCGTCAGGTCTGTGGTACTTCCCACCGTCAGGTCTAGGGTACTTCACACCGTCAGGTCTGGGGTACTTCACACCGTCAGGTCTGGGGTACTTCCCACCGTCAGGTCTGGGGTACTTCCCACCCTCAGGTGTAGGGTACTTCCCACCGTCAGGTTTCAAGTACTTCCCACCGTCAAGTCTCAAGTACTTCCCACCGTCAGGTCTCAAGTACTTCCCAACGTCAAGTCTCAAGTACTTCCCACCGTCAGGTCTGGGGTACTTCCCACCGTCAGGTCTGGGTATTTCCCACCGTCAGGTCTGGGGTACTTCCCACCGTCAGGAGTAGGGTACTTCCCACCGTCAGGTTTCAAGTACTTCCCACCGTCAAGTCTCAAGTACTTCCCACCGTCAGGTCTGAAGTACTTCCCACCGTCAAGTCTCAAGTACTTCCCACCGTCAGGCCTCAAGTACTTCCCACTGTCACGCCTCAAGTACTTCCCACCGCCAGGCCTCAAGTACTTCCCACCGTCACGTTTGGGGTACTTCCCACTGTCAGTTTTGGATTACTTCCCACCGACAAAAGACTTGCACATCTCACAGTTAGATCAGGTACTTCCCACAGTCACTTTAAAAACTTCCCACAGTCTTGTTATTTTCCAGTCAGCTTAACCGCTTCTCGAAATCAACTTAAGCACTTCTCACACCCAATTCAGCACATACACAGTCAGTCTAAGTATTTAAGCACTTCGCAAACTTAATCTACAGTCACAGTAGTTTACGTACTTGCCAATGTACTCCCTAGAAATTTTTACTTGGATTCTTAATTTTCCAAGTTAAAAGTAACGCTAAGAAGAGTGAGTAGTGGAAGTTTGATCTCTTTACTGTACTGTTAGGTACACACGGTCAGTAGGTACTGTTAGGTGCACACGGTCAGTAGGTACTGTTAGGTACACACGGTCAGTAGGTACTGTTAGGTACACACGGTCAGTAGGTACTGTTAGGTACACACGGTCAGTAGGTACTGTTAGGTACACACGGTCAGTAGGTACTGTTAGGTACACACGGTCAGTAGGTACTGTTAGGTACACACGGTCAGTAGGTACTGTTAGGTACACACGGTCAGTAGTACTGTTAGGTACACACGGTCAGTAGGTACTGTTAGGTACACACGGTCAGTAGGTACTGTTAGGTACACACGGTCAGTAGAGTACTGTTAGGTACACACGGTCAGTAGGTACTGTTAGGTACACACGGTCAGTAGGTACTGTTAGGTACACACGTGTCTACGTAGGGTACACACGGTCAGTAGGTACTGTTTGGTACACACGGTCAGTAGGTACTGTTTGGTACACACGGTCAGTAGGTACTGTTAGGTACACACGGTCAGTAGGTACTGTTAGGCACACACGGTCAGTAGGTACTGTTAGGTACACACGGTCAGTAGGTACTGTTAGGTACACACGGTCAGTAGGTACTGTTAGGTAAAACACGGTCAGTAGGTACTGTTAGGTACACACGGTCAGTAGTACTGTTAGGTACACACGGTCAGTAGGTACTGTTAGGTACACACGGTCAGTAGGTACTTTAGGTACACACGGTCAGTAGGTACTGTTAGGTACACACGGTCAGTAGGTACTGTTAGGTACACACGGTCAGTAGGTACTGTTAGGTACACACGGTCAGTAGGTACTGTTAGGTACACACGGTTCAGTAGGTACTGTTAGGTACACACGGTCAGTAGGTACTGTTAGGTACACAGGTCAGTAGGTACTGGGTTTGGTACACACGGTCAGTAGGTACTGTTAGGTACACACGGTCAGTAGGTACTGTTAGGTACACACGGTCAGTAGGTACTGTTAGGTACACACGGTCAGTTTTTGGTACTTGTTTTAGGTACACACGGTCAGTAGGTACTGTTAGGTACACACGGTCAGTAGGTACTGTTAGGTACACACGGTCAGTAGTACTGTTAGGTACACACGGTCAGTAGGTACTGTTAGTACACACGGTCAGTAGTACTGTTAGGTCACACGGTCAGTAGGTACTGTTAGGTACACACGGTCAGTAGGTACTGTTAGGTACACACGGTCAGTAGGTACTGTTAGGTACACACGGTCAGTAGGTACTGTTAGGTACACACGGTCAGTAGGTACTGTTAGGTACACACGGTCAGTAGGTACTGTTAGGCACACACGGTCAGTAGGTACTGTTAGGTACACACGGTCAGTAGGTACTGTTAGGTACACACGGTCAGTTTGGTACTGTTAGGTACACACGGTCAGTAGGTACTGTTAGGTACACACGGTCAGTAGGTACTGTTAGGTACACACGGTCAGTAGGTACTGTTAGGTACACACGGTCAGTAGGTACTGTTTGGTACACCCCAGTCAGTAGGTACTGTTTGGTACACACGGTCAGTAGGTACTGTTAGGTCACACACGGTCAGTAGGTACTGTTAGGTACACACGGTCAGTAGGTACTGTTAGTACACACGGTCAGTAGGTACTGTTAGGTACACACGGTCAGTAGGTACTGTTAGGTACACACGGTCAGTAGGTACTGTTAGGTACACACGGTCAGTAGGTACTGTTAGGTACACACGGTCAGTAGGTACTGTTAGGTACACACGGTCAGTAGGTACTGTTAGGTACACACGGTCAGTAGGTACTGTTAGGTAAAACACGGTCAGTAGGTACTGTTAGGTACACACGGTCAGTAGGTACTGTAGGTACACACGGTCAGTAGGTACTGTTAGGTGCACACGGTCAGTAGGTACTGTTAGGTACACACGGTCAGTAGGTACTGTTAGGTACACACGGTCAGTAGGTACTGTTGGTACACACGGCAGTAGGTACTGTTGGTACACACGGTCAGTAGGTACTTTTTGGTACACACGGCAGTAGGTACTTTTTGGTACACACGGTCATAGGTACTGTTAGGTTACACACGGTCAGTAGGTACTGTTTGGTGCACACGGCCAGTAGGTACTGTTTGGTACACACGGTCAGTAGGTACTGTTTGGTACACACGGCCAGTAGGTACTGTTTGGTACACACGGTCAGTAGGTCTGTTTGGTAAAACACGGTCAGTAGGTACTGTTTGGTCACACGGTCAGTAGGTACTTTTTGGACACACGGTCAGTAGGTACTTTTAGGTAACTGGTCATTAGGTAGTTAAACAGGGTCTTTATCTTTTTGGCCCACGTCTTAGGAATTGGAAAGAGAGAGTAGGTAAACAGGTAGTAGGAGGGAAAGAGGAGAGGAAGTGGAAGGAGAGGAGGTTGAGAGGGAAGAGAAGGGAGGGAAAGGAGAGGAGGAAGAGAGGAGGGAAAGGAGAGGAGGGGAAAGTCAGAGAGTTGAGAAAGAGAGGGGAACACCGAGAGAAGAAAAGAGAGAGAAAGGAGAGAGAGGGAGAGGGGGAGAGGAGAGAGAGGAGAGAGGAGAGGAGAAAGAGAGTGAAGAGAAGAGAAGAGGGAGAAGAGAGGGAAAAAGGAGAGAGGGAGAGAGAGAGAGAGAAAAGGGGAGAAGAAGAGGATGAGGAGAGAGAGAGAAGAGGAGAGAGAGAGAGAGAGAGAGAGAGAGAGAGAGGGGAGGAAAGAGAGAGAGAAAGGAGAGAGAAAGAGAGGAGAGAGAGAGAGAGAGAGAGAGAGAGAGAGAGAGAGAGGAGAGAGAGAGAGGGGGAGAGAGAGAGAAGAGAGAGAGAGAGAGAGAGGGAGAGAGGGAGAGAGGGAGAGAGAGAGGGAGAGAGGAGGGGAGAGAGAGAGAAGAGGAGAGAGGAGGAGAGAAAGAGAGAGAAGAGGAGAGAGAGAGAGAGAGAGGAGAGAGAGAAGAGAGAGAGAGAAGAGAATGAGAGAGAGAGAGAGAGAGAGAGAGAGAGAGAGAGAGGGAGAGAGATAAATGAGAAAAAGCCACCAGCAAGAGGCCGGAAGAAGAAAAACCACAGAGGAAACAGGAGGGGTATGTGGCACTCTTGTGCCTACAATGGCCTGGTATGGGGGCACTAATGGAGGCACTATGTACCTACCGAGGGTTGTGAAGGACCTGGCCAGTTTAGTCTACCCAGAGGCCAGCCAACTCCCTTAATAATACTTGCCAGGCATTTTTTTTTTAGTAAAACTGGATATATTATCATGTGCTGCTGCCCTGTTATGTATGAGAGTTATATAGAAACATTATCAGCCGGGATGTGGTTCATACGTGCGGCCAGCAGTAACAGCCTCGTTGATCAGGCCCTGATCCACCGGGAGGCCTAGTCACAGACCGGGCCGTGGGGGTATTGATCCCTGGAATTCCCTCCAGGTAGACTCCAGGCAGGCAGGTAGTCTCAGTCCACAGCAGGATTCGAAAGGAAAACACTTGGACGTGTTTCCTTAAGACACCTGCTGTCTATGTTCATCATCAGTAAAATAGGTACCTGGGTGTTAGTGGACTGGTGTGGGTCGCATCCTGGTTTTTAGGGGAGGTTGTGGGCGCATCCATGTTTTGTGGACTGGTGGGGTCGATCCGAACAAACTGACCTAATTTGCGGGAAATGTTCAGCATAACAAGCGGCTTTCTATATAGTAGTATGTTATTGCTGTCAGCTATGGTCTGTATACCTTGTACATGTACTTGTATACCTTTGTACATGTACTTGTATACCTTTACATTTTACTGGTATTAACCCTTTTACATGTACTTGTATTCCTTGTATATGACTTGTATACCTTGTACATGTACTGGTATACCTTGTACAGTACTTGTATACCTTGTACATGTACTTGGGATACCTTGTACATGTACTTGGTATACCTTGTACATGTACTGTAACTTGTACATTACTTGTATACCTTGTACATGTACTTGTATACCTTGTTTTCATGTACTTGTATATCTTGTACTTTTACTTGTATACCTTGTACATGTACTTGTATACCTTGTACATGTACTTGAATACCTTGTACATTTTACTTGTTATACCTTGTAATGTACTTGTAAACCTTGTACATGTACTTGTATACCTTTACATGTACTTGTATACCTTCGTTGTACATGTACTTGTATACCTTGTACATGTACTTGTATACCTTGTACATGTACTTGTATACCTTGTACATGTACTTGTATACCTTGTACATGTACTTGTATACCTTGTTTCATGTACTTGTATACCTTGTTTCATGTACTTGTATACCTTTTACATGTACTTTATACCTTGTACTGTACTTGTATACCTTGTTTCATGTATTGTATACCTTGTACATGTACTTGTATACCTTGTAATGTACTTTTATTAAACCTTGTACATGTACTGGTAACCTTGTACATGTACCTGTTGTTTTCCCCAGGATCCATCACAGGTCCTACACACACTCCTGTGCTACATCCTGACACCATCCTGCCAACAATCCAGATAGGTTTGCAAATCCTAACAGTAACCTAAGTATACCTTAGCATCTGGAGACTAACGACCGCAAGTAGGTGTGACCCATGTCCCCTAGTATGTTTCCATAGTATGTTCCCCTATTATGTTCCCCAAGTATAATCCCCTAGTATATTCCCTTACTATATTCCCCTAGTATATTCCCCTAGTATACTCCCCTAGTATGTTCCCCTAGTATGTTCCTTCTATTAACTAATGTTCCACTATTTGAGGGTAACCAGTCTTGTACCACAATGTTGTACCTGATACACAGCCTCGCTTATAATTCTTCGCCACATTATTTAAGCGGCAGTGTTGGGGACTGGCGGTGGCGGCGGACGTGACGGTGGCGGCAGTGGCGACGGTTGTGGTGGTGACGGTGGCGGCGACGGTGGTGGTGGCGACGGTGGCGGCGGACGTGACGGTGACGGCAGTGGCGGCGGTGGTGGTGGTGGTGATGGTGGTGGCGACGGTGGTGGTGACCACGGTGGTGGCGGCGGACGTGACGGTGGCAGCAGTGCGGCGGTGGTTGGTGGTGATGGTGGTGGCGTGGTTGGTGGTGACGACGGGGCGGCGGACGTGAGGTGGCGGCAGTGGCGGCGGTGGTGGTGGTGGGTAATGGTGGTGGCGACGGTGTGGTGACCGGTTGTGGGCGGCGGATGTGGGGGTGGCGGCGTGGCGGCAGTGGGCGGTGGTGGTGGGTGACAGTGGTGGTGATTGGGGTGATGGTGGTGGTGGGGTTTATGGGGGTGGTGGTGTGGGATGGTGGTGGTGGTGGGGTGGTGGTGTGATGGTGGGGGGGGTGGTGGGGGGTGCGGGTGGTGGTGTTGGTGGGTGGTGGTGGGTGGTGGGGGGTGGTGGTGTGAGGGGGTGGTGGTGGGTGGTGGTGGTGGTGGTGGTGGTGATGGTGGCGGTGGGGGTGGGGGTGCGGGTGGTGGGTGGAGGGGCGGCTTGTAAGTGAAATGGTGGGGTGGTAGTGTGGGGGTGCGGTGGTGGTGGGGGGTGGGGGTGGTGGGGGTGCGGGAAAGGGGAGGTGGTGGGTGGTGGTGGTGTGGTGTGTGGGGGGCGGGTGGTGTGGGGGTGGGGGTTGCGGGTGGTGGTGAGGCGCGGCTTGTAGGTGAGAGGTGGTGGACTTAGATTTACCAAGGAATAAGCCTGCGGCCTTTGGGGTGGGTGGGCCACGTTGTGGGTGGAGGGCCGCCAGAAATTTAGGGGGAGGGGGTGGGGGCGTTATTGGTGGTTGGCTTAGTGGCGAACCCACCTCTGCCCACTAGCCTAGGGAGGGGTGGGTTGGTGGGGAAGATTTGTACCTCACACACAATTTGTCCTCTACTCCCTTACATAAACAATATGGCTGGTCTCACACTGGATTACCACTGTTACTGCTAGTCTCACACTGGATTACCACTGTTACTGCTAGTATCACACTGGATTACCCTCTTACTTTCTAGTATCACACTGGATTACCACTGTTACTGCTAGTATCACACTGGATTACCACTGTTACTGCTAGTATCACACTGGATTACCACTGTTACTGCTAGTATCACACTGGATTACCACTGTTACTGCTAGTATCACACTGGATTACCACTGTTTTCTGCTAGTTTTCACACTGGATTACCACTCTTACTGCTAGTATCACACTGGATTACCACTGTTACTGCTAGTATCACACTGGATTACCACTGTTACTGCTAGTATCACACTGGATTACCACTGTTACTGCTAGTATCACACTGGATTCCCAAACTTTTAACTGCTAGTATCACACTGGATTACACTGTTACTGCTAGAATCACACGGGAAATTACCACTGTTACTGCTAGTATCACACGGATTACCACTGTTACTGCTAGATCAAAACTGGATTCCACTGTTACTGTTAGTATCAAAATGGGATTACTGCTTTTAAACTGCTATATAACACTGGATTAACCAGTGTTACTGCTAGTATCACACTGGATTACCACTGTTACTGCTAGTATCACACTGGATTACCACTGTTACTGCTAGCATCACACTGGATTACCACTGTTACTGCGAGTATCACACTGGATTACCACTGTTACTGCTAGTATCACACTGGATTACCACTGTTACTGCTAGTATCACACTGGATTACCACTGTTACTGTTAGTATCACACTGGATTACCCACTGTTACTGCTATAGTATCACACTGGTTTACCACTGTTACTGCTAGCATCACACTGGATTACCACTGTTACTCCCGAGTATCACACTGGTTTACCACTGTTACGCTAGTATCACACTGGATTACCACTGTTACTGTTAGTATCACACTGGATTACCACTGTTACTGCTAGTATCACACTGGATTACTGTCATGTGGGTTCGATAACGTGGATGGGGTAAAAATACTCACATAGGCTGGTTTGTACGTTTAATTATAACGGAAAGTATGGGATGCACCATCAGCCGCCCTGCCTCTCTCTGCTCTCTATCTCAGACTCACCCACCAGTGCCTAGCGGGTGAACGGCATTCAAAAACATGCTATGGTCAGCAGCAATGTGAATAACAGTCAGTGATTCACACAGACGGTTGGTAGTGAGTCATGTACTGGTAACTGGTTACTGCTAACTGGTACTACTGAGATTACCACTGTTACTGCTAGTGTCACACTGGGTTACCACTGTTACTGCTAGTGTCTACCTACCTGGAGTCTACCTGGACGTTATTCCGGGGAACAACGCCCCCGCGGCCCGGTCCACGACCAGGCCTCCCAGTGGATCAGGGCCTGATCAACCAGGCTGTTACTGCTGGCCACACACAGTCCAACTTACGAGCCACAGCCTGGCTGATCTGGCACTGATTTTAGGTATCTGTCCAGCTCTCTCTTGAAGGCTGCCAGGGGTTTATTGATAATTCCCCTTATGCTTGATGGGAGGCTGTTGAACAGAATTGGTCCCCAGACACTTATGGTGTTTTCTCTTAGTGTACCAATGGCACCCCTACTTTTAATTGGGGATATTTTGCATCGCCTGCCCAGTCTTTTACTTTTGTAGGGAATGATTTCTGTGTGCAGATTTGGGACCATTTCCCTTTCCCGGATTTTCCAAGTGTAGATTATTTATATATATCTCTTCTCCCGCATTCCAACCCAGTACAAGTCCCAAATGCTTCCAAGCGTTCCAGTAGTTAAGTTGCTTGACAGAACTTATATGTGCAGTAAAGGATCTCTGTACACTCTCTAGATCTGCAATTTAAACCTGCTTTGTAGGGAAAGATGTTAATGTACAGCAGTATTCCAGCCTAGAGAGAACAAGTGATTTGAAAAGGATCATTGGCTTGACATCTCTCATTTTGAACGTTCTCATTATCCATCCTATCATTTTCTTTGCACTTGTGATCGTGGCACCGTTTTGATCCTTGAAAGTGAGATCCTCAGACATTACTACTCCCAGGTCCCTTACATTATTTTTCCGCTCTATTGTATGGCCGGAGTCAGTAGTATACTCTGTTCTAGTTATTATCTCCTCCAGTTTTCCATAACGGAGTAGTTGGAATTTGTCCTCATTGAGCATCATATTGTTTTCCGTTGCCCACTGGAAAACTCTGTTTATAAACTTCTTGGAGGTTAACTGTGTCCTCAACTCGCTTTCAGATCCTAGTATCATCTGCAAAGGATAATACGGTGCTGTGGTGTATATCTCTGTCTATGTCTGATATGAGGATGAGGGATAGGATGGGAGCGAGTACTGTGCCTTGTGGATCAGAGCTCTTCACTATGGCAGCCTCCGATTTTTAAATCTGTTGACCACTACTCTTTGTGTTTGATTTGTTAGGAAGTTGAAGATCCATCTCCCCACTTTCCCAGTTATTCCTTTTGCACGTATTTTGTGCGCTATTATGCCATGATCGCACTTGTCAAACGCTTTTGCAAAGTCTGTGTATATTACATCTGCATTCTGATTTTCTTCCAGTGCATCCAAGGCCATATAGTGATCCAGTAGTTGTGAGAGGCAGGAGCGACCTGCCCTGAACCCATGTTGCCCTGGATTGTGCAGATTTGGGAATCCAGTGATTTTGCAATCCTGCTTCTTAGCACTCTTTCAAAGATTTTTATGATGTGGGATGTCAGAGCTATTGGTCTATAGTTCTTAGCTAATGCTTTGCTGCCACCTTTATGGAGTGTGGCTACATCGGTTTGTTTTAAGTGACTGTGGAATTTCACCCATGTCCAAGCTCCTCCTCTATAGTGTACTTAGGCATGCGAGAGGGTTTCTTGCAGTTCTTAATGAATACAGAGTTCCACGAGTCTGGGCCGGGGCTGAGTGCATGGCATGTTGTCAATGACTTTTCGAAGTCTATCGGAGTTAGGGTAATGTCGGAAATCTGGCATACATTTATGGAGTTTTGAAGCTCATTCATGAATAAATAATTTGGGTCGTCGATCCTCAGTATGATTAGTGGCTCACTAAACAGAGTCGTACTGGGATTTCGGTATTTCACTCATTTCCTTGTTGTCATCTGTGTAAGTCCCATCCTGTCTCTCCTGGGTTACCACTGTTACTGCTGGTGTCACACTGGGTTACCACTGTTACTGCTAGTACACACTGGGTTACCACTGTTACTGCGTAGTGTCACACTAGGTTACCACTGTTACTGCTAATGTCACACTAGGTTACCACTGTTACTGCTACTGTCACACTGGGTTACTACTGCTACTTCTAATATCACACAGGGTTACCACTGTTACTGCTAGTGTCACACTAGGTTACTACTGCTACTTCTAATATCACACAGGGTTACCACTCTTACTGTTAGTGTTACACTAGCAGTAACAGTGTTACTACTAGTGTCACACTGGGTTACCACTGTTACTGCTAGTGCCACACATGGGTTACCACTGTTACTGCTAGTGCCACACTTGGTTATCATTATCACTGCTAGTGTCACACTGGGTTACCACTGTTACTGCTAGTGTCACACTGGGTTACCACTGTTACTGCTAGTGTCACACTTGGTTATCATTATCACTGCTAGTGTCACACTGGGTTACCACTGTTACTGCTAGTTGCCACACTTGTTATCATTATCACTGCTAGTGTCACACTGGGTTACCACTGTTACTGCTAGTGTCACACTGGGTTACCACTGTTACTGCTAGTGTCACACTGGGTTACCACTGTTACTGCTAGTGTCACACTGGGTTACCACTGTTACTGCTAGTGTCACACTGGGTTACCACTGTTACTGCATTGTCACACTGGGTTACCACTGTTACTGCTAGTGTCACACTGGGTTACCACTGTTACATGCTAGTGTCACACTGGGTTACCACTGTTACTGCTAGTGTCACACTGGGTTACCACTGTTACTGCTATGTCACACTGGGTTACCACTGTTACTGCTAGTGTCACACTGGGTTACCACTGTTACTGCTAGTGTCACACTGGGTTACCACGTTACTGCTAGTGTCACACTGGGTTACCACTGTTACTGCTAGTGTCACACTGGTTACCACTGTTACTGCTAGTGTCACACTGGGTTACCACTGTTACTGCTAAGTGTCACACTGGGTTACCACTGTTACTGCTAGTGTCACACTGGTTACCACTGTTACTGCTAGTGTCACACTGGGTTACCACTGTTACTGCTAGTGTCACACTGGGTTACCACTGTTACTGCTAGTGTCACACTGGGTTACCACTGTTACTGCTAGTGTCACACTGGGTTACCACTGTTACTGCTAGTGTCACACTGGGTTACCACTGTTACTGCTAGTGTCACACAGAGTTACAACTCCTACTATATCTATATTATCAAATAAATCTTGTATTAATTTTTTTCACAACTGTTTAATTTAATCAGGCTAAAGCACAAACCAGTAGGGACAATATAGCCCCTTTGAAGTGGAAGAATTCAGATTCGATCTATGGGTGAATAAAGTTCCTTGGATCAAGAACCCTTCACTAATATCATGGAACCTCCCCTTCCCCTCTGGAATCAGCATTCAATAATATAATGCAAAAAATTACAATGCCATTTCAAAATTAAATGTGGCAAAATGTCCCTCAATGTTCCATTAGCAACACCAACCTTCTTCTAAGTGGGATAAACCAGTGTTTGCCTGAGGAATATCTTCCCGTGACTGTTCTATATGAACTTGAGCAGAGTGAACCTGTGTTCTACAAATATTCCACGAAGCTTCACCTAGTAATAGTTGACCTGTGTTAAAAATATGAAACCGATCAGCTAAAGTGTTAGGAAGTTATAAGCAAAAGTCTTGGTGAAAGTTGTGTAAGACGAGAAGACTGTACTTCACACTAAAGTACAGTCATGTACAAGTACATGGCTGTACTTGTTTACAGTCATGTACAAATATATGGATGTACTTGTATACACAGTCATGTACTTGTACATGACTGTAATACCTTGTACATGTACAAGATACATGTAACAAGGTATAGACAACATAGCTGACACATAGTGACATACTACTATATAGAAAGCCCCTATTATGCAGAGCATTTCCCCAAATTAGGTCAGTTTGTGTCCCAGGATGCGACCCACACCAGTCCACTACACCAGGTACCTATTTTACTAGATGGGTGAACATATATAACCTGTGTAGGAAACACACACAATGCTTCTACCCTCGCCGGAAATCGAACCCGACCCTCGCCGTGTGAAGCGAGAACTTTAGCCACCAGGCCACGGGCACCATGGAACCCCCGCCCCTCCTGGAATCACTATTCAGGAATATAATGCAAAAAATTGTTTGAAGCAAATCAAAGAGGCTGTGTTACAAAGTATATGTATTCCTCGGGGGCGTTGACCCTCGGAACTCTTTCCAGGTAAACTCCAGGTAATTCTTTGATGCAGTGTGCAGGTTCGAGTCCTGCTCTGGATTGAGAGATAATGTTTGTAAACAAAGTTGTTGAAGGTGGAAGTTGAAGATTCTGGTAGGATGGTTCTGTCAATCGTAATAATATCCTGGTTTCTCGAGATAATGTCATGCTTGAAAGCGTTGAGGATGAGGATGAAAACATCCCCCTGTGACTTCACAAGATGGATCTCCTCCATACCAACTTTAGTATCATCATTCAGGTGTCAGATTTAGAATCTGTGTCTCAGGCTGGTGGAACAAGAATGGAGTCCTCTCACGAGCTCATTTCGTGTTCACTAAACAAAAAACTTATTTTTTTTTGCTTGTTATAGCAAAAAAAAAAAAAAAAACGTATATGACATGAGAAAAGGTTAATGACTGGAGTATCGCTCTCAAGTGGCCACCACGTTTACTTGTCACTGGGCTTGAGAGCTTCACTACCTTGAGAGATCGCTAAACCAAGTTGTTTGGGTGAAGCAAGCTGGCAGCTTGCTACTTTGGCAACGAGATGGTGAAGTATGTTAACAGCAACGATGGACCTGATTCTCCAGTACTTTTCAAGAAAAAATGATTTAATTTCTGCGGGTACACAGCCAGCAAGACAATTATTGACGAACTTTGTCATATACGCGAGGAGGGTCACTGCGGCAGTCATGCACCAGATTCATCATAATAATAATAATATCCTTTATTTAGCACAAGTACAAGGTATACAAGTACATGTAAAAGGGTATACAGACCAATAGCTGACACCCAATGACATACTACTATATAGAAAGCTCATGTTATGCTGAACTTTTTTGGGCAAATTAGGTCAGTGTCCCAGGATGCGACCCACACCAGTCGACTAACACCCAGGTACCCTTTTTAAACTGTTGGGAACATAGACAATAGGTGGAAAGAAAACACGCCCAATGTTTCTACTCTGGCTGGGAATCGAACCCAGGCCCTCGCCGTTGTAGCGAGAGCGTTAACCACCAGGCTACCAGAGGTATCTGATGTGTTATCGTCGGATTCCAAGGTAGCACCATCATGCTGGGGACGACATAATCACTTGATAGCGGTTGTGTCAACCACAACACTGTTACAACAGTGGTTGTAACAACCACTATACTCTTGTTACAGTGGTTAATAATTTATTGTTAAAGTGGTTGTAACAATCACTACACTACTGTTATAGTGATAGCATCAACCACCACAGTATTGTTACAGTGGTTGGAACACCCACTATACTGTTATAGTGGTGGCATCAACCACCATGAACAAAGATCACTTACTACTCTCAGGTGACTTCAATATATATCTCCTACAAGACCAGGACCCACACGTTACTGAATTCCCCTAACACAATGAGTAACTGCATGTTGCTACCAACAGTAACAAACCTACAAGAGTTACAGAGACTAGTGTTTCCCTACTTGACCACATCTGGACCAACACCATATCCCCCTTAAGATCAGACATAATCACAGATAATACCACAGACCATTACCCTACCTTCCTCATAACAAACCTTGGCAAATTACCCCTAGACACTACTAAAGTCACTTTCAGACTTCACAATGAGGCAGCTATCAATAACTTCACAGCACACTGAGCTAGAAATCTATACAGATATTGACGAATGTATTAATAATTTTCTAAAAAGACCCAATACCTCTATAACAAGCACTGCCCTAAAAAAACTAAACAGATGACAGCTAAGAGACTGAACAGTCCCTGGCTAACACCCAGTATTCCTCAAATCCATATACACAAAGCACCTATACGAAAAACAGTACAGAATGTCCACATTACTAGAGACCAAACAAAACGTTACTCGTCAATCCTAACCAGCCTAATAAGAAGGGCTAAAAAATTGTATTATGAGAACAGATTATCCAACTTACGAGGTGACTTAAAAAAGACCTGGAAAACCCTATCAGATAGCACGAAATAGCGAAATTGAATTAACAAAACCAGATGAACCCCAATTCCCACCTACTGAAACAGCAAACAGACTCAATGATTTCTTCTCCACTATAGGAAAAAACCTTGCCAATAAAATCCCAAGCTCAGATACCCCACCCAATGACTACCTCACTGGCAACTACCCGAACACACTGTTCCTAGCTCCGACTAACCCATACGAAGTCTCCCTTATTATCAACAAACTAAAAAACAAGACAGGAGATTTAAATACCTTACCACCCATTATATACAAAAAAGTGTCACAGGTACTATCACCAATCATTGCAACACTCTTTAACAAATCCATTGAATCCTCTACCTTTCCTATAATTCTCAAAATAGCAAGGGTCACCCCAATCCATAAAGGAGGAGACCACACAGACTTGAATACCTATAGGCCAATATCCAACTTACACCCTCTCTCTAAAATCTTAGAAAAATTAATCCATAAGCGTATCTATTCCTACCTCATCTCCCAAAAAAATACTCAAAAACCCCCTTTCTCAACCCCGGGCAATTTGGGGTTTTAGGCCTAAAAAAATACTAAAGATGCTATTATCCCAAAAACCCAGAACATATTTGGGGATCTTCATTTGGCCCTTTCGTAAAACTTTTGATAAGTGACCCCGACTTCTCCACATAAAATTTTCACAAATATGGTATAAGAGGGGGGCCCCTCAACTACCTAAAATCATTTTCCCCAGCAACAAGGGAAAACCAAATTTGGGGCCCCGGAAAAACCCTGTCCTAAAAGAAACAAGTTTTGGGGAAATTTTCTTAAATGACTGGATTTCCCAAAACCGTGCCTTGAAAAGGATCAAATTCCGGGAAACCGAAGCATGTTTAGGCATAAATTCCCCCCAAGAAAGAAGAAGAAAAGGGAGAAAAATGGAGAGAAAAAGAGCTCCCTCTACGAAACGACGAAGAGTCACTGATCCCCCGGAGTGCTAGAATTAAACTTTAAACTCGAAAGGAGGGGGCTGGGCCAGGGGAAATGGGAAACATCGAAAATTAAGCTAAAAACTCTTACAGGAACCGGAGAGGCCCGGAGGGGGCTTTAAAATATTTTGTGAAATTTAAAAAAAATTCAAAATTTTTCTTTCATATGCAAAAAAAAGGCAAATACCACATCTAAATATCGGGCCCTTTCTCAGACAGGATTTGGGGGCCCTTTCACAGATGACCAAAAAGGAAAATGGTGAAATATTTAAAATCCCCGTACGACTTTTTGTTTAGTGAACCACTTTTAAACCGGGCCCGAGGATCGACACCCAAATGAATTTTTTCATGAATGAGCCTTTAAAAATCCATAAATGGATGCCCAAAAATTTCCGACATTACCCAACTCCGTAGATTTGAAAAAACCCCTTGACAACAACCCATTTCCCTCAGGGCCCCGGGGGGCCCCGACTTTGGGAACTCTGTTTTTTATTAAGAACTTGAAAACCCCCCTCGCATGCCCCCAATACAAAATATGGAGGAGGAGCCCTTTGGGCAGGGTAAATTAAAAGTCACTTAAAACAAAGGAAAATAGCCCCAAATCCAAAAAAGGTGGGGCAAAGCAATTTGCTAAGAAAATATAGACCAATAGCTTGACGTCCCACATCATTTAAAAAACTTTGAAAAAGTGGTAAGAAACAGGATTTTTCAAATCAAACCCGGATTCCCCCAAAAACGGGACAATCCCCGGGCCATGGGTTCAGGGGGAGGTCGCTCCTTTCCTCTCACCAACACTGGATCCCCAAAGACATGGGTTTGGATGAAATGGAAGAAAATCAGAATGAAAATGTAATATACAAAAGACTTTGCAAAAAAAACATTTGGGCAAAAACGATCAAGGCGTAATAGCCCCATAAAATTTCGTGCTAAAAAAATAACTGGGGGAAAAGGGGGAGATGGTCCTTAACTTCCTAACAAATCGAAAACAAAGAGTAGTGGTTTAACAGAGTTTAAAAAGGATGGGGTGCCATAGTGAAGAGCTCGTTTCCCCAAGGGGACCCGTTTTCTCGCCCCCATCTTTTTCCTTTCCTCCCCCTATCAGACATAAACAAGATATACAAACCCCAGCACCCCTATCATCCTTTGCGGATGAAACTAGGCTGCATAGGGTGTCTTCTGCCCGAGGACGCGGTTAACCTCCAAGAATATAAAACAAAGTTTTCCCAGTGGCAAACGGTAAAAATACCTGGAGGTTTTCCTGGAAAAGAGTTTTGGGTCCCCGCCCCGCGGCCCGGGGTTTTTGACCAGGCCTTGGTGGGGTCGCCCCCTATCAAAACCCGGCTGGTTTCTGCTGGCCCCACGCAAAAACCAAAGTACGACCACCCGCCCGGTGATCCGGGGGAAATGACTTTTGGGCTTTTCCAAATGCCAGCTTGAAGACTGCCAGGGGTCTGTTGGAAATCCCCTTATGTGTGCTGGGGAGGCAGTTAAACAGGTTTTTCGGGCCCCCCCGACCCCTTATTTTTTAGGTCTCTTAAAGTGCTAGTGACACCCCTGCTTTTTTAAAGGGGGGTGGGGATCGTTTTGCCAAGTCTTTTTCTTTCATAGTGATGATTTTTCGTGTGCAAGGGTTTGGTACTAGTCCCTTAGGATTTTTCCCGGTTATATAAACATGTATCTCTTTCCCCTGCGTTCCCAAAGGGGTTTCAGGAAAACATGATGTTTTAATGAGGACAAATTCCAAAAAACTCCGTTTTGGAAAATGGAGGAGATAATAACTAGAAAAGGAAAACTAAAAAACTTCCCCGGGCCCTACAATAGAGGGGGAAAAATAATGTAAGGGGCCTGGGGAGTAGTAATGTCTGAGGATCTCACTTTTAAGGATCACAACAGTGCCACGATCGCACGTGCAAAGAAAATGATAGGATGGATAATGAGAACTTTCAAAACGAGAGATGCCAACCCATGATGATCCTTTTCAAATCACTTGTTCTCTCCAGGCTGGAATACTGCTGTACATTAACATCTCCATTCAAAGCAGGTGAAATCGCAGATCTAAAGAGTGTACAGAGATCCTTTACTGCACGTATAAGTTCTGTCAAGCACCTTAACTACTGGGAACGCTTGGAAGCACTTGACTTGTACTCGTTGGAACGCAGGAGGGTGAGATATATCATAATCTGCACTTGGAAAATCTTGGAAGGAATGGTCCCAAATCTGCACACAGAAATCACTCCCTACGAAAGTAAAAGACTGGGCAGGCGATGAAAAATGCCCCCAATAAAAAGTAGGGGCGCCATTGGTACACTAAGGGAAAACACCATAAGTGTCCGGGGCCCAAAACTGTTCAACAGCCTCCCATCAAGCATTAGGGGAATTGCCAATAAACCCCTGGCTGCCTTCAAGAGAGAGCTGGACAGATACCTAAAGTCAGTGCCGGATCAGCCGGGCTGTGGCTCGTACATTGGACTGCGTGCGGCCAGCAGTAACAGCCTAGTTGATCAGGCCCTGATCCATCGGGAGGCCTGGTCATGGACCGGGCCGCGGGGGCGTTGATCCCCGGAATAACCTCCAGGTAACCTCCAGGTAGCAACAGAAGCCAATGTGTACACAAATGGGGCAAACTCTTCCGCACAGCCAATTACAGTTGGTGTCCCTCTTCTCTTTCTCCTATACATAAATGACCTACCAAATGCATCGCAATTACTCAAACCCACACTATTTGCAGATGACATTACATACATCTACTCTCACCTGAGCCCAGTCACGCTAGCCAATACTGTAAATACCGAATTACAAAAAATATCAACCTGGATGAGGACCAACAAACTTACACTAAACATTGACAAAACCTACTTCATTCAGTTTGGTAACAGAGCTACAGATGTGTCTCTTAACATAATGATAAATGGATCACCTATCACAAAACTCACAGAGGGAAAATTCTTAGGAATCCACTTTGAAAATAGACTTAAATTTCAAACACATATACAACAAATTTCCAAAAAAATTTCCAAGACCGTAGGCATACTATCGAAGATACGGTACTATGTTCCACAGTCAGCCCTCCTGGCCCTATATCACTCTCTTATTTACCCCTATCTCACCTATGGAATTTGTGCATGGGGCTCAACAACAATTAACCATCTCAGACCACTAATCACCCAACAAAAGGCTGCAGTCAGAATGATAACAAATTCTCACTACAGGCAGCACACTCCACCAATATTCAATACACTAAACCTACTCACAATACAAAACATCCATACTTATTACTGCACTTATTACATACATAGAACACTTAACTCTGATATTAACCCTCCCCTCAAACATCTCCTTGCCAACCTCAACAGAACACATGACCATAACACAAGGCACAGATCACTCTTTGATGTTCCTCGTGTCCATCTCACGCTATGCAAAAACTCAATGCACATAAAAGGCCCTAAAATCTGGAATTCATTACCTGTAAATATAAAAGAAACACTACCTGTTTATAAATTCAAGTCTCTTCTCAAAAATCACTTACTCACCCACAACTAAATAAATACTGAATAATTGTATCTCATTATTGTATCTCATAAATGTCAACCTGTGACCCAATCAAACTTTGTTACTATTTAACTTCATTACCTAACATAATACTCCATTCTAGTGATTACACAGCAACAGTAATGACCATATGACCTGTCTTTGTAATACTCTCCTGTACTAAATTGTTATCTGTTTTACAATAATTTTTGTACCACTGAATAATCTTAAGTTAATTTTAATCCTGCCCATAATGCTACATACAAGGTGCTGTGGCATGCTGCACTTTAAAATTGTATTCCTTGTACTTATCTGTATCATGTTCAAATTAATAAATAAATAAATAAATAAATAAATAAATAAATAAATAGCATTGCTACAGTAGTTGTAAGAACCACTATACTGTTTTATGGGGGCATACCACCCTAGCTTGCTA
>NC_069452.1:20041466-20089022 GCF_026875155.1 Cherax quadricarinatus | reverse complement strand
TTTTTTGGTTTATTGGCCTGGGTCCTGTAAAAAAGGGACTTATTTCCATTGGGGTCCTTTGTTTCCATTGGGGTCCTTTGTTTCCTTTGGGGGTCCTTTGTTTCCATTGGGTCCTTTGTTTCCATTTGGGGTCCTTTGTTTCCATTGGGGTCCTTTGTTTCCATTGGGGTCCTTTGTTTCCATTGGGGTCCTTTGTTTCCATTGGGGTCCTTTGTTTCCATTGGGTCCTTTGTTTCCACTGGGGTCCTTTGTTTCCATTGGGGTCCTTTGTTTCCATTGGGGTCCTTTGTTTCCATTGGGGTCCTTTGTTTCCATTGGGTCCTTTGTTTCCATTGGGGTCCTTTGTTTCCATTGGGGTCCTTTGTTTCCATTGGGGTCCTTTGTTTCCACTGGGGTCCTTTGTTTCCATTGGGGTCCTTTGTTTCCATTGGAGTCCTTTGTTTCCATTGGGGTCCTTTGTTTCCATTGGGGTCCTTTGTTTCCATTGGGTCCTTTGTTTCATTGGGGTCCTTTGTTTCCATTGGGGTCCTTTGTTTCCATTGGGGTCCTTTGTTTCCATTGGGGTCCTTTGTTTCCATTGGGGTCCTTTGTTTCCACTGGGGTCCTTTGTTTCATTTGGGGTCCTTTGTTTCCATTGGGGTCCTTTGTTTCCATTGGGGTCCTTTGTTTCCATTGGGGTCCTTTGTTTCCATTGGGGTCCTTTGTTTCCATTGGGGTCCTTTGTTTCCATTGGGGTCCTTTGTTTCCATTGGGGTCCTTTGTTTCCATTGGGGTCCTTTGTTTCCATTGGGGTCCTTTGTTTCCATTGGGGTCCTTTGTTTCCATTGGGGTCCTTTGTTTCCATTGGGGTCCTTTGTTTCCATTGGGGTCCTTTATTTCCATTGGGGTCCTTTGTTTCCATTGGGGTCCTTTGTTTCCATTGGGGTCCTTTGTTTCCATTGGGTCCTTTGTTTCCACTGGGGTCCTTTGTTTCCATTGGGTCCTTTGTTTCCATTGGGGTCCTTTGTTTCCATTGGGGTCCTTTGTTTCCATTGGGGTCCTTTGTTTCCATTGGGTCCTTTGTTTAAATTGGGGTCCTTTGTTTCCATTGGGGTCCTTTGTTTCCATTGGGGTCCTTTCTTTCCATTGGGGTCCTTTATTTCCATTGGGGTCCTTTGTTTCCATTGGGGTCCTTTGTTTCCATTGGGGTCCTTTGTTTCCATTGGGGTCCTTTGTTTCCATTGGGGTCCTTTGTTTCCATTGGGTCCTTTGTTTCCATTGGGGTCCTTTATTTCCATTGGGGTCCTTTGTTTCCATTGGGGTCCTTTGTTTCCATTTGGGGTCCTTTGTTTCCATTGGGGTCCTTTATTTCCATTGGGGTCCTTTGTTTCCATTGGGGTCCTTTGTTTCCACTGGGGTCCTTTGTTTCCATTGGGGTCCTTTGTTTCCATTGGGGTCCTTTGTTTCCATTGGGGTCCTTTGTTTCCATTGGGGTCCTTTGTTTCCATTGGGGTCCTTTGTTTCCATTGGGGTCCTTTATTTCCATTGGGGTCCTTTGTTTCCATTGGGGTCCTTTGTTTCCATTGGGGTCTTTGTTTCCATTGGGGTCCTTTGTTTCCATTGGGGTCCTTTGTTTCCATTGGGGTCCTTTGTTTCCATTGGGGTCCTTTATTTCCATTGGGGTCCTTTGTTTCCATTGGGGTCCTTTGTTTCCATTGGGGTCCTTTGTTTCCATTGGGGTCCTTTGTTTCCATTGGGGTCCTTTGTTTCCATTGGGGTCCTTTGTTTCCATTGGGGTCCTTTATTTCCATTGGGGTCCTTTGTTTCCATTGGGGTCCTTTGTTTCCATTGGGGTCCTTTGTTTCCATTGGGGTCCTTTGTTTCCATTGGGGTCCTTTGTTTCCATTGGGGTCCTTTGTTCCATTGGGGTCCTTTATTTCCATTGGGGGTCCTTTGTTTCCATTGGGGTCCTTTGTTTCCATTGGGGTCCTTTGTTTCCATTGGGGTCCTTTGTTTCCATTGGGGTCCTTTGTTTCCACTGGGGTCCTTTGTTTCCATTGGGGTCCTTTGTTTCCATTGGGGTCCTTTGTTTCCATTGGGGTCCTTTGTTTCCATTGGGGTCCTTTGTTTCCATTGGGGTCCTTTGTTTCCATTGGGGTCCTTTGTTTCCACTGGGGTCCTTTGTTTCCCATTGGGGTCCTTTGTTTCCATTGGGGTCCTTTGTTTCCATTGGGTCCTTTGTTTCCATTGGGGTCCTTTGTTTCCATGGGGTCCTTTATTTCCATTGGGGTCCTTTGTTTCCATTGGGATCCTTTATTTCCATTGGGGTCCTTTGTTTCCATTGGGGTCCTTTGTTTCCATTGGGGTCCTTTGTTTCCATTGGGATCCTTTATTTCCATTGGGATCCTTTATTTCCATTGGGATCCTTTATTTCCATTGGGATCCTTTATTTCCATTGGGTCCTTTGTTTCCATTGGGGTCCTTTGTTTCCACTGGGGTCCTTTGTTTCCACTGGGGTCCTTTGTTTCCATTGGGTCCTTTGTTTCCATTGGGGTCCTTTGTTTCCACTGGGGTCCTTTGTTTCCATTGGGATCCTTTGTTTCCACTGGGGTCCTTTGTTTCCATTGGGGTTCTTTGTTTCCATTGGGGTCCTTTGTTTCCATTGGGGTCCTTTGTTTCCATTGGGGTCCTTTGTTTCCACTGGGGTCCTTTGTTTCCATTGGGGTCCTTTGTTTCCATTGGGTCCTTTGTTTCCATTGGGGTCCTTTGTTTCCATTGGGGTCCTTTGTTTCCATTGGGGTCGTGGTAGAACGTGTAAAGTACATACTGGAATGATTGTCAATGTGATAACTGAGGAATGTGTCTCAGGCTTGACTTAATGTGATAACTGAGGAATGTGTCTCAGGCTTGACTTAATGTGATAACTGAGGAATGTGTCTCAGGCTTGACTTAATGTGATAACTGAGGAATGTGTCTCAGGCTTGACTTAATGTGATAACTGAGGAATGTGTCTCAGGCTTGACTTAATGTGATAACTGAGGAATGTGTCTCAGGCTTGACTTAATGTGATAACTGAGGAATGTGTCTCAGGCTTGACTTAATGTGATAACTAAGGAATGTGTCTCAGGCTTGACTTAATGTGATAACTGAGGAATGTGTCTCAGGCTTGACTTAATGTGATAACTGAGGAATGTGTCTCAGGCTTGACTTAATGTGATAACTGAGGAATGTGTCTCAGGCTTGACTTAATGTGATAACTGAGGAATGTGTCTCAGGCTTGACTTAATGTGATAACTGAGGAATGTGTCTCAGGCTTGACTTAATGTGATAACTGAGGAATGTGTCTCAGGCTTGACTTAATGTGATAACTGAGGAATGTGTCTCAGGCTTGACTTAATGTGATAACTGAGGAATGTGTCTCAGGCTTGACTTAATGTGATAATGAGGAATGTGTCTCAGGCTTGACTTAATGTGATAACTGAGGAATGTGTCTCAGGCTTGACTTAATGTGATAAATGAGGAATGTGTCTCAGGCTTGACTTAATGTGATAACTGAGGAATGTGTCTCAGGCTTGACTTAATGTGATAACTGAGGAATGTGTCTCAGGCTTGACTTAATGTGATAACTGAGGAATGTGTCTCAGGCTTGACTTAATGTGATAACTGAGGAATGTGTCTCAGGCTTGACTTAATGTGATAACTGAGGAATGTGTCTCAGGCTTGACTTAATGTGATAACTGAGGAATGTGTCTCAGGCTTGAAGGTTTCACGTCAGATCATGTTAGCGGAACATTCAGCTGGTTTAGTTCTGAGTCGACACCACTTATACTTTGTTATTAATTTACAAGTGATCACTTGTGCCTGACTACAGACAGTCTTCACATATATCATGTTATATCAAAGATTAGAATTAGAATTCTGTACTATCCTTTTTGCCTAACCTGAGGTACCAGGTACCAGGGTAATGGTATACGGGGTTTACTGAGGTACCAGGTGTCAGGGTAATGGTATACGGGGTTTACTGAGGCACCAGGTGCCAGGGTAATAGTATACGGGGTTTTCTGAGGCACCAGGTGCCAGGGTAATAGTATACGGGGTTTTCTGAGGCACCAGGTGCCAGGGTAATAGTATACGGGGTTTACTGAGGCACCAGGTGCCAGGGTAATAGTATACGGGTTTACTGAGGCACAGGTGCCAGGGTAATAGTATACGGGGTTTACTGAGGCACCAGGTGCCAGGGTAATAGTATACGGGGTTTTATGAGGTACCAGGTGCCAGGGTAATAGTATACGGGGTTTACTGAGGCACAGGTGCCAGGGTAATAGTATACGGGGTTTTCTGAGGTACCAGGTACCAGGGTAATAGTATACGGGGTTTACTGAGGTACCAGGTGCCAGAGTAATGGTATACGGGGTTTACTGAGGCACCAGGTGCCAGGGTAATAGTATACGGGGTTTTCTGAGGTACCAGGTACCAGGGTAATAGTATACGGGGTTTACTGAGGCACCAGGTGCCAGGGTAATAGTATACGGGGTTTACTGAGGCACCAGGTGCCAGGGTAATAGTATACGGGGTTTTATGAGGTACCAGGTGCCAGGGTAATAGTATACGGGGTTTACTGAGGCACCAGGTGCCAGGGTAATAGTATACGGGGTTTTCTGAGGTACCAGGTACCAGGGTAATAGTATACGGGGTTTACTGAGGTACCAGGTGCCAGAGTAATGGTATACGGGGTTTACTGAGGCACCAGGTGCCAGGGTAATAGTATACGGGGTTTTCTGAGGTACCAGGTACCAGGGTAATAGTATACGGGGTTTACTGAGGCACCAGGTGCCAGGGTAATAGTATACGGGGTTTACTGAGGCACCAGGTGCCAGGGTAATAGTATACGGGGTTTACTGAGGCACCAGGTGCCAGGGTAATAGTATACGGGGTTTACTGAGGCACCAGGTGCCAGGGTAATAGTATACGGGGTTTACTGAGGCACCAGGTGCCATGGGTAATAGTATACGGGTTTACTGAGGCACCAGGTGCCAGAGTAATAGTTTACGGGGTTTACTGAGGCACCAGGTGCCAGGGTAATAGTATACGGGGTTTACTGAGGTACACGAATAACCCGCACATAAAAGAGAGAAGCTTACGACGACGTTTCGATCCGAATTGGACCATTTACAAAGTCACACCGAACCGAACGTCGTCGTAAGCTTCTCTCTTTTATGTGCGGGTTATTTGTGTATCGTTCCAGTCACGGTATTGTGCCTTTTTGTTATTTACTGAGGTACCAGGTACCAGGGTAATAGTATACGGGGTTAACTGAGGTACCAGGTACCTGGTGCCAGGGTAATAGTATACGGGGTTAACTGAGGTACCAGGTACCAGGTGCCAGGGTAATAGTATACGGGGTTAACTGAGGTACCAGGTACCAGGTGCCAGGGTAATAGTATACGGGGTTAACTGAGGTACCAGGTACCAGGTGCCAGGGTAATAGTATACGGGGTTAACTGAGGTACCAGGTACCAGGGTAATAGTATACGGGGTTAACTGAGGTACCAGGTACCAGGTGCCAGGGTAATAGTATACAGGGTTAACTGAGGTACCAGGTACCTGGTGCCAGGGTAATAGTATACGGGGTTAACTGAGGTACCAGGTACCTGGTGCCAGGGTAATAGTATACGGGGTTAACTAAGGTACCAGGTACCAGGTACCAGGTGCCAGGGTAATCGTATACGGGGTTAACTAAGGTACCAGGTACCAGGTGCCAGGGTAATCGTATACGGGGTTAACTAAGGTACCAGGTACCAGGTACCAGGTGCCAGGGTAATCGTATACGGGGTTAACTAAGGTACCAGGTACCAGGTGCCAGGGTAATCGTATACGGGGTTAACTAAGGTACCAGGTACCAGGGTAGTAGTATACGGGCGCAACATAGAAAGGAATCTAGTTTTCTGATTTGTGTTGATACATCAATATCTTGAACAGGAAGAGAGAAGAAGAACAATAAGAGAAAGATGAAAAGGAAGGAGAAAACAAGAAGAAAGAGACGATAAAGAATAAAATGGAAAAGGGAGGAGGAGAAGAACAAGAATAATTCGAACTATTAAGGTAAGCAGTGTGACATGTTTGTCCTGGGTTTCTCTGCTTCTCTTACCCAGGTAGCAACCAACAACACACCGCTAATCCCCAGGGATTTATTAACGTCTCGTGGAAAAGGGACAACAGCTGCCAGAAAATCTACCTATTCGTCTTGACTCCCCGGGGATTTAACCCGGGCACTTTGGATTGTAAAAGAACGCTCTACTAAAGAGACACTACACTGAGACATTCTAGAGTGGGTGTTGCAACCGCTGTAGCAATGCTATGGTGGTTGATGCCACCACTGTAACAGTATAGTGGGTGTTGCAACCACTGTAGCAATGCTATGGTGGTTGATGCCACCACTGTAACAGTATAGTGGGTGTTGCAACCACTGTAGCAATGCTATGGTGGTTGATGCCACCACTATAACAGTATAGTGGTTCTTACAACTACTGTAGCAATGCTATTTATTTATTTATTTATTTATTTATTTATTTATTTATTAATTTGAACATGATACAGATAAGTACAAGGAATACAATTTTTAAAGTGCAGCATGCCACAGCACCTTGTATGTGAGCATTATGGGCAGGATTAAAATTAACTTAAGATTATATTCAGTGGTACAAAAATTATTGTAAAACAGATAACAATTTAGTACAGGAGAGTATTACAAAGACAGGTCATATGGTCATTACTGTTGCTGTGTAATCACTAGAATGGAGTATTATGTTAGGTAATGAAGTTAAATAGTAACAAAGTTTGATTGGGTCACAGGTTGACATTTATGAGATACAATAATGAGATACAATTATTCAGTATTTATTTAGTTGTGGGTGAGTAAGTGATTTTTGAGAAGAGACTTGAATTTATAAACAGGTAGTGTTTCTTTTATTTTACAGGTAATGAATTCCAGATTTTAGGCCTTTTTATGTGCATTGAGTTTTTGCATAGCGTGAGATGGACACGAGGAACATCAAAGAGTGATTGTGCCTTGTGTTATGGTCAATGTGTTCTGTTGGGGTTTGGGCAAGGAGATGTTTGAGGGGAGGGTTTAATATCAGAGTTAAGTGTTCTATGTAGTAATAAGTGCAGTAAATAAGTATGGATTTTTTTGTATTGTGAGTAGGTTTAGTGTATTGAATATTGGTGGAGTGTGCTGCCTGTAGTGAGAATTTGTTATCATTTTGACTGCAGCCTTTTGTTGGGTGATTAGTGGGCGAGATGGTTAATTGTTGTTGAGCCCCATGCACAAATTCCATAGGTGAGATAGGGGTTTAAATAAGAGAGTGTATAGGGCCAGGAGGGCTGACTGTGGAACTAGTACCGTATCTTCGATAGTTATGCCTACGGTCTTGGAAATTTTTTTGGAAATTTGTTGTATATGTGTTTGAAATTTAAGTCTATTTTCAAAGTGGATTCCTAAGAATTTTCCCTCTGTGGTTTGTGATAGGTGATCCATTTACATTATGTTTTAAAAGACACATCTGTAGCTCTGTTCCCAAACTGAATGAAGTAGGTTTTGTCAATGTTTAGTGTAAGTTGTTGGTCCCATCCAGGTTGATATTTTTTGTAATTCGGTATTTACAGTATTGGCTAGCGTGACTGGGCTCAGGTGAGAGTAGATGTATGTAATGTCATCTGCAAATAGTGTGGTTTGAGTAATTGCGATGCATTTGGTAAGGTCATTTATGTATAGGAGAAAGAGAAGAGGGACACAACTGAAATTTGGGCGTGCGGAAGAGTTTGCCCCATTTGTGTACACATTGGCTTCTGTTGCTACCTGGAGGTTACCTGGGGGTTTTATTCCGGGATCAACGCCCCCGGGGCCCCGGGTCCATGACCAGGCCTCCCGATGGATCAGGCCGGGATCAACTAGGCTGTTACTGCTGGCCGCACGCAGTCCAATGTACGAGCCACAGCCCGGCTGATCCGGCACTGACTTTAGGTATCTGTCCAGCTCTCTCTTTGAAGGCAGCCAGGGTTTATTGGCAATTCCCCTAAGGCTTGATGGGAGGCGGGTTGAACATTTTTGGGGCCCCGGACACTTAGGGTGTTTTCCCCTTAGTGTTACCAAGGGCGCCCCTACTTTTTATTGGGGGCATTTTTCATCGCCTGCCCAGTTTTTTTTACTTTCGTAGGGAGTGATTTCTGTGTGCAGATTTGGGACCATTCCTTCCAAGATTTCCAAGTGCAGTTTTATGATATATTCACCCTCCTGCGTTCCAACGAGTACAAGTCAAGGCTTCCAAGCGTTCCCAGTAGTTAAGGTGTTTGGACAGAACTTATACGTGCAGTAAAGGATCTCTGTACACTCTTTTAGATCTGCGATTTCACCTGCTTTGAAGGGAGATGTTAATGTACAGCAGTATTCCAGCTGGAGAGAACAAGTGATTTTGAAAAGGATCATCATGGGTTGGCATCTCTCGTTTTGAAAGTTCTCATTATCCATCCTATCATTTTCTTTGCACGTGCGATCGTGGCACTGTTGTGATCCTTGAAAGTGAGATCCTCAGACATTACTACCCCCAGGTCCCTTACATTATTTTTCCGCTCTATTGTATGGCCGGAGTCAGTAGTATACTCTGTTTGTTATTATCTCCTCCAGTTTTCCATAACGGAGTAGTTGGAATTTGTCCTCATTGAACATCATGTATTCCTGTATTCCCTGGAACGCAGGAGGAAGAGATACATGATTATATACACCTGGAAAATCCTAGAGGGACTAGTACCGAACTTGCACACGAAAATCACTCACTATGAAAGCAAAAGACTTGGCAGACGATGCACCATCCCCCAATGAAAAGCAGGGTGTCACTAGCACGTTAAGAGACCATACAATAAGTGTCAGGGGCCCGAGACTGTTCAACTGCCTCCCAGCACACATAAGGGGGATTACCAACAGACCCCTGGCAGTCTTCAAGCTGGCACTGGACAAGCACCTAAAGTCAGTTCCTGATCAGCCGGGCTGTGGCTCGTACGTTGGTTTGCGTGCGGCCAGCAGCAACAGCCTGGTTGATCAGGGCCCGATCCACCAGGAGGCCTGGTCACAGACCGGGCCGCGGGGGCGTTGACCCCCGAAACTCTCTCCAGGTAAACTCCAGGTATTGTTTACCGTTGCCCACTGGAAAACTTTGTTTATATCTTTTTGGAGGTTAAACCCCGTCCTCAGCAGAAGACAGCCTCATGCAGATCCTAGTATCATCCGCAAAGGGGTGATATGGTGCTGTGGTGTATATCTCTGTTTATGTCTGATATGAGGATAAGGAATAAGATGGGGGCGAGTACTGTGCCTTGTGGAACAGAGCTCTTCACTATGGCAGCCTCCGATTTAACTCTGTTGACCACTACTCTTTGTGTTCGATTTGTTAGGAAGTTGAAGATCCATCTCCCCACTTTCCCAGTTATTTCCCTTTAGCACGTATTTTATGGCTATTACGCCATGATCGCATTGTCAAATGCTTTTGCAAAGTCTGTGTATATTACATCTGCATTCTGATTTTCTTCCAGTGCATCCAAATCCATGTCATAGTGATCCGTAGTTGTGAGAGGCAGGAGCGACCTGCCCTGAACCCATGTTGCCCTGGATTGTGCAGATTTTGGGAATCCAGGTGTTTGCAATCCTGCTTCTTAGCACTCTTTCAAAGATTTTTATATTTTGGGACGTCAGAGCTATTGGTCTATAGTTCTTAGCTAATGCTTTGCTGCCACCTTTATGGGGTGGGGCTATATCCGTTGTTTTAAGTGACTGTGGGAAATTTTACCCATGTCCAAGCTCCTCCTCCATAGTGTACTTAGGGCATGCGAGAGGGTTTCTTGCAGTTCTAATGAAAACAGAGTTCCACGAGTCTGGGCCAGGGCTGAGTGCATAGGCATGTTGTCAATGGCTTTCGAAAAACTTTTCGGAGTTAGGGTAAAGTCGGAAATCTGGCATACATTTATGGAGTTTTTGAGGCTCATTCATGAAGAAATCTTTGGGTCGTCGATCCTCAGACCGATTAGTGGTTCACTAAACACAAAGTCGTAAATGGATTTCAAAATTTTACTCATTTCCTTGTTGTCATCTGTGTAAGTCCCATCCTGTCTGAGTAAGGGCCCGGGTACTAGATGTGGGATTTGCTTTTTTTTTGACATATGAAAAGAAATATTTTAATTTCTTTCAATTTCACTAATAGCTTTAAGCTCCTCCTGCCTCTCCTGGTTCCTGTAAGAGTCATTTAGCTTAAGTTCGATAGTTTCCACCTTCCCTGGTCAGCGCCTCCTTTCGTGTATCAGATATTCTAGCACTCCTGAGGAGCTCAGTGACTCTTCGTCGTCTTCTGTAGAGGGAGCATCTTTTTCTCTCCGTTTACTCCTGTTCTTCTTCTTTCTTAGGGGAATATGCCTAGAACATGCTTCGGCTACCAGGAAGTTGATCCTTTCAAGGCACTGGTTTGGATCCATGTCATTTAAGACATCTTCCCCAAAATGTTTCGTTTAGGACATGGTTTACCCGGTCCCAGTTGATGTTCTTGGTTGCTGGGTTGACTTTAGGTAGTTGAGGGAGTGCCCTCTTATACCATAGTGTGACAATTTTATGTGGAGCAAGTCGTGGTCAACTGTATCGAAAGCTTTACGTAAGCCAATGAAGATCCCCAAATATGTTCTAGCATGTGGATAATAGCATCATTAGTATTTTTATTAGGCCTGAACCCAAATTGACAGGGGTTGAGTAGGGGTTGGTATGTTGTGGGAGATGAAGGTAGGAATAGATACCCCTTTTGGATTATTTTTTCTAAGATTTTAGAGAGAGGGTGTAAGTTGGATATTGGCCTATAGGTATTCAAGTCTGTGTGGTCTCCTCCTTTATGGATTGGGGTGACCCTTGCTATTTTGAAATTATAGGAAAGGTAGAGGATTCAATGGATTTGTTTAAAGAGTGTTGCAATGATTGGTGATAGTACCTGTGACACTTTTTTGTATATAATGGGTGGTAAGGTATTTAAATCTCCTGTCTTGTTTTTTATTTTGGGTTGATAATAAGGGAGACTTCGTATGGGTTAGTCGGAGCTAGGAACAGTGTGTTCGGGTAGTTGCCAGTGAGGTAGTCATTGGGTGGGGTTTATCTGAGCTTGGGATTTTATTGGAAAGGGTTTTTTCCTATAGTGGAGAAGAAATCATTGAGTCTGTTTGCTGTTTCAGTAGGTGGGAATTGGGGTTCATCTGGTTTTGTTAATTCAATTTCGCTATTTCGTGCTATCTGATAGGGTTTTCCAGGTCTTTTTTAAGTCACCTCGTAAGTGGATAATCTGGTTCTCATAATACAATTTTTTAGCCCTTCTTATTTAGGCTGGTTAGGATTGACGAGTAACGTTTTGTTTGGTCTCTAGTAATGTGGACCATTCTGTACTGTTTTTCGTATAGGTGCTTTGTGTATATGGATTTGAGGATACTGGGTGTTAGCCAGGGACTGTTCAGTCTCTTAGCTGTCATCTGTTTAGTTTTTTTAGGGCAGTGCTTGTTATAGAGGTATTGGGTCTTTTTAGAAAATTATTAATACATTCGTCAATATCTGTATAGATTTCTAGCTCAGTGTGCTGTGAAGTTATTGATAGCTGCCTCATTGTGAAGTCTGAAAGTGACTTTAGTAGTGTCTAGGGGTAATTTGCCAAGGTTTGTTATGAGGAAGGTAGGGTAATGGTCTGTGGTATTATCTGTGATTATGTCTGATCTTAAGGGGGATATGGTGTTGGTCCAGATGTGGTCAAGTAGGGAAACACTAGTCTCTGTAACTCTTGTAGGTTTTGTTACTGTTGGTAGCAACATGCAGTTACTCATAGTGTTAGTGAATTCAGTAACGTGTGGGTCCTGGTCTTGTAGGATATATATTGAAGTCACCTGAGAGTAGTAAGTGATCTTTGTTCATGGTGGTTGATGCCACCACTATAACAGTATAGTGGGTGTTCCAACCACTGTAACAATACTGTGGTGGTTGATGCTATCACTATAACAGTAGTGTAGTGATTGTTACAACCACTTTAACAATAAATTATTAACCACTGTAAACAAGAGTATAGTGGTTGTTACAACCACTGTTGTAACAGTGTTGTGGTTGCCCACAACCGCTATCAAGTGATTATGTCGTCCCCAGCATGATGGTGCTACCTTGGAATCCGACGATAACACATCAGATACCTCTGGTAGCCTGGTGGTTAACGCTCTCGCTACACACGGCGAGGGCCTGGGTTCGATTCCCAGCCAGAGTAGAAACATTGGGCGTGTTTCTTTCCACCTATTGTCTATGTTCCCCAACAGTAAAATGGGTACCTGGGTGTTAGTCGACTGGTGTGGGTCGCATCCTGGGACACTGACCTAATTTGCCCAAAATGTTCAGCATAACAATGAGCTTTCTATATAGTAGTATGTCATTGATGTCAGCTATGGTCTGTATACCTTGTACATGTACTTGTATACCTTGTACTTGTGCTAAATAAGGATATTATTATTATTATGATGAATCTGGTGCATGACTGCCGCAGTGACCCTCCTCGCGTATATGACAAAGTTCGTCAATAATTGTCTTGCTGGCTGTGTACCTGCAGAAATTAAATCATTTTTTCTTGAAAAGTACTGGAGAATCAGGTCCATCGTTGCTGTTAACATACTTCACCATCTCGTTGCCAAAGTAGCAAGCTGCCAGCTTGCTTCACCCAAACCAACTTGGTTTAGCGATCTCTCAAGGTAGTGAAGCTCTCAAGCTAGTGACAAGAAACGTGGTGGCCACTTGAGAGCGATACTCCAGTCATTAACCTTTTCTCATGTCATATACGTTTTTTTTTTTTTTTTTGCTATAACAAGCAAAAAAAAATAAGTTTTTTGTTTAGTGAACACGAATGAGCTCGTGAGAGGGACTCCATTCTTGTTCCACCAGCCTGAGACACAGATTCTAAATCTGACACTGAATGATGATACTAAAGTTGGTATGGAGGAGATCCATCTTGTGAAGTCACAGGGGATGTTTTCATCCTCATCCTCAACGCTTTCAAGCATGACATTATCTCGAGAAACCAGGATATTATTACGATTGACAGAACCATCCTACCAGAATCTTCAACTTCCACCTTCAACAACTTTGTTTACAAACATTATCTCTCAATCCAGAGCAGGACTCGAACCTGCACACTGCATCAAAGAATTACCTGGAGTTTACCTGGAAAGAGTTCCGAGGGTCAACGCCCCCGAGGAATACTATACTTTGTAACACAGCCTCTTCTGATTTGCTTCAAACAATTTTTTGCATTATATTCCTGAATAGTGATTCCAGGAGGGGCGGGGGTTCCATGGTGCCCCGTGGCCTGGTGGCTAAAGTTCTCGCTTCACACGGCGAGGGTCCGGGTTCGATTTCCGGCGAGGGTAGAAGCATTGTGTGTGTTTCCTTACACAGGTTATATATGTTCACCCATCAGTAAAATAGGTACCTGAGTGTTAGTGGACTGGTGTGGGTCGCATCCTGGGACAAAACTGACCTAATTTGGGGAAATGCTCTGCATAATAAGGGGCTTTCTATATAGTAGTATGTCACTGATGTCAGCTATGGTCTGTATACCTTGTACATGTACTTGTACATGTACAAGGTATACAGTCATGTACAAGTACATGACTGTATACAAGTACATCCATATATTTGTACATGACTGTAAACAAGTACAGCCATGTACTTGTACATGACTGTACTTTAGTGTGAAGTACAGTCTTCTCGTCTTACACAACTTTCACCAAGACTTTTGCTTATAACTTCCTAACACTTTAGCTGATCGGTTTCATATTTTTAACACAGGTCAACTATTACTAGGTGAAGCTTCGTGGAATATTTGTAGAACACAGGTTCACTCTGCTCAAGTTCATATAGAACAGTCACGGGAAGATATTCCTCAGGCAAACACTGGTTTATCCCACTTAGAAGAAGGTTGGTGTTGCTAATGGAACATTGAGGGACATTTTGCCACATTTAATTTTGAAATGGCATTGTAATTTTTTGCATTATATTATTGAATGCTGATTCCAGAGGGGAAGGGGAGGTTCCATGATATTAGTGAAGGGTTCTTGATCCAAGGAACTTTATTCACCCATAGATCGAATCTGAATTCTTCCACTTCCAAAGGGGCTATATTGTCCCTACTGGTTTAGTGCTTTAGCCTGATTAAAATTAAACAGTTGTGAAAAAAATTAATACAAGATTTATTTGATAATATAGATATAGTAGGAGTTGTAACTCTGTGTGACACTAGCAGTAACAGTGGTAACCCAGTGTGACACTAGCAGTAACAGTGGTAACCCAGTGTGACACTAGCAGTAACAGTGGTAACCCAGTGTGACACTAGCAGTAACAGTGGTAACCCAGTGTGACACTAGCAGTAACAGTGGTAACCAGTGTGACACTAGCAGTAACAGTGGTAACCCAGTGTGACACTAGCAGTAACAGTGGTAACCCAGTGTGACACTAGCAGTAACAGTGGTAACCCAGTGTGACACTAGCAGTAACAGTGGTAACCCAGTGTGACACTAGCAGTAACAGTGGTAACCCAGTGTGACACTAGCAGTAACAGTGGTAACCCAGTGTGACACTAGCAGTAACAGTGGTAACCCAGTGTGACACTAGCAGTAACAGTGGTAACCCAGTGTGACACTAGCAGTAACAGTGGTAACCCAGTGTGACACTAGCAGTAACAGTGGTAACCCAGTGTGAACACTAGCAGTAACAGTGGTAACCCAGTGTGACACTAGCAGTAACAGTGGTAACCCAGTGTGACACTAGCAGTAACAGTGGTAACCCAGTGTGACACTAGCAGTAACAGTGGTAACCCAGTGTGACACTAGCAGTAACAGTGGTAACCCAGTGTGACACTAGCAGTAACAGTGGTAACCCAGTGTGACACTAGCAGTAACAGTGGTAACCCAGTGTGACACTAGCAGTGATAATGATAACCAAGTGTGGCACTAGCAGTAACAGTGGTAACCCAGTGTGACACTAGCAGTGATAATGATAACCAAGTGTGACACTAGCAGTAACAGTGGTAACCCAGTGTGACACTAGCAGTAACAGTGGTAACCCAGTGTGACACTAGCAGTGATAATGATAACCAAGTGTGGCACTAGCAGTAACAGTGGTAACCCAGTGTGGCACTAGCAGTAACAGTGGTAACCCAGTGTGACACTAGTAGTAACACTGTTACTGCTAGTGTAACACTAACAGTAAGAGTGGTAACCCTGTGTGATATTAGAAGTAGCAGTAGTAACCTAGTGTGACACTAGCAGTAACAGTGGTAACCCTGTGTGATATTAGAAGTAGCAGTAGTAACCCAGTGTGACAGTAGCAGTAACAGTGGTAACCTAGTGTGACATTAGCAGTAACAGTGGTAACCTAGTGTGACACTAGCAGTAACAGTGGTAACCCAGTGTGATACTAGCAGTAACAGTGGTAACCCAGTGTGACACCAGCAGTAACAGTGGTAACCCAGGAGAGACAGGATGGGACTTACACAGATGACAACAAGGAAATGAGTGAAATACCGAAATCCCAGTACGACTCTGTTTAGTGAGCCACTAATCATACTGAGGATCGACGACCAAAATTATTTATTCATGAATGAGCCTCAAAACTCCATAAATGTATGCCAGATTTCCGACATTACCCTAACTCCGATAGACTTCGAAAAAGTCATTGACAACATGCCCATGCACTCAGCCCCGGGCCCAGACTCGTGGAACTCTGTATTCATTAAGAACTGCAAGAAACCCCTCTCGCATGCCCTAAGTACACTATAGAGGAGGAGCTTGGACATGGGTGAAATTCCACAGTCACTTAAAACAACCGATGTAGCCACACTCCATAAAGGTGGCAGCAAAGCATTAGCTAAGAACTATAGACCAATAGCTCTGACATCCCACATCATAAAAATCTTTGAAAGAGTGCTAAGAAGCAGGATTGCAAATCACCTGGATTCCCAAAATCTGCACAATCCAGGGCAACATGGGTTCAGGGCAGGTCGCTCCTGCCTCTCACAACTACTGGATCACTATATGGCCTTGGATGCACTGGAAGAAAATCAGAATGCAGATGTAATATACACAGACTTTGCAAAAGCGTTTGACAAGTGCGATCATGGCATAATAGCGCACAAAATACGTGCTAAAGGAATAACTGGGAAAGTGGGGAGATGGATCTTCAACTTCCTAACAAATCAAACACAAAGAGTAGTGGTCAACAGAGTTAAATCGGAGGCTGCCATAGTGAAGAGCTCTGATCCACAAGGCACAGTACTCGCTCCCATCCTATCCCTCATCCTCATATCAGACATAGACAGAGATATACACCACAGCACCGTATTATCCTTTGCAGATGATACTAGGATCTGCAAGCGAGTTGAGGACACAGTTAACCTCCAAGAAGATATAAACAGAGTTTTCCAGTGGGCAACGGAAAACAATATGATGCTCAATGAGGACAAATTCCAACTACTCCGTTATGGAAAACTGGAGGAGATAATAACTAGAACAGAGTATACTACTGACTCCGGCCATACAATAGAGCGGAAAAATAATGTAAGGGACCTGGGAGTAGTAATGTCTGAGGATCTCACTTTCAAGGATCAAAACGGTGCCACGATCACAAGTGCAAAGAAAATGATAGGATGGATAATGAGAACGTTCAAAATGAGAGATGTCAAGCCAATGATCCTTTTCGAATCACTTGTTCTCTCTAGGCTGGAATACTGCTGTACATTAACATCTCCATACAAAGCAGGTGAAATTGCAGATCTAGAGAGTGTACAGAGATCCTTTACTGCACATATAAGTTCTGTCAAGCAACTTAACTACTAGGAACGCTTGGAAGCACTTGACTTGTACTCGTTGGAATGCAGGAGAGAGATATATATCATAATCTACACTTGGAAAATCCTGGAAGGAATGGTCCCAAATCTGCACACAGAAATCATTCCCTACGAAAGTAAAAGACTGGGCAGGCGATGCAAAATATCCCCAATTAAAAGTAGGGGTGCCATTGGTACACTAAGAGAAAACACCATAAGTGTCTGGGGACCAATTCTGTTCAACAGCCTCCCATCAAGCATAAGGGGAATTATCAATAAACCCCTGGCAGCCTTCAAGAGAGAGCTGGACAGATACCTAAAATCAGTGCCAGATCAGCCATGCTGTGGGCTCGTAAAGTTGGACTGTGTGCGGCCAGCAGTAACAGGCCTGGTTGATCAGCCTGATCCACTGGGAAGGACCTGGTCTTGGACCGGGCCGCGGGTGCGATGTTCCCCGGAATAACGTCCAGGTAGAGCTCCAGGTAGGTAGAAGCACTAGCAGTACCAAGTGGTAACCCAGTGTGACCAACTAGCGTAACATGGTAATCTCATAGTACCAGTTACCAGTAACCAGTTACCAGTAACATGACTCACTACCAACCGACGTGTTGAACACTGACTGTTATTCACGATGCCTGCTGACCATAGCATGTTTTTGAATGCCATTCACCCCTAGGCACTGTGGTGAGTTCTGAGATAGAGAGCAGAGAGAGGCATGGCGGCTGATGGTAGCATCCCATACAGTTCCGCTATAATTAAACGTACAAACCAGCCTATGTTGAGTATTTTTAACCCCATCCACGTTTGACGAACCCACATGACATAAATCCAGTGTGATACTAGCAGTACAGTGGTAATCCCAGTGTATACAGCAGTACCAGTGTTAAACCAGTGATGATACTAGCAGTACCAGTGGTAATCCAGTTTGATTACTAGCAGTTACAGTGGTAATCCAGTGTGATAACTAGCAGTAACCGTGGTAATCCAGTGTGATACTACTAGCAGTAAGAGTGGTACTCCATTGGTGATACTAGCAGTTACCAGGTGTAATCCCAGTGTGGATACTACATATACAGTGGTAATTCCAGTGTGATACTAGCAGTAACACTGTAATCCATTGTGATACTAGCTAGTAACAGTGGTAATCCAGTGTGATCACCAGTAACAGTGGTAATCCATGTGATGCTTAGCAGTAACAGTGGTAATTCCCAGTGTGATACTAGCAGAAACAGTGGTAATCCACAGTGAGATACTCCGCAGTTAACAGTGGTAATCCAGTGTGATGCTAGCAGTAACTAGTGGTATCCAGATTGATACTAGCCGTAACAGTGGTAACCAGAGATTGATACTAGCATAACATGGTAACCCGAGTGGTGATACTAGCGAGTAACAGTGTAATCAGTGTGAAATTACTGCAGTAACATGGTTATCCCATGTGAAACTAGCAGTACACTGTAATCCAGTTTTAACTAGCATTAACAGTAAAGTAATGCCAGTGTGATAACAAACAGTAACTGTGTAATCCAGTGTGATACTAGCAGAAACAGTGTAATCCAGTGTTGAAACTAGCATTAACATGGTAAATCCAGTGTGATACTGCGTAAGAGGTGGTAACCCCAGGTTGATACTAGTCAGTTACAGTGTAATCCATGTGATACTAGCAGTAACAGTGGTAATCCAGTGTGATACTACAGTAACAGTGGTAAACCAGTGTTATACAAGCAGTAACAGTGGTACATCCAGTGTGATACTAGCAGTAAGATGGTAATCCAGTGTGATACTAGCAGTTACAGTGGTAATCCCAGTGTGAAACTAGCAGTAACAGTGGGTAATCCAGTTGAAACAACAGTAACATGGTAATTCCAGTGTTATACTAGCAGTAACAGTGTAAGTCCAGTGTTTTATACTGCCATAGAGTGGTAATCCAGTGTGATACTAGCATTTACAGTGGAAATCCATTGTGATACTAGCAGTAACAGTGGGTAATTCCATTGTGATACTAGCAGTAACGACAGTGGTAATCCATGCGATACTAGCAGTAACAGTGGTAAACCATTCGATATTACGAGTAACAGTGGAATCCAGTGTGATACTACAGTAAGAGTGGTAATCCAGTGTGATACTAGCATTAACAGTGTTAATCCAGTTGAACTTAGCATAACCGTTGTAAAACCATGTGATACAGCAGTAACAGTGGGTAATCAGTGTGATACTAGCAGTAAGAGTGGTAATCCAGTGTGAGACTAGCAGTAACAGTGGGTAAAACCGGTGTGGATAACTAGCAGTAACAGTGGTTAACCAGTGTGCTACTAGCAGTAGAGTGGTAAGTCCCAGAGTGATACCTAGCAGTAACATGGTAACCAGTGTGAGACCTAGCCAGGTAACAGAGGTAATCCAGTGTGATACTAGCCAGAAACAGTGGTAATCCAGTGTGAATAACTAGCAGTAAGAGTGTAATCCAGTGGTGAGGACTAGCAGAAACAGTGGTAATTCCAGTGTGAACCGAGCAGTAACGTGGTAATGCCATTGTGAAACTAGCAGTAACAGGGTAAACGCAGTGTGATACTAGCAGTAGAGTGGTAATCCAGTGTGAGACAAGCAGTACAGTGTAAACCAGTGTGAGACATGCAGTAACAGTGGTAATCCAGTGTGAGCCTCAGCCATATGTTTATTGTAAGGGAAGTAGAGGACAAATGTGGTGTGAGTGTACAAATCTCCCCACCAACCCACCCCTCCCTAGGCAAGTGGGCAGAGGTGGGTCCCTGCCACTAAGCCAAAACCCACCAATAACGCCCGCCACCCCCCCCCTCCTCCCCCTGAATTCCTGGCTGACGTTTCCACACCACAACGTGGCCCACCCACCCCCCTGCAGCCTGGTGACCGAGGAACTCAACGTGCCCCCCCCTGCAGCCAGCAGGCGCCCATCCTCCCCCTACACAGCCTGGCGGAAACCTCCACCCACAACTGTGGCCACACCCACCCCCCAACAAGCCTGCGGACCTCCACCCACAACTGTGGCCCACCCACCCCCCTACATCCGGCGGACCTCTCACCCACACTAGGCCCCACCCACCCCCCTACAGCCTGGCGGACCTCCACCCACAACTGTGGCCCACCCACCCCCCTAACCGCCTGGCGACCTCCACCACAACGTGGCCCACCCACCCCAAAGGCAGCAGGCTTATCCCTTGGTAACATCAATAAGCGCCACCACCATCTCACCTACAAGAGCCCGCCCCTCCCCACCACCCGCAACCCCCACGCCCACCACCTCACACCGTCGAAACTGCCGCCACGTCACGTCCTCCGCCACCGGTCGCCACCCACACCTCGCCGCCACCGTCACCACCACCACCGCCGCGCACTGCCGCCACTGCGCCACTTGCCGCCCACCGTCACATCCGCCGCCACCACCGTGGTCACCACCACCGTCAACCACCACCGTACCGTCCGCCACGCCGGCCACCGTCACACGTGTCCCGCCGCCACCGCCATTCCCAACACTGCGCTTTTAAATAATGTGGCGAAGATATAAGCGAGGCTGTGTATCAGTTACAACATTGTGGTAAAAAGCAACACTGTTACCCTCACATAGTGTGAACATTAGTTTTAATAGAAGGAACATACTAGGGGTGGGAAACATACTAAGGGGAATATACTAGAATATACTAGGGAATATACTAGGAATATACTAGGGGATTATACTTGGGGAACATAATAGGGGAACATACTATGGAAACATACTAGGGGACATGGGTCACACCTACTTGCGGTCGTTAGTCTCCAGATGCTAAGGTATACTTAGGTTACTGTTAGGATTTGCAAACTCTGGATTGTTGGCAGGATGGTGTCAGGATGTAGCACAGGAGTGTGTGTAGGACCTGTGATGGATCCTGGGGAAAACAACAGGTACATGTACAAGGTATACCAGTACATGTACAAGGTATACAAGTACATGTACAAGGTATACAAGTACATGTACAAGGTATACAAGTACATGTACAAGGTTCAAGTACATGTATCTAGGAATACAATACAAGTACAATGTATAACATGTACTGTACAAGGTATAGCAATAACATGTACAAGGTATACATGATTACATGTACAAAGGTATACATGTACCTGTACAGATGTATACAAGTACATTGTAACAAAAGGTAATACTATGTACGTGTAAAGGTATACATGTAGCATGTAGCAAGGTTATACAAGTACATGTAACAGAGTATTCAGTACAGTACAAGTATATACCAGTACATGTACAAGGTATCAACAGTAACATGTACAATGTATACAATTTACATGTACAGGTATAGCCATTAACATGTACAAGGTATACCAGTACATGTACAGGTATACAAGACATGAACAAGGTAAACCAGTTCAAGTACAAGGTATACAATTCATGTACAAGGTTACAATTACAAGAAAAAGTTTAAACAAAGTACATGTACAGTTATACCAGTACATGTACAATGGTTAAACAAGACATTTACAAGGATAGCAAGTACATGTACAATGTATACAAGTACAAGTACAAGGTATACAATGTACATGTACAGGTAACATTACAAGTACAAGTATACATTAACATGACGAAGGTATACAAGTACATTACAAGGTAAACCAGTACATGTATCTAGGTATACAATACATGTAACAAGTAAACCAGTACATGAACAAAGGTATACCAGTAACATGTACATGGTATACAAGTACATGTACCCAAGGTATACCAAGTACATGTACAAGGTATACCAGTACATGTATACAAGTATATCCATTACATGTACAAGGTATACAGTACATGTAGCAAGGTAACAATGTACAAGTAACAAGGTATACCAGTACATGTACAAGGTTATACCAGTACATGAACAAGGTATACAAAAAAGTACATGTAGCAAGGTATACCAGTACAGTACAAGGTATACCAGTATCATGTTACAAGGTATACATTACATGTACAAAGGGTAACAATACATGTACAAGGTAATACCAGTACATGTACAAGGTAAACAAGTACATGTACAAAGAAAACCAGTACATGTACAAGGTATACCAGTATATGTACATGTATACAAGAGTAACATTACTAGATATACAAGTACATGTACAAGTATACCAGTACATTAACAAGGTATACCAGTAACATGTACAAGGTATACCAGTACATAGTACAATAGGTATACAATTACATGTACAAAGGTATCCATAACATGTACAAGGATATATCCATCCATTACAAGTTATACCAGTACAGTTACAAGGTATACAAGTACATGTACAAGGTATACAAGTACATGTACAAGGTATACAAGTACATGTACAAGGTATACAAGTACATGTACAAGGTATACAACCATATCCTGAACTCAATAACCTACTACTTTAAACAAAGCCGCTTGTTATGCCTGAAATATTTCCCGCAAATTAGTCAGTTTTTATCCCAGGAGCGACCCACACCAGTCCACTAAACACCCAGGTAACCTATTTTAACTGATGATGAACATAGACAGCAGGTGTCTTAAGGAAACACGTCCAAGTGTTTTCCTTTAGAATCCTGCTGTGGACTGAGACTACCTGCCTGCCTGGAGTCTACCTGGAGGGAACTCCAGGGATCAATACCCCCACGGCCCGTCTGTGCTAGGCCTCCCGTTGGATCAGGGCCTGATCAACGAGGCTGTTAACTGCTGGCCCACGTATGAACCACATCCCGGCTGATAATGTTTTCCTATATAACTCTCAAACAAAAACAGGGAGGGCAGCAGCGACATTGAAAAAGTAACCAGTTTATACTAAAAAAAAAATGCCTGGCAAGTATTATTAAGGGAGTTGGCTTGCCTCTGGTAGACAAACAGGCCAGGTCTTCACTACCCTCGGTATGTACATAGTGCCTCCATTAGAGCCCCCATACCAGGCCCTTGTAGGCACAATAGTGCCACATTCCTCATACCCTCCTGTTTCCTCTGTGGTATTTCTTCTTTCCGTCCTCATGCTGGTGGCTTTTACCTACAGTTATCTCTCTCTCTCTCTCTCTCTCTCTCTCTCATTTCTCGTCTCTCATTCCTCGTCTCATTCTCCTCCTGTCTCTCTCTCTCTCACTCTTTCCTCTCAGCTCCGTCTCCATCTCTTCATCTTCTCACTTCCCCCCTCTCCTCTCTCTCTCTCTCTCACTCTCTCTCTCACTCTCTCTCTCTCTCTCGTCCACCTCCTCTCTCTCTTTCCATCTCTCTCTCATCTCTCTCTCTCCTCTCTCCTCCTCTCCTCCACCTCTCTCTCTCTCTCCTCTCTCTCTCTCTCTCTCTCTCTCGCTCCGTCTCTCTCTCTCTCTCGTCCACTCTCCTCTCTCACACTCACTCTCTCTCTCAATTCGCTGAAGACGTAGGTTCTCAACGATAAGACCTCTTTTTTAACACCTAAGAATAGACACTAACAAGTCCACAGTACCTACTGACCGGAGTGTACCAAACATACCCTACTGACGTGTTGGTACCAAACAGTACCTACTGGCTGTGTGTACCAAACATTAACCTACAGACCGTGTGTACCAAACAGTAACCAACGGCCGTTGTACCAAACAGTACCCTACTGACCGTGTGATACCAAACAGTACCTACTGCGTGTGTACCAAACCTTACCCTAATGACCGTGTTACCTAACAGTACCTACGACGGGTGTACCAACAGTACCTACTGGCCGAGTGTAACCAAACAGACCTACAGACCGTGTGTCCAACTAAACCTACTGGCCGGTGTGCACAAACAGTACTACTGACCGTGTGACCTAACAGTACCACTGACCGTGTGAACCTAACATACCTACTGACACGTGTGCACTCAACAGTACCTCCTGACGCGTTGTGCACCTACCAGTACCTACTGACCGGGTGGGTACCTAACATGTACCGCTACAGACCGTGTGTAACCTAGCAGTACCCTACGACCCGTGTTACCTAACATTACCTACAGACCGTGGTGCACCTAACAGTACCTACTGACCGTGTGCACCAAACAGTACCTATTGACCGTGTGACCTAACAGTACCTACTGACCGTGTTACCTACCATACCTACTGACCGTTGTACACCAATAGTACCTACTGACCGTGTGTACCAAAACAGAAACACTGAACGCGTGTGTACCTACAAACCCTACTGACCGTGGTGTACCTAACAGTACCTACTGACCGAGTTTACCTAACAGTACCGACTGACTGGTGTACCAAACAGTAACCTACTGACCGAGTGTAACCTAACAGTACCAACTGCGCGGGTACACTAACAGTACCTACTGACCGTGTGTTACCTAACAGTACCTACTGACCGTGTGTACCTAACTGTAACCTACTGACCGTGTGTACTAACAGTACCTACTTACCGTGTGTACCTAACAGTACCTACTGACCGTGGTGTACCTAACAGTACTACTGACCGTGTGTACCTAACAGTAACCTACTGACCGTGTGTACCTAACAGTACCTACTGACCGTGTGTACCTAACAGTACCTACTGACCGTGTGTACCTACCATTAACTACTTGACCGTGGTACCTAACATTACCTACTGACGCGAGTGTACCAAACATTATCCAACATGACCGAGTGTACTAACAGTAACCTAACTGACCGTTCGTACCCTAACCGTGCCTACTGAAGCGTGTGTACCTAACAGTGCCTACTGACCGTGAGTACCTAACAGTACCTACTGACTCGTGTGTACCAAACAGTACCTACTGACCGTGTGTACCAACAGTACCTACTGACCGTGTTGTACCTAACAGTACCGTACTGACCGTGTGTACCTAACAGTACCAACTGGCCGCGTGACCTAAACAGTACCTACTGACCGTGTTTACCTAGACGTACCTACAGACCGTGTGTACCTAACAGTACCTACTGACCTGTTACTAACATTCACCTACTGACGCGATGTGTACCTAAAAGTACCTAACTGACCGTGTGTACCAAACATTACCTATCTGACTCGAGTGTACCTAACAGTACCTACTTGAACTGTGTTGTACCTAACAGTACCAACTGAACCGAGTGTGTACCTAACAGTACCTACTGACCGTGTGTACCTACAGTACCTACTGACCGTGTGTAACTAACAGTACCACTGACCGTGTGTACCTAACAGTACCACTGACCGTGTGTACCTAACAGTACCTACTGACCGTGTGTACCAACAGTACCACTGACCGTGTGTGCCTAACAGTACTACTAGACCGTGTGTGCCTAAACAGTACTTCTGACCGAGAGTACCAAACAGTACCATACTGACCGTGTGTACCAAGCAGTACCTACTGACCGTGTGTACCTAACAGTACTACTGGACCGTGGTGTCCCTAACAGTACCTACTGACCGTGTGTACCTAACAGTACCTACTGACCGTGTGGTTACCTAACAGTACCTACTGACCGTGTGTACCTAACAGTACCTACTGACCGTGTGTACCTAACAGTACCTACTGACCGTGTGTACCTAACAGTACCTACTGACCGTGTGTACCTAACAGTACCTACTGACCGTGTGTACCTAACAGTACCTACTGACCGTGTGTACCTAACAGTACCTACTGACCGTGTGTACCTAACAGTACCTACTGACCGTGTGTACCTACAGTACCTACTGACGACCGTGTGTCCCTAACAGTACCTACTGACCGTGTGAAACCTAACAGTACCTACTGACCGTGTGCACCTAACAGTACCTACTGACCGTGTGTACCTAACAGTACAGTAAAGAGATCAAACTTCCACTACTCACTCTTCTTAGCGTTACTTTTAACTTGGAAAATTAAGAATCCAAGTAAAAATTTCTAGGGAGTACATTGGCAAGTACGTAAACTACTGTGACTGTAGATTAAGTTTGCGAAGTGCTTAAATACTTAGACTGACTGTGTATGTGTTGAATTGGGTGTGAGAAGTGCTTAAGTTGATTTCGAGAAGCGGTTAAGCTGACTGGAAAATAACAAGACTGTGGGAAGTTTTTAAAAGTGACTGTGGGAAGTACCTGATCTAACTGTGAGATGTGCAAGTCTTTGTCGGTGGAAGTAATCCAAAACTGACAGTGGGAAGTACCACCCAAACGTGACGGTGGGAAGTACTTGAGGCCTGGCGGTGGGAAGTACTTGAGGCGTGACAGTGGGAAGTACTTGAGGCCTGACGGTGGGAAGTACTTGAGACTTGACGGGGAATACTTCAGACCTGACGGTGGGAAGTACTTGAGACTTGACGGTGGGAAGTACTTGAAACCTGACGGGGAAGTACCCTAACTCCTGACGGTGGGAAGTACCCCAGACCTGACGTGGGAAAATACCCCAGACCTGACGGTGGGAAGTACCCCAGACCTGACGGGGAAGTACTTGAGACTTGAACGGTGGGAAGTACTTGAGACCTGACGGTGGGAAGTACTTGAACTGACGGTGGGAAGAACTTGAGAACTTGACGTTGGGAAGTACTTAGACCTGACGTGGGAAGTACTTGAACTTGACGGTGGGAAGTACTTGAAACCTGACGGTGGGAAGTACCCTACACCTGAGGGTGGGAAGTACCCCAGACCTGACGGTGGGAAGTACCCCAGACCTGACGGTGTGAAGTACCCCAGACCTGACGGTGTGAAGTACCCTAGACCTGACGGTGGGAAGTACCACAGACCTGACGGTGGGAAGTACCACAGACCTGACGGTGGGAAGTACCCCAGACCTGACGGTGGGAAGTGCCCCAGACCTGACGGTGGGAAGTACCCCCAGACCTGACTGTGGGAAGTACCCCAGACCTGACGGTGGGAAGTGCCACAGAACACATCACGGTGGGGAGTACTGCAGAACAACAGCCTAAGACTTTCCACTTAAGATGACGGGACACTTAAAATAGGCGGCCATAAATGGTGTTAAGTTTAACGTGTACACTCTGGCTGTTAACCAGAGTAACAACTGTGTACAGTAACATGTACACTCTGGCTGTTAACCAGAGTAACAGCTGTGTACAGTAACGTGTACACTCTGGCTGTTAACCAGAGTAACAACTGTGAGCAGTAACGTGTACACTCTGGCTGTTAACCAGAGTAACAACTGTGTACAGTAACGTGTACACTCTGGCTGTTAACCAGAGTAACACTGTGTACAGTAACGTGTACACTCTGGCTGTTAACCAGAGTAACAACTGTGTACAGTAACGTGTACACTCTGCTGTTAACCAAGTAACAAACTGTAGTACAGTAACGTGTACACTCTGGCTGTTAACCAGAGTAACAACTGTGTACAGTAACGTGTACACTCTGGCTGTTAACCAGAGTAACAACTGTGTACAGTAACGTGTACACTCTGGCTGTTAACCAGAGTAACAACTGTGTACAGTAACGTGTACACTCTGGCTGTTAACCAGAGTAACAACTGTGTACAGTAACGTGTACACTCTGGCTGTTAACCAGAGTAACAACTGTGAGCAGTAACGTGTACACTCTGGCTGTTAACCAGAGTAACAACTGTGTACAGTAACGTGTACACTCTGGCTGTTAACCAGAGTAACAACTGTGTACAGTAACGTGTACACTCTGGCTGTTAACCAGAGTAACAACTGTGTACAGTAACGTGAACACTCTGGCTGATAACCAGCGGAACAACTGTGTACAGTAACGAGTACACTCTGGCTGTATTAACACAAGTAACTAACAACCTGTGGTGCAGTAACGTGTCCACCACTTGCTGTTAACCAGAGTAAACAACTGTTTGCAGTAACTTGTACACTCTGGCCTGTTTAACCCAGAGTAACACCTTGTGTACAGTAACGTGTACACTCTGCTGTTAAAACCAGAGTAACAGCTGTACAGTAACGTGTACACTCTGGCTGTTAACCAGAGTAACAGCTGTGGTACAAAGTAACGTGTACACTCTGTGGCTGTTAACCAGAGTAACGCGTGTACAGTAAACGTGTCAGCTCTAGGCTATGTACACTCTGGCGATAACCGAGTAACAGCTGTGTACAGTAACGTGTACACTCTGGCTGTAAAACCAGAGAAACAGCTGTGTACAGTAACGTGTACACAACTGGCTGTTACGCAGAGTAACAACTGTGTGCAGTAACGTGTACACTCTGGCTGTTAACCAGAGTAACAGCTGTGTACAGTACGTGTACACTCTGGCTGTTAACCAGAGTAACAACTGTGTATAGTAACGTGTACACTCTGGCTGTTAAAACCAAGTACCAACTGTGAGCAGTAACCGTGAACACTCTGGCAGTTAACCAAGTAACAGCTGTGTACAAGTAACGTGTACTACTCTGGCAGTAAACAGAGTAACAACTGTGGCAGAAACGGTGTACACTCTGGCTGTTAACCAGATTAACAACTGTGTACAGTAACGTGTACACTCTGGCTGTTAACCAGAGAACAACCTGTGAGCGTAACGTGTACCCTCTGGCTATAAACAACCAAGAGTAACAACTGTGTACAAGTAACGGTAACCTCTGGCTGTTAACCATAGTAACACTGTGGGTACAGTATCTGTACACTCTGGCAGTTAACCAGAGTATCAACTGAGTACAGTAAACATTGTACAAACCTCTGCTGATAACCAGAGTAACAACTGTGAACAGGTAAACGTGTACAAACTCTGTGCTGATAACCAGAGTAACAACTGTGTACAGAAACGAGTACACACTGGCTGAAAACCAGAGTAATAACTGTGTGCAGTACGTGTACACATTCTGGCTGTTAACCAGATAACAAGTGTGAGCCAGTTATCATGGTGGGAGTTCGATACGAGATAGGGTAGAAATACTCACGAGGCTGTAATACGTATTATCGTTAGATATTGTGGAGAGACCCTCAGCCGTTACCTGTCCTCTTTGGTTACACTCGTAAAACTGACTGCGCTGGCCAGATACCCCCCACCCCGTAGTGGGATGTTATTGAAGAATAGGTCAGCTCAGCACAATATGAAGACCGTGACCAAGAACGGTAGGTCGTTGATTCAACGGACGGTTAACAGTTAACTGTTACTACTGAGACTGGTAACTGGTTACTACTACTGAAAGCTCGGCGACGCTACAAGTATGTCGCCGACATACAACTAATACAACCTAGAGATGGCAGGTATACGGCTTGGGCTGAATTCTATACAATGTCAAAGTACACCACATGAAACAAATATAGATACATAAGTAAACATTGGAAGGGGGAACGAAAGCTTACGTAACTGAAACTGTAATGGCAATACAATGTATCTATAGTACAACTAAAACTCACAAATGAACAAACGAACTCTACGTTGAGATTAACAGTGATAAAAACAAAAATTTGATCGATTCGATTGTCTTCATTTGAATCTTCGGATTTCCTGAGAAGGAAATATACAAAGTAAAAGAGTGTTTAAAACAGAAAGGCAGATTCGGGTGCACGCAAATCTAGACTGTAACTCTCAAATGCGGGAAGAGAACACTGAACACAAAAAAAAAATTTTTTGAAAACTGATAAGTTGATACTGAAATTATTCATATATACAGGTTATTTTACATTTAACCCCAAGCTGACTAGGGTAAGATTGGCATAAATGCAGAATGGGAGTCATCTCTGGGAGGATCAACTCTTAGCATTGTCTAACTCAAGCCGTATTTGAGGCAATTCTGAATTGGAAGTTACAAATGATACTTGACGGAATTCTCAATACCTGTCGTGTACGAAGGGAATAACGACATTCAGGGTTGAATCCGTCGGACTGAGTATCAGGGGGAAGAGAAGTACAGGCTCAAGGGAAGGATTGTCAGAGTCTGTCCAATTAAAGTCTGGGTTGGAACATCAATTATCATCAAATACGTAACTTCATATGATCCAAATGCAATTCTTTATTACTGACCAGTTACTAATCATCTCTAACCTTATACTTATTACCAGTGATATGTATCAACGTACTCGAAAGGACCCAACAAACATTGAACAAGCTTTGCTTGCAGACGTTTTTGTTAAAATTATTCAGCCATAACTCCACGAACTCACTTTGATTTTTGATGGCTTTAACTCGAGTATTTGCGAACTCTTGTAAAATTCAGCTTGTTGATTAATGAAGTGTTTCACGGATTCTTCTAAAAACACTGTTGAGCTAAGGTACGATTTGCTACGAATCATCAGGGTTGTAATTTGGTTTTCGGATAAAGGAATATAACAACTCAATAAGGCAAACGTTTTATCTACACCATACAACATAATGTGGAGTGTCACCTATAGAAACATTGTAAGCCGAATTAATAGCAACACTGCCAACATCAGGTATAACTTCATCCCAAGTTTCACTTGAGTGGGGATTGAATTAGTGGCTCTCAAGACAACAAGTACTTCTTATTGGTTCGTTACCCGCTAACCCATTGCCGTGCAGGATGATGAGGAACAATGGTGGATTTAGAGTCTTGTACTAGGTGCCCAAATTTTCAAGGAATTACATTGCAGAATTCACCTCATTATCTGTTACTATTACTAGGGACTTAGGGGTGGTATGCCTGCAGATAATGCGATCTTAAATGCTTTAGCTACTGTCCTCGGGCAGTCTTGTCTGCAATAGGAAACTACTCTTCGCCAATATCTGGTGAAATGGTCTACCATAACACAACAGATGTATGTACCGCTTGGAGGGAAAATTGGAAATTAGTTAAACAAATCTAGCGCAAACTCTTTTCCCAAGGTCGCTAGAAGTTGGATACACTTGGATTGGATTAGGAACCAGAACATTGCCTTTCTGTTGCATGCAGACCACTACATTTCCTAAACCTACACAAAATATCAGTTGCCATACAGGCCAAAAGTATTTCAATCTGGCTTGTTTTACTGAACGATCCATACCCCAGGGTGTGCAACACCGGACATCGTGAACTAAGCTGCAAGGCTACATTCACTAGTGACCTGTGGAATTACAACAGGTATACACTTCTGCTTGGAGTAACCCAACTCGGCTAGTTCGATACAGTAAATCTTGGTTCATGAAAAGTCACTGATGGGTGCTGGTGGCTTCTCATTCAGAATAAGATCTTCCTGAGCAGGAATCGAATCACACAAGACCACTTGGGATCTGTTCGTTGAGGCCATTCTTTACATCTTCCAGCACTAAATGGAGGTCTGCAGTTACTATACTAACATGTCCGCGATAAGCTCTGGCGACTACATTTGACTTGCCAGGTAAATGCCTCAAAGGTGGGATTGACCTCTGGATAGTCAAGGTCCACTGCTAACCTTCGACAGTAGGTTGTTGTTTCTGGAATAAGGGTATAGCGGAGCAGATCTGTCAAGCATGAACAGAGTACCTGAGTTATAATGTCTCGAATGCTTTAAAGACCATACTATTGCTAAAGCTTCTTCTTGCTCAGTTACTGTATAATTACACGTTCAGTGCCTTTGAAAGGGACTCGGCTTAGCAAATGCAACTGCGTTGTACTTGCCATCGTCTTCAGAGCTAAGTACACGGCACCTATGCCAATTGAACTACATCAGTTGTCAGAAAGAAAGGCTTAGAAAAACTGGAAATTTTTCAAAATTGGAGCAGATGTTAGCTTTTCTTTTAGAGGTTGGAATGCTCTATCTTGCGGAATGGTCCAAACAAAAGGAGCATCTATCCCTTAAGCAACTCAGTTAGAGGAAGCAGCTATGAAGAAAAATTGGCAATGAAAGATCTATAAAAACCTGCTAAGCCCACAAAGGATCTTACGGCATCCAGCAGTTTTGGGAGTTTGAAAATTTAGTACTGCAGTACTTTACTTTGGCAGAGTCGTAACCCCATCTATGGAGTGACTACGTGACCAAGAAACTTAATTTTCTGATCTGAAAAATGACCATTATTGACAGTTTGAAATCTTTAAATTGGCTTCTTCAAGCTTAACCAAGTAGGGGGGGGGGGGGGGGCTACATCAAGTCTTTTCAAGTGTGTATCCACGTCCTTTAGACATGACGATTACGTCATCTAAGTAACCATAAGTGCATTAGAACTATGAGACCTCTAAAGATAAAAGTCATTGAGCCTTGAGAACGGATAAGGGGAAGACGAAATCCAAATCCCTACGGAGGAAGTGCTAATGACCTGTAGAGTGGAGAAAAATTGCAGTTAGTTCCTTGGCTGTCCTCGTGAAAGGGACTTGCCAAAACCCTTTAACAATCTAGTCTATGGTTTGAAAAGAACTTTGTTATCTCCGATATAACGTAAAAAGACACCCTTTACAGGGAGTGGAAAGCGATCTGGAATGATTTTTGCGTTAACTCCTAAAGTCAATTACTGGTACGCCAAGTGCCATCCTCTTAGGTAAAAACCTAGTATCAAGGGTGCATTCCAAGGGAATTGCAAGGTGCAATAACTACTCCATCATCAAGCATATGATTGATCAATTCTTCTGCAACACACATGTGTAATGAGGCATTCATGTACGCAAGGTATGTAGATAGGTCTAGTACCCGGTTCGCAATAAGTGGAAAACGATGGACAATAAGTTCGTTAACCCATCTTCTCACCTGGTAAAGCAATGTCTTTAACGACGATTGTTTCAACAGAGTCAAACAAACGCTTGACTTCATCTGGGAAGCCATGGGCGCAAAGTCTTTCTCCCCAACTGGTGTAACAGATTGATCCAGTGAGGTGATGAGGTTCTCTCCCCGGCAGAAATGCAACACACCGACCCACCGGTCAGGTGACAACTCATCCTCGACAAGAACAGGGAAAGGACAGTGAACAAGTCAACAAGATTGGTATTTGCTCTAAGGCGAACACTGTGACCAGAAGTGTTTGGCCCGGTAGAAAGTGGATCTTGACTATCCCTACACATGTAAGGATGGTTTCAACAAATAGACCTTTTTACTTTGCAGGAATCACTGTCAACTCGGACGTTATCACCATCTGGACACAAGGAACAACTACAGACACTCTAGTGAGAGCACTAGAGCCGCAACAGAAACGTCTTTCCTCCTGCAGAGCGGCATGTGACAACAACAAGAGAATGGCATTACAAGTTGCAAGTAATTGTTTTCCCCCCGACAAGCGTCCCCTGTGGAGAAAACTACTATTCGAACTAGGCAGGCCATGCAGGGATAGGTGAGCAAACCAAGGCAATCAGAGCGCCTCGGACACTTGATGCATCGGAACATCCTGCAATTCTGAGGAATAGTGAATCACTGACGGGAGTGACAAATTACAGTGCCTGACCGCTTGGGTACGCTACAGAGAATGCATTAGCTTAGTTAAGGACTTAATCCGTACATCATACTCTGCAGCAGTATAAACAGATTTCTGATCCAAGGTCTGTAACCCCAGAAAGAACGAACAAGTCGTCAATATGTGCATAGCCATCCGATAATGGTCGAGCACAATGCGTAAGTCTCGCATGGAAGCAAATCCCAGTAGAAGGCACCAGGGAAAGTAATCTTGTAGACAACAAGGAAGGAAACAGTGAAGTCCTCTACCCATTGGATAGAAAAGGTTAGGGCATCGTACCTCGGACATCGCAAGGTTAGAACCAGATACTCTCCACTAAGGAGGACACAGAGTCGGTTCTAACGAGAAGGACATGTCGATAACTTCTTATCCTTAAACAAACGAGACCAATAATATTGATTTGCACACCCGAGTCCAAGAACAAGTGATCGGGCGGCATTATAAACAGATGCTTGCACTATATGGGCCTATGGTTGCATTGGAAGTATGTGGCAAACAAAAAGTGGATTTTCATCAGAAAAGACTTGTTCTACTCCATCCCCAAAATCATCTATGTCAAGACATGTGAACAACATCATCAGCAGGGTTGCATTCTCGAGACTCCCTTAAGGCTACAAAGGAGTATGTGAATGGGGATGGTGTACTCATATCACCTACTGTCACCATGGGGCGGTTTGCTGGGGCGCTCGAATTCCCCCGACAGGGACGAACGAGCCTGGTTCAGGTGAGTTTGAGAATTGAATTACTGAGCCTGGATTCTGGTAATTTATAGAAAACCACGAATCTGTTTCCTCTACGTTATCTGCGGTTGAACGACCACGTAAAGGCCCTAGAGTACTGAAGTTAAAGAGAGCTTACAACTCAGATGTGTCCATGACCAAGTATTCAATGATAAGTACAGTAGGGAAGAACTGTACTCAACATCAGCACGACGTCTCTTAGAGTAACTATCAGGACAATTATTACAATAAGCCACGGAAACCACAGTTTGTAACAATCTCGGGGCCGCCGACTATGTACAGAATGACCTATTAATACCTTACGAGGTGTATAACGACTTCTTACACTGTTCTAGAAGAATCTCTGAGATGGTTGACGACCACGATTTTGTCTCTGTGGTGCAAACAAGAAGTGGTGCAAACAGAGGCTATGTGTGACCTTACTTTTAAATACAAGGGAAAGTACCCTGGGGGCACCAGACGTACAGATTTAAGGCTGTAAGTGGTTCCATCGTTACAGTTGGAGGATCACCCTCATAAGCACACACAGAAGCAGTGGCATTAGTTTCTTTAATTGCTCCAAAAGCTGCTATTTAGGCAATGGATTCTGTAAAAAGGTTAGCCTCTTCAGAAAGAAAAGAGATGATTGACAGCATTGATAAAAAGAGTGATAAAAGTTTTTATCTACTCTAACAGGCAAATGCACTCAACGATTCATACTCATGGGTGTTAGCATTCACGTAGTTCCCTAAGAACGACATATGGATCAGCTGTTTTCCACTGGTCCAAGAAAGAACGAATCAGTTCCTCAATTGTGACCACCTCAGTAAGATTCCTGAAAGTTCATCGCATATCAAGAGTCAACAACGTGAACAAGCAAGCAGGAAGATCGATAAAGAGCTTCTTTAGCACGTCAGATAAGGCTTTCCTCTGAAGAGGACATTCAGCAGGGCACTAGCACGATAACGAATCTGCAAACCATGCTTCAAGACTATGTACATGGCCATTGAATAAAGGTAACGCATCAAGGGAATCAACACGGAGTAAAACTATAATATCTGGGTGTCTGAGTCGGTCTGTCAGTCGGTAAGGAAATGATAGGACTGATGACAGGACCAGCCGTAGTACCTGAGAGGTCTAGTGTCGACATCACAGTATCACTTGACGGTATGTGAGACATAATGGCAAAAAGTGGCACGAGAAACAAACAAGGCAAAAAAATAATGAACAATAAAATGATATATTAATTCCCAGAATTTGAATGAAAAAGATATACAACTAATTCTGCAGAATAATGTTTAAATACACTGCAAGAGGAAGGAAAACCCAATTTAAAGGACTATTGACCAAGAAAAAAAAAATATACATTGAAAATACAAGTAAAAATATTACTGGAGACTGAATTAAATTCAAAAAGAGCTGTCTTTAACTCTTGCTACTAAAGAATTAATGATTAAATTTTTAAATCAATGTGAAAGTGTAAAACTTAAAATTATTTAAATTGTTAACTGGGAAATTTAAGTATTTTTCTAAGAAATTGCCATAGACAAAATTAAAAAATAGTTCACAAAAATATCAATAAAAGAAAAAAATCATCTGTAAGACATAACACGTTCAACAAAATAATTCACATTCAGAAACAAGTGCCACAAAATAAAGTATAGAAATAATCACTGCAGTAATAAAGTTGTCCACTAGGGAAAACTCAGTTAAAATAATAATTAAAATAAATGAAGAACAAAAAAAAAAAAATAAACTGATTGAACACATTAACTCTAATTGTAAATTAGACAAAACAAATGTACACAAACAGAGTAAGAAAACACTTTACTTAAAAGAAATTGAAATTGCATCAAGAGTGAATTTGTTCAAGAATATAAAAATATGAAAAAACTAAAACACAGGAAACAAAACAGGAATATAACAGTTCACAGTTGCGAGGCACACATCATTAAAATATATTCTCACAACAAAATCCCTGCTGTGACTGATACAACAGGCAATCTTGCTGTGACTGATACGACAAAAATTTTGCTGGCAAAAATAATGGAAGACAGTCTGTCCTGGCGAGAAAATTAGAGGAATGAGACACTGTTGGCATATGAAAAAAAGACGACACATAGAAATAAATGGATAATTTATGAATACTGGGGGTGAAAATCACTGCATGAAATACAATGATAATGGAGAATACAACGCGAAAGAATACAATAAAAAAATATTGAATCACTTTCCACAGGGTGACCTGACTGGTACACTACACAATAATACTTACAACAGACAGGACAGGCCTAGAAAAACACAGAATATAATATAAAGATAAGTGAAAACACTAAAAATATTCTATACAAAGATCTGAGTCCAAAGAATACTGCGTTTACACTGAAAAACACCAAGGTTAAGAGTACAACAAGCAATTTACAATAAATGTCCACACACTCAAATGTCTTAAAATGCTAAAAAAGGTCTCAAGGAAATTATCTCTTGGAGTCCTGGGAGTAGTAGACCGGGCGGTGAGTGCTGGTTGTTGGGCGGGGGGTAGGGTGTCCCAGGCGCGTGAGGGCTTGACGTCACCTACACCCTCATCTGGTTGTCGTGAAGAAATGAGCCGTTCTAGGGGAACTCACTTAACCTGGCTTTAATCACGTTTTGGCACCAGCTACATCTCTTGACCAATATTGAGCCAAAACAGTACTAGGACCCGGTACAAGGATCAAAGAGCAACCACAGGAGTAGAGATGAGTGGAAGTGTAGATGGGAGCGAGTGTGGTGGTGGTGGGGTGGTTGCTCACGCTGGGGTACTGCCGCGCACACCCGGGTGGTGTGAGAGAGGGTGGTGAGAAACTCTCTGGCGGACGGCGCTCACTCACTACCCACAAAGGATGGCTTAAACCCACTCTATGCCACAGGAATGGTGAAAACCAATCTTACATCCAACAGGGAGCCACAAAGCGATATAAACAATACTTCAGAGGGAAATCTTGGCTTACTTCTTACGCGTGGCTTACTTCTCTCTCTCAGCCAGGTTAGAAAGAGGGGTTGGCTGACTTGGGCTTACCCCCACGAGAATGGATACTGAAAGAACGTGTAACGATGCACAAAGCAACGGAGGAGCAGTTGGATGACAGAGACCAGGCGGATGATTAGGCTGACTGGCGTTTCACTACCACAGTCTGCTAACTGACTGGCCGATAATTGCGAAAATACGGGTCAACCCCCCCTCGAGATTGAAGCAATTAGCACAAATTACAACACGAAACTAACCAGGAAGCTTGAAACGGCTGCAACAGGCTTGCAGATGAAAGCTGTGGGGGAAGTCAGCAGCTGCGTGGGGCGCGAGGGTAGAGCGGTGGTTGAGAATCACCTTTGACCCTGCCGCATACTCACAAACAGTCTTCAAGAAGCCTTGAATTACCCTTAAAAACGTAAAACAACGCTCCACACCGCTGTACAACCATTTATCATGTGGGGAGTTCGATAACGTGGATTAGGTAGAAATACTCACGTAGGCTAGCAAATACGTTTATCGTAGATATGTGGAGATAACCCTCAGCCGTTACCTGTCTCTTTGGTTACACTCGTAAAACTGACTAGGCGGCTGGCCAGTACCCCATAGTGGGTGTTTTGAAATAGTGTCAGCTCAGCACAATATGAAGACCGTGACTCAAGACGGTTGGTCGTTGATTCAACGGACGGTTACTGGTACTGTTACTAACTGAGACTGGTACCTGGTATATCTACTACTTGAGACAGTAACGTGTACACTCCTGGCTATGTACACTCTGGCTATGTACACCTCTGGCTAGATACACTCTGGCTATGTACACTCTGGCTATTTACAACTCCCTGGCTGGTACACTCCGCCTATGTACAACAGCCTCTGGCTATGTACCACCTGGCTATGTACGACTCTGGCTATGTACACTCTGGCTATGTACACTCTGGCTATGTACACTCTGGCTATGTACACTCTGGCTATGTACACTCTGGCTATGTACACTCTGGCTATGTACACTCTGGCTATGTACACTCTGGCTGTTAACCAGAGTAACAACTGTGTACAGTAACGTGTACACTCTGGCTGTTAACCAGAGTAACCAACTTTGTACAGAAACGTGTACACTCTGGCTGTTAACCAAGTAACAAACTGTGAACAGTAACGTGTACACATCTGGCTTTAACCAGAGTAAACAAGTTGTGAAGCAGTAACGGTGTACACTCTGGTATGTACACTCTGGCTGCTGAACACACTCTGGCTAAGTACAACTCTGGCAAAGTACACTCTGGCTATGTACACTCTGGCTATGTATACACTCTGGCATTACACTCTGGCTATGTACACTCTGGCTATGTACAACTCTGGCTATGTACACTCTGGCTGCACTTTGGAGAACATTGAGGCTACTGGCGGTTGCTTGTACTTAACCGATTCCACATAACAGAAATACATAATAGTTAAACAAGGTGTTTAATTCTCCATTACATTTGAGTTAAACTGAAGAGGCATTCTCTTCTTTATTACGCCACTACGCCAGTATATACCGCCACTACGCCAGTAATACGCCAGCTACGACTCCAGTATATACGGCCACAACGGGGGCCAGTATATACGCCACAACGCCAGTATATACAGCCCACAACACCAGTTTATACAGCCACTACGACTCCAGTATAAAACTCCACAACACCAGTATATACGCCACTACGGCCAGTATATTACACCACAACTCCATTAATACGCCACTGCGCCAGTATCTACGCCACAACAACCATATAATCGCCACTAACGCCAGAATATACACCACAACACCAGTAAATACGCCACTACGCCAGTATATACGCCACTACGGCCAGTATATACACCACAACACCATAATAAACGCCACTACGCCAGATAAACGCCACTACGCCAGTAAATACGCGCACTACACCAGTAATATTCGCCACTACGCCAGTAAATATAACCACTACGACCAGAATATACGCCCCCGGCATAATATAAAGCCGGGAGCCACTCAGAAGTAACATTATCAAGTTATCAAACAATATTGAAGATCATCATATGGCCACTCAGAAATTATCCCATGAAAACCTATAATTTTATTATTCTCAAATTTTTGATAACCCCTAAAAAACCAATCTGGACTTATACAGTATAAAGTGCTTCCAAACTTTTCTCAAAGTAAACTTGACCAACTTTAAAGTAATTATGAAAGGAAAATATTATTAACATGGCTCACGAAATCGTAATAAGAAAGAAGGAAACACTGCAACAGGCCTACTGACCCATGCAGAGCAGGTCCATGTGACCCCCCCCGGATTAGCCCAATGACCCACCCAGTCAAGTCACCTCCACTCAAGGATGGAGCACTGTACCAGACCCAGCAACACAAGCAAAGTCAGGTCCAACTCACACCCACCCACACCCACTCATGTATTTATCTAACCTATTTTTAAAACTACACAACGTTTTTAGCCTCAATAACTGTACTCGGGAGCTTGTTCCACTCATCCACAACTCTATTACTAAACCAGTGCTTTCCTATATCCTTCCTGTATCTGAATTTTTCCAACTTGAAACCATTGCTGCGAATGGCTGGAAATTTTCAGCACACTATTTACATCCCCTTTATTTATTCCTGTTTTCCATTTATACACCTCGATCATATCCCCCCTAATTCTACGCCTTTCGAGAGAGTGCAGATTCAGGGACCTCAGTCTATCCTCGTATGGAAGATTTCTGATACATGGGATCATCTTTGTCATCCTCCTCTGTACGTTTTCCAGAGCATTTATATCCATTCTGTAATACGGTGACCAGAACTGAGCAGCATAGTCTAAATGAGGCCTAACCAAGGATATATAGAGTTGAAGAACAACCTGAGGACTTCTATTATTTATACTTCTAGATATGAAGCCAAGAATTCTGTTAGCTTTATTGCGAACACTAATGCACTGTTGTCTTGGTTTTAGGTTACTGCTAACCAGAACTCCTAAATCCTTTTCGCAATCAGTAGTATTAAGATCTACATTATTTAGTTTATATGTGGTATGGTTATTTAACTGTCCAACATTTAGAACTTTGCATTTGTCAATCTTAAACTGCATCTGCCACTTCTCCGACCATTGCATCAGTCTATTCAAATCATCCTGGAGTGTTCTAGTGTCCTCATTAGAATGAATTGGACGCCCTATTTTGGTGTCGTCAGCAAATTTGCTTATGTCGCTATTTATTCCCTCATCTATGTCGTTTTTAACCCTAATGCTGCAGCCTGATTGTTTCCCACAAACACCCATACCTCTATAATCTATCAATTTAAATTCCTAGACAAGTCATCAATTACCCTCTCAATTGAATTGGCTAATGCAACCACTCCATCCCCAGAGAGATGAACCCCATCCCTTGCATACATATCACGTTTGCCAAAGAATAGGTCCCAGTTATCAATGAATGGGGTTGCAAGTTCCTTGCAGTACCTGTCTAGCCAGCAATTTATACCAATTGCCCTAGACATCCATTCATTGCCCACTCCCTTTCTAGGCAAGATGCTACATATGACTGGGGTCCCTCCCTTAGACCTAACTACTTCTATGGCTAACCTGTACTTATCCAGCAACTCCTCTCTCCTTCCCAATGTTATTACCCCCAGCACTAAGACAGATAATGGGCTTGTTCCCATTACCTGCCATAATATTATCCAACCTGCTGACTATGTCACCAACACCAGCTCCAGGAAGACACACTCTCTGTCTGACCTTTCTGTCTCTTTTTCAAATGCACGGTCCATATATCTTACCTGAGAATTGCCTATATTAAAAATTTCTTACCTTTTTTTGCTGGGGAATCAGTGGTACCTTAACCCTCACAAACCCACTGACGTACATCGTCTTGGAGAACAGAGAACGATTTCCTACCTTACTTTTCTTTTTAACTCCCCTCATTTTCCCCTTCTTCCTGAACTATGAACCCCCACCCATTTTAAACACTGCCACTATCACTGCGGGTGACCATTCCTTTCCCTTCCCAGCAAAAAATCTTTCTACTTTCGTCCCAAACTTCTATGCAAAGTTTCAGTTTTCCCTATTTTCCCCCTGAAGAAGAAAAATTCCTTCTTAAAACACTTGAACCTGAGTTCTAAAACACTACAACAAGCCATGGTGCTTGGTAACAGCGCAACGCTAACTCCAAAGTTTGGGCAGGTTGACCGCAGGGGACCACTAACCCGCTATGACCAATGACCTCAGCATACTGAGACATTAAAACAAACCATCCCAGGGTGGAGTTAAACCCGTGACCAAGGTCATAAAACTCTCCCCCTTTCGGTTACCACTGGGCCAGCTATTTGGATGAATCTTTTTTGTACCCAGCTGGCCCAGGGGCTAACGCGTCGGTCTCCCTGGAGTCTACCTCCTGGAGGGCATTTTCCCGGGAAAATCAACCCCCCTGCGGCCGGTCCACGACCAGGCCCCCGGTGGATCAGGGTCTGATAAACGGGGCTTTTTACTGTGGCACTCAATCCAAGTACGAACCACAGCCCGGTGATCTGCACCGTTTTTTGGTATCTGTCCAGTCCCTCTTTGAAGACAACCGGGGGTTTTTTTTCGAAATGCCCCTTATTGCTGGTGGGGGGTTTGAACGTCTTGAGCCCGGACACTTTTTGCTTTTTCTTTAGGTACCCAGTGCGCCCCTATTTTCAGGGGGGGTATTTTGCATCCCCTGCAAGTCTTTTGTTTTAAAAGGATGTTTCCCTGTGTCATATTAGGGACCAGCCCCTCTAGAACTTCCCAGGTAATTATGATATATCTCTCTCGCCTGCGCTTAGGGGTCAAGTCAAGTGTTTCCCCCGGCGCTCCCAGTATTTAAAGGTGTTTGAGGGAAACTTATATGTCAATAAAGGGTTCTCTGTAATTTCTAGTTCGCAATTTCACCTCTTGAATGGGGAGTTAATGTACAACGTATTCCCGCCTAGAAAGAATAAGTGATTTAAAAAGATCATCATTGGCTTAGCTTCTTGTCTGAAGTTTTTTTACCATCCCATCAGCATCCCCGCTGAGTGGGGGTGGCATTGTTGTGGTCCTTGAAGGTGGGTTTTCGGAAATTACCACACCCAGGTCCTTCACTTTTTTTTCCCCTCTATTGTGGATTGGAGTTTGTAGTTTAAATCAGGTTTTAGTTATTATCTCCTCCCTTTTCCAAACGGAGTTTTTGTTAGAATTTGCTTCATTGAACATATATTGTTCTTGTTGCCCCTTGGAAAAAAATTGGGGTTTTTTAGAGTTTTTTGATCGCGGGTTCTAACCCCGCCCGTGATATGGTTTAAATTCAGTATTATTTAAGCCTGGGGTAAATAACACAATTAATCCAGTACTGAATCACAGGAGACATATTCTCTAGGTATTGCACAGAATTCAACAAAATTTGGCCTACGCAGCCTAAATCTTTGACACTGTCTTATCCATTTCATACGAACATCAGGTGTTAATGATGCCGTGTCACTATCGTTCTATTTTATTCAGGTAAAGCTCTAAACCCGTAGAGGTTATGTTAGCGCCTGTGGTATAAGAGGCATTCAGATCCGATCTAAGCAAGGGTAGGATATAATCAAGGTTCTAGAATCAAGAACCCTCACTTCGCATTAAGACCCCCTCCCCCCCTGTCCTTTAGGTAGCATAATTTAGTTTTATAATATATAATCTTATTATACCTTTCAGAGATTATAATGGCAGCTAAATACTCCATCAATATTACCAATATTATTTTAGGAAGACACACCAGTGTTGAAATTTTGTGAAAAGAAAAAAACCTTCTAAATATTCCTCAAGGAAATCAAGTTCGAAAATGTCAATTGTTCCATAAATCTTTAGGAAGAAATAGTTAACCAGGGACCAAATTTGAAGACGATGGTATGAGTTCAATAGTTATAAATTTTTCTCATGGGTCTTACAATCTGTGTAAGTTTATTTAGGTGCAGGTACACATAAATACTCTTACACAAATTATCATACATGGTAACATATGTGTAAATAACCCACAACAGGATAACCCAAAAGAAGTCAGACAAACTGGAAGAGACGCGGGCCGGGTCAGCACCGGCGAACCCACGTCGAAAAATATATTTCCTCTGTGGTCTTTGTCTGAAACCTCTCTGCCAGAATTCTATAGAAACCACTCCTGCAATGGTCAGTCTTCGTATTTTCCCAGATAGTCCCTCAGTTTAGAGGTTATACTGGGCATGGGGATAAGGGAGGTATTCAGGTTTAATACAAGGAAGGGAAGGTACAATTCCATGGTTGAAGAGTCCTTCACCACTATCGAAGGTTACAAAAACTGGCAAGACAATTCACTTAGACTGCTCATCCTGGGATTTGCTTCGCTACGTTCGTACGTTGGTCTACGCTCGGTCAACAGTCGCAGCCTGATTGATCAGGCCCTGACCAAGGGGAGGCCTGGTCAGGGACTGGGCCGCGGAGGCGATGACCCCCGGAACACCCTCCAGATAGCAGGATATAGCCATTCCTTAGATCTTCAAAATCACGCTTCCTTCAAAGACTTTCACACATCATAATGATCCTTAAGCCTTCCTTACAAACAGAACATTGTATCAACTTACATGTCCTTCAGACCGAAGTCCCATCGCGATATTCTTGCAAGTTATGAACACTGTAAGTCCCAGTTCCTGGAGTTACTTGTAACTTGTAGTCCAAGTTCACGTTACTTAACACCATGTTAATACTACCCAGGAAAACATTATTCATTTTGCCGCTGAACATTAGTTATTATTATATCCTCAATATCCATGATGAGTGTGGTAACTCTAGTGTCTGGATACATATATCCATGATGAGTGTGGTAACTCTAGTGTCTGGATACATATATCCACATTGAGTGTAGTAACTCTAGTATCTGGATACAAATATCCATAATGAGTGTAGTAACTCTAGTGTCTGGATACATATATCCATGATGAGTGTGGTAACTCTAGTGTCTGGATACATATATCCATGATGAGTGTAGTAACTCTAGTGTCTGGATACATATATCCATGATGAGTGTAGTAACTCTAGTGTCGGGATACATATATCCATGATGAGTGTGGTAACTCTAGTGTCTGGATACATATATCCATGATGAGTGTGGTAACTCTAGTGTCTGGATACATATATCCATGATGAGTGTGGTAACTCTAGTCTCTGGATACATATATCCATGATGAGTGTGGTAACTCTAGTCTCTGGATACATATATCCATGATGAGTGTGGTAACTCTAGTCTCTGGACACATATATCCATGATGAGTGTGGTAACTCTAGTGTCTGGATACATATATCCATGATGAGTGTGGAAACTCTAGTGTCTGGATACATATATCCATGATGAGTGCGGTAACTACTAGTGTCCTGGATACATATATCCATGATGAGTGTGGTAACTCTAGTGTCTGGATACATATATCCATGATGAGTGTAGTAACTCTAGTGTCTGGATACATATATCCATGATGAGTGTGGTAACTCTAGTGTCTGGATACATATATCCATGATGAGTGTGGTAACTCTAGTCTCTGGATACATATATCCATGATGAGTGTGTAACTCTAGTGTCTGGATACATATAATCCATGATGAGTGTGGAAACTCTAGTGTCTGGATACATATATCCATGATAAGTGCGGTAACTCTAGTGTCTGGATACATATATCCATGATGAGTGTGGTAACTCTAGTGTCCTGGATACATATATCCATGATGAGTGTAGTAACTCTAGTGTCTGGATACATATATCCATGATGATGTGTGGTAACTCTAGTGTTGGATACATATATCCATGATGAGTGTAGTAACTCTAGTGTCTGGATACATATATCCATGATGAGTGTAGTAACTCTAGTGTCTGGATACATATATCCATAATAAGTGTGGTAACTCTAGTGTATAGATACTAATCCATGATGAGTGTAGCAACTCTATGTGTCTGGATACATATATCCATGATGAGTGTGGTAACTCGAGTGTCTGGATACATATATCCATGATGAGTGTAGTAACTCTAGTGTCTGGATAATATATCCACATTGAGTGTTAGTAACTCTAGTATCTGGATACAAATATCCATAATGAGTGTAGTAACTCTAGTGTCTGGATACATATATCCATGATGAGTGTGGTAACTCGAGTGTCTGGATACATATATCCATGATGAGTGTAGTAACTCTAGTGTCTGGATACATATATCCACATTGAGTGTAGTAACTCTAGTATCTGGATACAAATATCCATAATGAGTGTAGTAACTCTAGTGTCTGGATACATATATCCATGATGAGTGTGGTAACTCTAGTGTCTGGATACATATATCCATAATCAGTGTGGTAACTCTAGTGTCTGGATACATATATCCATGATGAGTGTAGTAACTCTAGTGTCTGGATACATATAGGATACATATAAGTCAATGAAACATGAAATGTTAAATAGGAATACATATGATATATCCAAGGATGACGAAGTAATTCTATGGATAATAATCCAGAATAACCCAAGAAAACCAAGCTGTGTGGCTTACCTTCCATGGTGTTCTTGAGTTCTCTTCCCCATAATGGAACCTACAACACTTACCTTCCATGGTGTTCTTGAGTTCTCTTCCCCATAATGGAACCTACAACACTTACCTTCCATGGTGTTCTTGAGTTCTCTTCCCCATAATGGAACCTACAACACTTACCTTCCATGGTGTTCTTGAGCTCCCTTCCCCATAATGGAACCTACAACACTTACCTTCCATGGTGTTCTTGAGTTTCTACTTCCCCATAATGGAACCTACAACACTTACCTTCCATGGTGTTCTTGAGTTCTCTTCCCCATAATGGAACCTACAACACTTACCTTCCATGGTGTTCTTGGTTCTCTTCCCATAATGGAACCTACAACACTTACCTTCCATGGTGTTCTTGAGTTCTCTTCCCCATAATGGAACCTACAACACTTACCTTCCATGGTGTTCTTGAGTTCTCTTCCCATAATGGAACCTACAAACACTTACCTTCCATGGTGTTCTTGAGTCTCTTCCCCATAATGGAACCTACAACACTTACCTTCCATGGTGTTCTTGAGTTCTCTTCCCTATAATGGAACCTACAACACTTACCTTCCATGGTGTTCTTGAGTTCTCTTCCCATAATGGAAACCTACAAACACTTACCTTCCATGGTGTTCTTGAGTTCTCTTCCCCATAATGGAACCTACAACACTTACCTTCCATGGTGTTCTTGAGTTCTCTTCCCCATAATGGAACCTACAACACTTACCTTCCATGGTGTTCTTGAGTTCTCTTCCCCATAATGGAACCTACAACACTTACCTTCCATGGTGTTCTTGAGTTCTCTTCCCCATAATGGAACGTACAACACTTACCTTCCATGGTACTCTTGAGTTCTCTTCCCCATAATGGAACCTACAACACTTACTTTCCATGGTACTCTTGAGTTCTCTTCCCCATAATGGAACCTACAACACTTACCTTCCATGGTGTTCTTGAGTTCTCTTCCCCATAATGGAACCTACAACACTTACCTTCCATGGTGTTCTTGAGTTCTCTTTCCCATAATGGAACCTAAACACTTACTTCCATGGTGTTCTTGAGTTCTCTTCCCATAATGGAACCTACGACACTTACCTTCCATGGTGTTCTTGAGTTCTCTTCCCCATAATGGAACCTACAACACTTCCCTTCGATGGTGTTCTTGAGTTCTCTTCCCCATAATGAAACCTACAACACTTACCTTCCATGGTGTTCTTGAGTTCTCTTCCCCGTAATGGAACCTACAACACTTACCTTCCATGGTGTTCTTGAGTTCTCTTCCCCATAATGGAACCTACAACACTTAACTTCCATGGTGTTCTTGAGTTCTCTTCCCCATAATGGAACCTACAGCACCTTCTATGGTGTTCTTGAGTTCTCTTCCCCATAATGGAACCCACAACACTTACCTTCCATGGTGTTTTTGAGTTCTCTTCCCCGTAATGGAACCTACAACACTTACCTTCCATGGTGTTCTTGAGTTCTCTTCCCCATAATGGAACCTACAACACTTACCTTCCATGGTGTTCTTGAGTTCTCTTCCCCATAATGGAACCTACAACACTTACCTTCCATGGTGTTTTTGAGTTCTCTTCCCTATAATGGAACCTACAACACTTACCTTCCATGGTGTTCTTGAGTTCTCTTTTCCATAATGGAACCTACAACACTTACCTTCCATGGTGTTTTTGAGTTCTCTTCCCCATAATGGAACCTACAACACTTACCTTCCATGGTGTTTTTGAGTTCTCTTCCCTATAATGGAACCTACAACACTTGCCTTCCATGGTGTTCTTGAGTTCTCTTTTCCATAATGGAACCTACAACACTTACCTTCCATGGTGTTCTTGAGTTCTCTTCCCCATAATGGAACCTACAACACATACCTTCCATGGTGTTCTTGAGTTCTCTTCCCCTATGAACCTCGACAATTACTTCTTATTTAGTTTCTTCCCATAATGGAACGTACAACATACCTTCATGGACATGGTTCTCTTCCCCATATGGAACTCAACCTTACCTTCCATGGTGTTCTGATTCTTCCCTATAATGAACTACAACATTACCTCCATGTGTTCTTGGTTCTCTTCCCCATAAGGAACCTACAACACTTACCTTCTTGATACTTGATTTCTTCCATAATGGAACTACAAACTTACCTCATGGTA
>NC_069452.1:20011726-20040966 GCF_026875155.1 Cherax quadricarinatus | reverse complement strand
TTAAACCTTTTACCCCAAAAGGGTCAATTAAAAATTAGGTTGAATTACCTTTCAGAAGGATAATCAAGGTTAATAAATCATGTACAGGATATTTGGTTATTCTCTTATTTATCATTAATTTAGTGTTAAACACGATATACAATAATAATGGAACTGTAGGTTAAGTGAACTCTTCTCATGACAAATGCAAATTTTACAACATTAAAAACCTCAGAACGGAAACAGAAGTTTTTGCTTCTGATATTATCTAGTTAGGGTGGAGAGGACCAGCAGGAAGATAAAAAGCAGGGTGGAGAAGACCAGCACGAAGATAACCAGCAGGGTGGAGAGGACAAGCAGGGAGGAGATAACCAGTAGGGTGGAGAGGACCCAGCAGGGAGATAACCAGTAGGGTGGAGAGGACCAGCAGGAAGATAACCAGCAGGGTGGAGAGGACAAGCAGGGAGGAGATAACCAGTAGGGTGGAGAGGACCCAGCAGGAAGATAAAAAGCAGGATGGAGAGGACCAGCAGGAAGATAACCAGCAGGGTGGAGAGGACCAGCACGAAGATAACCAGCAGGGTGGAGAGGACAAGCAGGGAGGAGATAACCAGTAGGGTAGAGAGGGCCCAGCAGGGTTCAGATAACCAGTAGGGTGGAGAGGACCCAGCAGGGAGATAACCGGTAGGGTGGAGAGGACCCAACAGGGAGATAACCAGTAAGGTGGAGAGGACCAGCAGGGTTCAGATAACCCAGCAGGGTGTGTTGTAGTATATGTTGTTGTATATAGTTCTACTGTCTTCTCATTACGTCCTAGAATCTGTATTGATAATGCCACTAGATGGCGGAACGTCTACAATTAAGATACCCAGATGTTGCACATGTTTCTCAGTTTTCAACTCAGCAGGGTGGAGATACCCCAGTAGGGTGGAGAGCACCAGCAGGGTGGAGATACCCCAGTAGGGTGGAGAAGAAGAACAGCGTGGAGATAATCCAGCAGGATGGAGTGGACCAGCAGGATGTATGTACAGAAGCCAGGAGAGACGCAGCTGGTCGGCAGCAGTAATTACAACGCGGCTTTCTTTATATCAAAGATGCCGTTGTGTGGGACAACGCAACTTGTGTTTTGTTATACATTTATCTTGTGTGCAGACAGCCACACTGTGTGCAGACAGCCACACTGTGTGCAGACAGCCACACTGTGTACAGACAGCCACACTGTGTTTCAGACAGCCACACTGTGTACAGACAGCCACACTGTGTACAGACAGCCACACTGTTCAGACAGCCACACTGTGTGCAGACAGCCACACTGTGTACAGACAGCCACACTGTGTACAGACAGCCACACTGTGTGCAGACAGCCACACTGTGTACAGACAGCCACACTGTGTACAGACAGCCACACTGTGTGCAGACAGCCACACTGTGTGCAGACAGCCACACTGTGTACAGACAGCCACACTGTGTGCAGACAGCCACACTGTGTACAGACAGCCACACTGTGTACAGACAGCCACACCGTGTGCAGACAGCCACACTGTGTGCAACAGCCACACGGGTGTGCAGACAGCCACACTGTGTGCAGACAGCCACACTGTGTACAGACAGCCACACTGTGTACAGACAGCCACACTGTGTGCAGACAGCCACACTGTGTACAGACAGCCACACCGTGTGCAGACAGCCACACTGTGTACAGACAGCCACACTGTGTGCAGACAGCCACACTGTGTACAGACAGCCACACTGTGTGCAGAATATTACTGGTTCATCGACAATGTGTTTTTAAGAGCAAGATTACCTTAGCAGATCCTGAAGATGTCATGCTGGAGGCTCCTAGATCAGTGGCGATGTTTGAGTTAAGAAATGAATGGACCTGGGTTCGATTCCAACACCATCTAAGACGTATAAGCACTGCAGGTCACCTTGCACCACGCCCTGCTCCACCGGGAGGCCTGGTCATGGACCGGGCCGCGGGGGCGTTGATCCCCGGAATAACCTCCAGGTAACTTCCAGGTAACACCGCTGCTCCCGTTCATCCAGCAATAAATAGTTACTTAGGTGTTACTATTCTCGTTTGTGTTGCTGTTGTGTGCACAGCCCGATCAGCCGGGCTGTGGTTTGTATGTTGGAATACTTGTGGCCAGCAAAACAGCCCAGTTGATCAGTCCCTGATCCACCACAAGGCCTGGGGCATGGACCCCTGGAACACTCTCCAGGTAAACTCCAGGTCGACTCCTACATTTTAAATTCCAGTATTTTATTCTGCTTCTTGCACCTCAGTTATTGATTTAAATTGTTCAGTGTTAACCATTTATACAATTTACCTCTCACATACAGTTTTCATGTAATTCCTGTGTGCTGTTATTTTGTTAGTTGCACCTGCAAGTTAGCCACAGATTGTTGACAACCCTGCATTGTTTTGTTTGTTAGTGTTTTTTTTTTTCTTTTAATAAGTGTAATCTTCAAGTACTTAAGTATTAGTTTATTCTACCTGCAGTGATAAAAATCTGTGCCTAGCCCATTAAACTTTTCTTCTGTTCCCATTTATTTGCTCTACATATATTCTATGTTTATCTGTGAATATTCACCTATGGTGCATTGCATTTTGCTATTTTGTATACCCAATTTCATTGAGTGTATTTTTGGGAACCTGCTTATTACCATTAATTCCCAAAAATTTCCTTGTGAAGTTAATTTTTTTGACCTTGAGTTTGGGTGCATTTTTTTTTTGCCAGTGTACACCCCGCTAACCCCCAGTGTACACCCTGCTAACACCACTAACCTTTGCCATATTCTTGAATTTAATAATCTGCATTTTTTATTAATTTTATTTTGTGAAATTATAGCAATTCGGGAATACAGTGTAATTTTTTTTTCTGTGATTTTTGGCACTATTCCATACTCTGATATCTTTTCTGTGCCAACTTCCCTGTTGCAAGTGAATTAACCCTTTTTATTGCGTTTCAATTTGCAACTGCTAGCACCCCAATTTTTTTAAACTGTGCTTGCAGCACAGTTTAGTTTTTGTTAGTACCTGATTTATTTTGATTTTTGTGCAATTTTTGCTACCAGTTTTTTACAGTTCAACTCCTTTTCATAAATTTTTGTTGCCAGATTCCTGGTGAAATTATTGACTATCCTTAGCTTCATTTGTGCACTTCCTGTAGTACATTCACTTGCATACATCTCTTTTTTTGGTGTCAGAGTGTATCACATTTCCCTTTTTATTGTTGTTTTGCTCAAATTATTTCTATCACTAAGCAGTTTTACCTAGTACTGGGTGTGCTTCTCTTTGACTCTGTTTTGAATGTAGCCAGTGCATACCATTTCTGCTCTGACCTGTTTACCCTCTTCGTGACCTACTTGCATTTGGGAACAATGACGTCATGACTAAGACACGCAGGGCCATTGCCGTTAGCCCAAATTCTGCTGGGCCAGCAATGGTGCCTCAGCCAGCGTGAACACGCGGCAGGGCATCGAAGCCACCAGCGACAGTTGGTCAACTTGTGGCTCAAGCCTCGACCACCAGTGGCCGGCTCATCGTCCAACCCGACCCTTATTTTTGACAGTCGTTCAAATAGTTTAGAGCCATGGCTGCAGTCAGTCGAGACGACTGTTCAGGCTCTATTTGATAGTCCAACGGATACACAGTACATTCGTGCTGCTGTTGCAGCAGTGGATCTCACCCAGGGTGATATAGGTGCCTTTGTGCAGCCAAGCGCGTTTGTAAGATTCAGTCTTGGGATGAACTTAAGGAGGAATTTAGGCGTTATTTTCGGCGTAGTCGCCAACGCCATTACATTGACATCGTTACCAGCGTCTTGGCCAAAAGCAATACCGGCACAAAAGCCCCCTGGCTTGCGTTTCCCGGGTTCGAGCAAGCCGCCACGGACTTACTGATCCCATCAACTCCACTAAGTGGGTGGATGTGATGGCCGTATTGCTGCTAAAGACATCATCCCCATGCTGGCTGTGGGCATCAATGCGGAGGGATGCCGCCCCTAACCTCTGGGTTGCCATTGATGCGCTAGGACTGGGCCCTCAGCACGACGTCCTGGTGCATATGACGCCATCGACTCGCTCAAGCCCCCTTCCGAGCAAGGCAAGGTTTGCCGCTTTGGGGATAAATCCCCTACCCATCCTTCCGGCGCCGTCCACAGTGACCCCGCGGTCGCAGCCGGAAGTCACTTTTGCTGCTGCTGTCAACACCAGCCCACAAATTTTCTAACCCCAGTCCCACTAACACCGGCCTAAGTAAAAATATTGAACCACAGTAAACAGTCAGTCTCATTCAAAAGGCAGTCATCGACTTCCTGGACCAGGAAAACGTCGCCAGCAGACACCCCCCCCCCAACCTCACCCGCTAACATGTAGTGACTTTTCAACTGTGGCAAACGAGGGCACTACCGATCGGAGTGTTAAAAAACCTAAGTCCCTGCAAATAACCGTCACAGTCCCCCACGCTCAGTATCCAGTAACCGTAACCGTCCCCACACCAGAAATCAAGTAACCTTTAACCGTCCCCACGCTCAGTATCAAGGTAACCGTCACCGTCCCCATGCCCAGCCTCGCGAGGGAGTCTGTATGTACCACAATACTTCCATCATACCTCCCATGAGTGAAACAAGCTCAAAGTATGCTGTCAGCTGATGGAGCAAGCAGTCGTCGCGCAATGCACGTGCTCGTAGAGCCCTTTTCCACTAGTTCGGGGGAAGAGGCGCGCCGCAAACCAGCGAAAGACTTTAGTAACCCTGTCGGAGTCGCTGTTTTCCGTCCCTGTCCGCAATGCATTCGCCGCCCGGGGCAGTGATACGCTTGCCGACAGTGAGGAAACAGAGTGTCTTGACGTTTTTTGCCGAGACTCGTACTGTACCTTCCAGGTCGAGCCCGTCAACAAGCGTCGAGCCTCAAGCAGCTGTGCTCCGGGGATCTCGTCGGCCTGTCATGCCTTCATGTTCGGTATGACAACCCATGTGGACCGCTCATCGAGTCCCTGTCCACCATTAGCCTGTTCAGCTTTTCCTAAAAATTAAGGTTCGGTGGTTAACATTGTCCCTCCACTTTTTCTGAGACATTGGCCTTCACGCGGCCATGTTGACAGAGCCTCTGCCATTCAGACCTTGAGAGGATCTCAGGTAAACCGTTTGACGGTTCGGGGTCGCACAACGCTAGAATTTGTGGTCCAGGGTCACAACTGTCCGCAAAATTCTTAGTCTAGATGTATTTTTTTTCCATGGTGACCTGCTCATAGGGTTCAAAACCAGGGGCAATCTAGGACCCCATTTAGATCCAGCTGATTGGAAAGCGGAATTCAACGGAGTGGATGTGCCCTTCTGGGCGTGCGTTTTAGGTTCCACTACGTGCTATCTGTCTCAGAGTATGCACAGTGCCTAGAATCGTTGGAAACCGGGGTTCCATAGCACATTCTCCGGGGGGTGGGTCTCTTGTCCTGATCGACCCTCGTAGTAGAGCTCGTTGCCCATCACCTCCGGGCCATCAGCGCGTAGTTACCAGTGAAACCCAGTCTGGGACACCCAGTCTAACCTTCACTCTAACTCTGACGCTGTTGTAGAGACCAGCAGTTTGTCAAGCCGCATATCCCTGTCGGCAGGCGACGGTCTGACTCGTGTCATGGCATCACGAGCAGAGTTACTGCTTGTACAAAGTATGACGTCACTTTGTCAGCTAACTCGCTCACTCCTGTTAGGGTTTGTACGTGAGCAGAGCTTTTGAAGGAACCATGTGCGGGTTGACAAGGGACCCCTGCCGAGTCAAGGCTCTCCCTTGAACCATCCTTGAACACAGTGCAACGTGTAAGTTGCAAGTCCTTGTTGCAACATGCATAGTCAGAAATTTCCCCTGCGGAAGAATACCTCACTTGTCGACCTTGTCAGATTCCCTCTCCAGTTGAGAGTGGGGTGAAGCCCCACTGACTTCCTTGTGAGTGCAGTTCTCCCAGCGAGTCTGCTGCTGACTCTTCCAACACCCGCATGCAGGAAGATGATCTAGCTTTGACAGACACCTGAAGGGGTCCCAAAACTTCTCCGGGTTCTCAATTGTGCACGTTCTGCGTTGCACTAGAGGGTGAGTCGATGGTTTCCCCCACTGATCTCTCACCGTATTCCACTTGACAAAGGTACTAAACCCTTTTAAATGTACCTGCGTAATCGCCTGCCACATGCGCAAAGAGTCTTTGCCGAAGACTCATTACACGGATGATCCGTGATGGAGTTATTGAGGAGTTCCATTTCCCCCGTGGAATGCCCCCCTTATTCGGGTTCCCAAAAAAGACGGAACCTGGCGCCCTGTTATCGTTACAGGAAACTGAATGCAGTACCATCCCAGACCGCTTTCCATTGCCAGTTCTGAACGACCTGTTGGGAGAACATCGGCGATAATAAGGGCTTTTCAACCTTGATCTTCTTCAAGGGTTTCTGGCAGATCCCCCTCGATGAGAAGCAGAGAGTTGACAGCTTTCTCTACGCCAACTGGTCTTACCATTTTAGGAGGATGCCCTTCGCTTGCGCGGGAAACCCAATCACGTTTAGTCGTTTGATGACGACAATTTCCGTACCCTCCAAAGGGGGCATGCTCATGTCTACCTGGATGATCTCATAGTCATGTCGAAGATGTCCCTCACATCTTGAGAAACTTGACAGGGTATTGGACAGGCTAGCTCAGGCAAATCTTAAGGTAAAGCTCTCCAAATGTCATTTCCTCCGGAAGGAAATAAAAATTTCTGGGTCACGTAGTGACTCAGAATGGCATAAAGAACGGACAAGTCTAAAATCTCGGCTGTGCAAATTCCCCCGACCCATGACGGCGGATGCAGTCGGTCCTTCATAGGCCTGGCGGGTTTTACCACACCTTATCGAGGTTTCTCCACCATTGCGCACCCCTGACACGCTTACTCAAGAAGGATGCCCCTTTTGAGTGGATGTGTGATCAGGAACGAGCTTTTGTCATTCTTAAGAAGAAGTTAACATCACCCCCAACCTTTAGATTCCCTGATTTCACCAAGGCATTTACCTTGACGACTGATGCCAGCAAAGTTGGCATCGTGCAGTCTTGTCACAGGAATCTAATGGGAAAACAACAGCCTATTGCCTATGCTAGCCGTGTTCTTACTAAAGCGAAGTCAATTATTCAGTGACAGAGCTAGAAGCTTTAGCCATTGTATGGGCCCGAAGTCATTTTCGGGATATCATCTATCATTATCCTATCAAGAATTTATACAGATCATTTCCCCTTTTTGGCCCTTTTTGCGAATAAGAACCTCTCGGGAAAGCATGCTCGGTGGTCGCTCACGTTCAATGACTACAACCCTGAAATTTGCTATGTCCCAGGTAAGCAAAATGTTGTAGCTGACGCCCTGTCGAGACATATACATTTGTGAGTGTCGGCAATTCGTTCTCTGTTGAGGATCTCGAGAGAGCCCAACGCAGGGCCCTGTGTGGTCTCCAGTCCTTCGTTTCCTGACCAAGGAGGACGTTGACTTACAGGGCAAGTCTCCTGTTCCACTGAAGGATTTGGTGGCAACCAAGGAGTACTGGCCCGTGTTGCACAGCTGGTGGACCCCGGGAGAACCGGGATACCAAATGGTGATACCAGAGTCCATGAACCGCTACTCTTGGTTGATCCACAATGTCCCAGGTGTAGCGCACCCCGGGAAGGACCGCAGTACAAACAGGCACGAATGAAATATTTCTGGCCTAAAGATGGCAGCGGACATTGCCAAGCATGTACACCAGTGTGTTGTTTGCCTACAGCACAGGTACCATTACAGGTCCAAACCCCCTTCAAAGTATCCCATTACAAAGGAGCCCTGGGAGAGAACTTCTGTTTGACCTGTTGACGAACTTCTCGACCCGGAAAGGAAATAACACCTGCTTGTAATGGTAGATAACTTGACGCGGTAAAAGTGAATTAGTACCCATTCCCGAAAAAAACCGTGAAACGGTCGCTAGTGCCTTCCGTGAGCATGTTGTTCTTCGTCTACTTGCCCACGTGTCCTTCTGTCAGACAATGGGTCTGAGTTTATAAATGGCATAAAGCAGGATCTTTGCTCCAGATTCAACATTCTCAAGCGCCAGTAGCTCCACGCCACCCTGCGAGTAATGGGCCCTTTCTGAACGTACAAATCGCAAAGTCCTGGAGGTCTCAGAGTAACCGTTAACCCAAGTTGTACTACATGGGATGAGGCTACCCAGATTCAGTGTACATTAAATCCTCCCTCACACTCGATCGGTAACACCTCATTTGGCTTTGTATGGCTATGACAGCGCTTACCAATGAAATTCTGTTTACTCCACCTAGACCTACTTACTACTGATAACCCCAGTGTAGTAAAGATGAGGAGCAACGCAGCTTGTTTTCCAGCGGGTACGAGAGAACCTTATGAAAGCTACTTTATAGGTTTCCGTCTGAGCGCAATGCCCGCGCCAAGGAAAGCAAAGTGGAACCAGGTTGCAAAGTTATGTTGCTCAACCCCGTGCAGACCCCAGGTATGCACAAACTTGTCCCAAAGTTTGTGGTCCTTACCGTGTCCTACGACAGCTCCGTGGCAATAAGTTCGAGGTGGGGAGATTGCTACGGGAACTATCAAGGAAGCCCACCTTGTCACATGAAGTAGTGGACCATATCAGGCCGAAGCAGAGCTGGAGGCACATGCGTTGCAAAAGCCACGATCAGACTAAGTTAGGGACCAACCGTCTATCCCTTCTCCCACTGCTACTGGTACAGAAGACGGCCCAGTAAGGCTCCATACTTATGGCCTGCGACCCAGGACAACAGTACATTTCTGTGACACTGACGTACCTACTGACTTGTCTGACTCCTACGCTAGTTAGCTAATTGTTTGCTTGCAGAAATTGGTATAAATGCACACACATTGTAAAAGCTATCGAAATAGATTTAGGGTTTGGGCCAACATCATGTAATTATGTAAATACTTTAGAAGGGTACCCAGAGTGTAATGAATTCCTGGATATAGTATTATTGTACATATGTGCACCAGTGTTTTATAACAAAAGAAAAAAAAGCCTGTATTACGTCAGGGCAGTGCTGCCTCTGAGTCCCCATGTCACACCTAGGAAAAGCTACTGTCAGTCATTGTTTGCAGAAATTTAGCGTGCAACAACGTTCGTAACGAGTGGTCAACTGATGTTCATCCCTGCGGACAACCTGTATATAGAAGTTTTAATTCCAGTGCTGACGTCTCCGCTCTCTACTCGATGAAAACAGCACGGCAACCAGTTTTTTCCTTCCCCGGATGGAGAGCTTTTTTTTTTGCCTGTTGCTTTTTTTTTTGCCATTTTGATTTATTTAGTGACGAAAGCCAGCCCTCTCTGGGGGAGCTAGTGTAATTCCTTATACCTATGGGGCCCACCAGTATTGTCGCGTCGGGACTACGCGAGGTGCGTGGCCGAGCAAATGTAGACAGCCTGTACTGTCAGAGCACACAGCCTAGCCGTCTGCTCTGACTAGTTCATATTTCGCGGGATTCAGTGCTGCCCTCTGTAGGCTACCTAGGTCGGTGGGAAACACAGCCCACCCTCCTCTCACTCCGAGGCCGACCGACTTGGTACACAAGTGCTCCCCCCTCCACGACTGGCTTGCGGTCACTCCCTCACACTCCATTGTGTACTCAAATCCACCAATTAAAGCCAAACTAGTCCCCCGGCCGTATCATTGCTACCTACGCTACCTTCATCGGCACTAAACCGCTGTTCAGCAGTAAGAACAGCAATAACAGAGTTACCGCACTCATCATGGATATATGTATCCAGACACTAGAGTTTCCACACTCATCATGGATATATGTATCCAGACACTAGAGTTACCACACTCATCATGGATATATGTATCCAGAGACTAGAGTTACCACACTCATCATGGTATATGTATCCAGACACTACAGTTACCACACTCATCATGGATATATGTATCTAGACCCAGAGGTTTCTACACTCATCATGGAATAATATCAGACACTAGAGCCACACTCTCTGGAATATGAATCCAGACATAGAGTTACTCACTCATTGTGATTATGTATCCTAGCACTAGAGTTACTAACTCTCAGGGATATATGTATCCAGAACATAGAGTTACTACACTCATCTGGATATAGTATCAGACACTAGAGTACTACACTCAAACTGGATATTGTATCCAGACACTAGAGTTACTAACTCATGTGGATATGTTCCAGACACTTGAGTTACTACACTCATCATGGATTATGTATCAACAATAGAGTTACACACTTCAAAGGTATATGTATCAGACACTAGAGTTACCACATCTCATGGATTATGTATAGACGCTAGAGTTACACCTCTTCATGGATATATGTATCCAGACACTAGGTTTACTTTCACTCATTTTGGATATTGTATCGACCTAAGGGGTTTCTACTTCATCATGGATATATGTAAACCAGACACTAGAGTTACCACACTCATCATGGATATATGTTCGACACTAGAGTTACTACAAATCATCATGGATTATGTATCCAGACTGAGTTAACTAACTCTTCATGGATATAGTATTCCAGCACAAGTTATTCACTCATCATGGATATATGTATGCAGACACAGAGTTCTACACTCATCATGGGTATATGTATCCAGACACTAGAGTTAACTACACTCATTGGGATATATGTATCCAACACTAGAGTTACTACACTCATCATGGATATATGTATCCAGACACTAGAGTTACCACACTCATCATGGATATATGTATCCAGACACTAGAGTTACCACACTCATCATGGATATATGTATCCAGACACTAGAGTTACCACACTCATCATGGATATATGTATCCAGACACTAGAGTTACCACACTCATCATGGATATTGAGGATATAATAATAAGTAATGTTCAGCGGCAAAATGAATAATGTTTTCCTGGGTAGTATTAACATGGTGTTAAGTAACGTGAACTTGGACTACAAGTTACAAGTAACTCCAGGAACTGCGACTTACAGTGTTCATAACTTGCAAGAATATCGCGATGGGACTTCGGTCTGAAGGACATGTAAGTTGATACAATGTTCTGTTTGTAAGGAAGGCTTAAGGATCATTATGATGTGTGAAAGTCTTTGAAGGAAGCGTGATTTTGAAGATCTAAGGAATGGCTATATCCTGCTATCTGGAGGGTGTTCCGGGGGTCATCGCCCCCGCGGCCCAGTCCCTGACCAGGCCTCCCCTTGGTCAGGGCCTGATCAATCAGGCTGCGACTGTTGACCGAGCGTAGACTAACGTACGAACGTAGCGAAGCAAATCCCAGGATAAGCAGTCTAAGTGAATTGTCTTGCCAGTTTTTGTAACCTTCGTTAGTGGTGAAGGACTCTTCAACCATGGAATTGTACCTTCCCTTCCTTGTATCAAACCTGAAGGACTCTTCAACCATGGAATTGTACCTTCCCTTCCTTGTATTAAACCTGAAGGACTCTTCAACCATGGAATTGTACCTTCCCTTCCTTGTATCAAACCTGAATGCCTCCCTTATCCCCATGCCCAGTATAACCTCTAAGCTGAGGGACTATCTGGGAAAATACGAAGACTGACCATTGCAGGAGTGGTTTCTATAGAATTCTGGCAGAGAGGTTTCAGACAAAGACCACAGAGGAAATATATTTTTCGACGTGGGTTCGCCGGTGCTGACCCGGCCCGCGTCTCTTCCAGTTTGTCTGACTTCTTTTGGGTTATCCTGTTGTGGGTTATTTACACATATGTTACCATGTATGATAATTTGTGTAAGAGTATTTATGTGTACCTGTACCTAAATAAACTTACACAGATTGTAAGACCCATGAGAAAAATTTATAACTATTGAACTCATACCATCGTCTTCAAATTTGGTCCCTGGTTAACTATTTCTTCCTAAAGATTTATGGAACAATTGACATTTTCGAACTTGATTTCCTTGAGGAATATTTAGAAGATTTTTTCTTTTCACAAAATTTCAACACTGGTGTGTCTTCCTAAAAGAATATTGGTAATATTGATGGAGTATTTAGCTGCCTTTATAATCTCTGAAAGGTATAATAAGATTATATATTATAAAACTAAATTATGCTACCTAAAGGACAGGGGGGGAGGGGGTCTTAATGCTAGTGAGGGTTCTTGATTCTAGAACCTTGATTTATCCTACCCTTGCTTAGATCGGATCTGAATGCCTCTTATACCACAGGCGCTACATAACCTCTACGGGTTTAGAGCTTTACCCTGAATAAAATAGAACGATAGTGAACGGCATCATTAACACCTGATGATTCGTATGAAATGGATAAGACGTGTCAAAGATTTAGGCTGCGTAGGCCCAAATTTTGTTGAATTCTGTGCAATACCTAGAGAATATGTCTCCTGTGATTCAGTACTGGATTAATTGTGTTATTTACCCCAGGCTTAAATAATACTGAATTTAAACCATATCACGGGCGGGGTTAGAACCCGCGATCAGAAACTCTCAAAACTCAAGTTTTCCAATGGGCAACAGAGAACAATATGATGTTCAATGAAGACAAATTATAACTACTCCGTTATGGAAAACTGGAGGAAATAATAACTGGGACTGAGTATACTACAAACTCCAATCACACAATAGAGCGGAAAAGTAATGTGAAGGACCTGGGTGTGGTAATGTCCGAAAACCTCACCTTCAAGGACCACAACAATGCCACTATCACATCAGCGAGGATGCTGATAGGATGGATAATGAGAACATTCAAGACAAGAGATGCTAAGCCAATGATGATCCTTTTTAAATCACTTATTCTTTCTAGGCTGGAATACTGTTGTACATTAACATCCCCATTCAAGGCAGGTGAAATTGCTGAACTAGAGAATGTACAGAGAACCTTTATTGCACATATAAGTTCCATCAAACACCTTAACTACTGGGAGCGCCGGGAAGCACTTGACTTGTACTCACTAGAGCGCAGGCGAGAGAGATATATCATAATCTACACCTGGAAGATTCTAGAGGGACTGGTCCCTAATATGCACACAGGAATCACTCCATTCGAAAGCAAAAGACTTGGCAGGCGATGCAACATACCCCCAGTGAAAAGTAGGGGCGTCACTGGTACACTAAGAGAAAACGCAACAAGTGTCCGGGGCTCAAGACTGTTCAACAGCCTCCCACCAGCAATAAGGGGCATTACAGAAAGACCCCTGGTTGTCTTCAAGAGGGAGCTGGACAGATACCTAAAGACGGTGCAGGATCAGCCGGGCTGTGGTTCGTACGTTGGATTGCATGCTGCCAGCAGTAACAGCCTCGTTGATCAGACCCTGATCCACCGGGAGGCCTGGTCGTGGACCGGGCCGCAGGGGCGTTGATCCCCAGAATGCCCTCCAGGTAGGTAGACTCCAGGTAGACCGACGCGTTAGCCACTGGGCCAGCTGGCTACAATAAGATTCATCCAACTAGCTGGCCCAGTGGCTAACGCGACGGCCTAGAGTTTTATGACTCTCTGGTCACGGGTTCTAACTCCACCCGTGGTATGGTGTTGCAACCCCTGAATGGGTTACAATGATTATTATGTATATATAATGTACATTACCTTTTCATTTAATTTTATATTGCTTATATTTGCGATAATAGCTAAATCGTAAATGTATGACTTTATATTATTATTTGACTGTTATATTGTTATTTAGCTTATGTTGTTAGGATGTATATAAAATGTGCTCAGTTAGGCTTGATTGTCAAACGACTGTAATTATCGCTTGTCGCTCGTTATACTGCCGGCTTCTGAGCTGCAGTTGTCCACGTAGCTATCACGTGATCGAGGGGGGGTGTCCTCACCTGGTGTGAAGTATTCAGTCTGCTGGAGACTCGCTTGTTGGTTGGACAGATTGTCTGTCTCATTATTCTTGTTAGTTCTGTAGAACTTTGTTCACAGAACATTGTATAGACTTAGTGATTTTCGACGTTGTACTGAGGTTGTGTGTCACTTAGACACTCTGAGTATCTCAGGTCCTTAGCTATAGCTTCTGACCTAATTTTGTACTGGTTCCTGTGTATTGTCACAGTCACAGTTTTACCTATGCTGAACAAAGATTCAGTATTATGGGAGTTTTGTAACTTTTGTGGAGGATCTGCAGATGGTCCCTACTTAGTGTCGTTATATTATCTCCTGTTCCTGATTCTGTGTCGCAGTCGCTTGATATTGCATTGCTATTGGGCTTAGCATTCTTTGTTGTTCAAGCAGACTGTTCGGGTTGCCAGTCGGTCAAGAAGTTAGTTTATTTGAGGACTTTGTCAGTCACTTGTTTAAGTCTTATTCGAGTCTTGAGACATAGCTAACTACCTAAGAGCACTTACACACATACACACTTACTTGTACATATTTGTAATATCTTATTAAATGTTAATGTACCTGACGGTACTTAAGAATTATAAATGTGATATGTGCTTTCAGCACAATAATATTGAACTCGAGAGATTGATTTTATTTTGATTGCTGTGAATTAATTTAATTTGATAATATACCTCTAGACAACTTACTGCTTAATAAATTTATTAAATTTTAATTTCTCTAGTTAGTAGCCTACCAGTTGTAATCCTGAAGCACTATTGAATAATACTGATTTATAATGGATAATTGGACAAGGATACTGACTACTTGTTACGAAAACCCAGTAACAGGCTGGATTTATTTTTTATTTACTTATTTATTTAAAAATTTGTGCACACATACAGAGGTACAAAAAATACAGAAAAGAGCAGTATGCCAAAGCCACTTATACTATGCATAGCATTACGGGCTGGCTTAAAATTAACTTAAGATGAACTAAGCAATGATGACATCGGTGATAAAACTTTAATGTAAACAGATTACTATAAAGCACAAGTGAGTATTACAAAGACAGGTCATATGGTTGTATGCATTGTTGTACATTCAGTAGAATGGAGTATTCTGTTAGGTATGTATTTAAAAATAATAAAGTTAGATTGGGTTTTAGGTTTAACATTTATGTGAAAATGTGAGAAACATTAAAGATATCAATTTATAAGTTCATTATTCTATTTATTTGGGTTTTGGGGTGATAAGTGATTTTTGAGAAAGACTTAAATTTTATAAACGGTATTTTTCTTTTAATTTACGGGTAATATTCCGTTTTTAGGGCCTTTTATGTCTTTTGATTTTTGCATAGGTTTGAATGGACACAGGAACATCAAAGAGTGATCTGTGCCTTGTGTTATGGTCTTTGGTTCTTTGGGGTTGGCAAGGAAGGTTTTTGGGGGGGGGTTAAATAGGTTAAGTTTTTCTATGTAGGTAATGGGTGCAGTAAAATATGATTGTTTTTGTAGGTAAAATGGGTTTTTGTGTATTGAATTTTGGTGAGTGTGCTGCCTATATGAAATTTGTTATCATTCAACTGCGCCTTTTTTTGGGAAATTATGGTCTGATGGTTATTTTTGGGTTGAGCCCCTGCCAAATTCCATAGGGAGTAGGGGTAAAAAAGAGAGTGATATAGGGCCAAGGGGTGACTTGTGGCATAGTACCGTATCTTGATAGTATGCCTCAGTCTTGGAAAAATTTTTTGAAATTTGTTGATATGTGATGAAATTTGAGTCATTTCAAGGTGGTCCTAAAATTTTCCCTCGTTTGCTTGTGATAGGTGAACCGTTATCATTTGTTAAAGGCATCTGTAGCTCTGTTTTCCAAACTGAATGAAGAGGTTTTTCAGTTTATGGGAAGTTTGTTAGTCCTATCCCGGGAGATATTTTCGAATTTTGTATTTCGTATTGGGGTCGTGATGGGTCGGGGGGGAGAAGACATGAGTGTCACTGCAAATAGGTGGGGGTTTTAGTAATTCAACATTGGTAGATCATTTTTGTTAGGAAAAGAGAAGGGGCCAAGGGCACCCTTTCCCCTTGGGGCCCAACGTAATTGGTTGGGCAAAAGTTTTTCCCCATTTGCAAAACTTTTTTGGCTTCGTTGCTGAGGTTGACTTTAGTGTTGAGGGAGTTTCCCTCTTTTTTTAAGTGAACATTTTTTCGGGACAAGTCATGGGTTAAAATGTAAACCCCAAAACTTTTCGAAACAAGAAGATCCCCAGTGGACTTTCTTTTTTCCTATTTCAGTGTTAAAAATTTTCTACATGGTATAATAGCTCTTATATTTTTTTTTGCCCGAATCCAAATTGGGAGGGTTGATAGTTTTGGGAATAAGGGGGAGTAAAATTTGTTTTTGAAAATTTTTTGAAATTTTTGAGAGAGGGTGTGTTTGGGTTTTGGCCTTTTGTTATTCAACTCTGTTTGGTCTCCTCCCTTTGTGGATCGGGGTGACCCTTGCTATTTTGAGTACTGTGGGGAAGGTGGAGGATTCAATGGATTTGTAAAGAGTGTTGCAATGATTGGTGATAGCACTTGTGACACTTTTTTGTATATAAGGGTGGTAGGTATTTAAATCTCCTGCCTTGTTTTTTAGCGTGTTGATAATAAGGGAGACTTCGTATGGGTTAGTCGGAGCTAGGAACAGTGTGTTCGGGTAGTTGCCAGTGAGGTAGTCATTTGGATGGGTATCTGAGCTTGGGATTTTATTGGCAAGGTTTTGTCCTATAGTGGAGAAGAAGTCATTGAGTCTGTTTGCTGTTTCTGTTGGTGGGAGTTGGGGTTCATCTGATTTTGCTAATTTTATTTCGCTATTTCGTGATATCTTTTTTGTTCCTAGAATTTCTGATAGGGTTTTCCAGGTCTTTTTTATATCACCTCGTAAGTTGGATAATCTGTCTCATAATACAATTTTTTTGCCTTCTTATCAGGCTGGTTAGGATTGACGAGTAACGTTTTGTTTGGTCTCTGGTTATGTGACCCATTCTGTACTGTTTTTTCATATTGGTGTTTTGTATTTATGGATTTGAGAATGCTGGGTGTTAACCAGGGACTGTTCAGTCTCTTAGCTGTCATCTGTTTAGTTTTTTAGGGCAGTGCTTGTTATAGAGGTATTGGGTCTTTTTTTAGAAAATTATTAATACATTCGTCAATATCTGTATGATTTCTAGCTCAGTGTGCCAGTCAATGTTTGCTACTGCTGTTGTGAAGTTATTAATGGCTGCCTCATTGTGAAGTCTGAAGGTGACTTTAGTAGTGTCTTGGGGTAATTTACCAAGAGTTGTTATGAGAAAAGTAGGGTAGTGGTCTGTGGTATTATCTGTATTATGCCTGATTTTAAAGGGATATGGTGTTGGTCCAGATGTGGTCAAGTAGGGAAACACTAGTCTCTGTAACTCTTGTAGGTTTTGTTACTGTTGGTAGCAACATACAGTTACTCATTGTGTTTGTGAATTCAGTAACGTGTGGGTCCTGGTCTTGCAGGAGATTTATATTGAAGTCACCTGAGAGTAGTAAGTGATCTTTGTTCATGCGTGCATCAGTTATCATACTTCCTAGGTTTTGACTAAATTAGCTAATGTTTGACTGTGGAACTCTGTAAATGTTTATCAATGTGAGAGGTTTTGAAGGTATTTGATTTGAATTTGGCAATTATATATTCCCCATGTTCATCCCTTGTGCAAGTATTAGTGATACATTCTAGTTGGTCTGAGTAGTATATGGCTGTGCCACCCCCTTGTTGGTCTGGCTACAGTTGTGTATGGCTGTGTAACAGGAATGGCATAGACATCTGTACTATCAGGCTTTAGCCAGGTTTCAGTTAGTGTAATGATGGACATATTGGCATGTAAGGAATTTAGTAATGCTATGAGGTCATCGTAATGCTTGCTTAAAGATCTGATATTGTAGTTAAAGATAGTTATGTTGTTGTTGGCACTGAGAAGTGCCTTTGATTGTTCTGCAGTGTAGTAATTACAGTAACTGTTTGAATCATTTAAGTCATTAAATAAGAGGTTGGTATCAGGATCAATGCTTGTAATCATAAGATTTGTAGTGAATCTATAGTTAGAATTAACTATAAAACAAAGTAAATAGTCTTAAGCTAAAAAAATAGCACCTGAATTATTTAACAAATGTAAAATAATGAGCTAAGGTAGTTTTGGAATATAATGGCAAAGTTGTGAACTTATTCTACTTTAGCACCTGAGAATAGCACCTTGATTATTTTAACAATTGTGAATGTATAAACTAGGGTAGTTATATAAAGCTAAAATAAAGGAAGAAAATATATGAGGGACTAAAATTAAGTAATGGTAAACAAAGTTAAATGGACAGGTGGTCACTATGAAATAATATTGGTTTAGGAGTAAGATCTGATTTGTAATATTAAATAAATTGAGCAGTTTATTGCACAAAAAAGTAAAAAAAAAAATGGGGTAGTGGTATACTAGCAAAAGATATTTTTGGTACTTGCAAAAAAGTAATTGGAAATAACATAATTGCATCCCCAAAAAAAAGTGACTAAAAAACAATAGTGATAAAAAAAAATTAAAGGACGGTAAGAATAATAATATTATTAATTTGGAGAAAGATTTGTTGTAATTTTAAAAATTATGAGAAATTTTAAGTAGTAAGAAAAAAAGTATAGAGATTGGGGTATTTATTAGTAGTGATAAAAATAAAAAAATAATAATGTCAAATAATATAACGTACACTATAGCACCACACGTATATAGTTTAAGGGCACTTATTAATCGTTACAAAAATTGTCAGCTTTTCAAAGGGAAGGTAGAGAAATGGGTTTCATTTGAGTATTATATTGTTGTCTGTTGATTTTTTCCTTATGTTTTTTCCCATTCGCGTGAAACACTGATGTATTTTTTTTTCCCCTTTTAAGTTTTTCAGCCTGAACAGAAGGGTTTTTGACGTTTTTTTTGTTGCACCTTTAGTACACCCATTTTTTGAATTGTGATTTAATTTAAAGCCCTTTTTTTTTCGTATGAATGAAGTGGTCATTATACTTTTTTTTTCTTCGGGTTTTTCCTAGAAAAAGTTTTTTTTGATTTCATTTTTTTGCACGATGACTTGTCGTGGTTCTGTATTATCCTGATAGAGTTTCTTTGACTGTGCTTGGTTATTCACTGGAATGTGTGGATTTTTATTTAAAATGCATCAGCAATTATTTGTTCAGTTTTTTTCTTGGAAAAACAAAGGGATTCTTTTTGTCGAGTGTTTCATTTCTGATTCCCGTCCTTTTTGCTTCTTCAACCTTCTATTTTTTTGTTGTTATTTTCTCAGTTGTTTGGGTAAGCGCTTTTTAAAATATTTCTGGTCAACACTTCCCCTGTAATCTTCTCTTCAAGGGTTTTTGGGTCTTTTTTCGGGTTTGGGTTTTCTTGGATTCCGTCGCTCGAGTTTTGCTTTGAATTTTTTGATTTCATTTTCTGAGCAACGAGTAGTCCTTGTTTGTCGGGAAAAATCAAACCCGGGTTTTCATGGGTGAATCCTTGAAGGGAGTGGATTGGGGGGGGAGCAGCCTGTTTTTGTTGCTGTTGTTGTTGTTCTTGGGTGCCCCGGGGGGAGAGAGGGGTTTGGGTGATACCTGGCTCCTGTGGGTAGAAAGTTTGGGCAGGGTCCTTGCTGTTATTTTTTATTATGGTGTTGATTTTTTCTGGATATCCTTTTATGTATCAGAAGTAAACTGGTAGCAATGGAGGGAAGGTTGTTTTCTCGGAGCTTGGGTTAAATGATTGTCTGGAGCGGGGGGTGTTTGGGTTAGCAGGGGTGTCTTCCTTAGATCTTTTAATTTTTTCAAGATTTGGGTTACATTTTTATATTCTTGGGGCTGTTGTGGTCTAGGGGTTATGTAGTTGAATTTCACTTTTGGCCCCCCAAGTTTTTTTGAGCGATTTTTTTTTTGGAAAGAGAGCTGGCAATACCCTTGCTGCCGCTGCCACTAGATGGGAATAATAGCTGAAAGGGGGTCCTTTTAGTATTCCCGGGGTCTTAAGCTTTTAGAATCGCGTTTTTTGTAACAAATGGTTTTTTTGTAATCGTCTCAGTATGCTGAGGTCAGTGGTCAGTACGCTGAGGTTAGTGGTCACCTGCGGTCATACCTGCCTAAACTCTTGGGAGTTAGCGTGCGCTGTTACCAAGCACCATGGCTTGTTGTAGTGTTTTAGAATCTCAGGTTCAAGTGTTGAAGAAGGAGATTTTACTTCTTCAGGAGGAAAATAGGAAGCTGAAGCTTCGCATAGATGAGTTTGGGAGCGAATGTGAGAAAGATTTAGCTGGTAAGGAAGGAATGGTCACCAGCAGTGATAGTGGCAGCTGCTTTAAGTGGCTAGTGGTTCATAGTTCAGGAAGAAGGAAGATGAGGAGAGTTAATAAAGAAGATGTGAAGGTAGGAAATCGATTCTCTGTTCTCCAAGACGAGTGTACGTCAGTGGTTAGTGAGGCTGAAGGTACCACTGATTCCCCAGCTAATCAAGGTAAGAATATTTTAATAGTAGCCAATTCTCAGGTAAGATATATGGACCGTGCATTTTGTAACAGAGACAGAAAGGTCAGACAGAGAGTGTGTCTTCCTGGAGCTGGTGTTGGTGACATAGTCAGCAGGTTGGATAATATTATGGCAGGTAATGGGAACAAGCCCATTATCTGTCTTAGTGCTGGGGGTAATAACATTGGAAGGAGAGAGGAGTTGCTGGATAAGTACAGGTTAGCCATAGAAGTAGTTAGGTCTAAGGGAGGGACCCCAGTCATATGTAGCATCTTGCCTAGAAAGGGAGTGGGCAATGAATGGATGTCTAGGGCAATTGGTATAAATTGCTGGCTAGACAGGTACTGCAAGGAACTTGCAACCCATTCATTGACAACTGGGACCTATTTCTTGGCAAACGTGATATGTATGCAAGGGATGGGGTTCATCTCTCTGGGGATGGAGTGGTTGCATTAGCCAATTCAATTGAGAGGGTAATTGATGACTTGTCTAGGAATTTAAATTGATAGATTATAGAGGTATGGGTGTTTGTGGGAAACAATCAGGCTGCAGCATTAGGGTTAAAAACGACATAGAGGGAGGGAATAAATAGCGACATAAGCAAATTTGATGACGACAACCAAATAGGGCGTCCAATTCATTCTAATGAGGACACTAGAACACTCCAGGATGATTTGAATAGACTGATGCAATGGGTGGGAAAAGTGGCAGTTTCAGTTTAAGATTGACAATGCAAAGTTAAATAACCATACCACATATAAACTAAATAAGTAGATTTTAAATACTACTGATTGCGAAAAGGATTTAGGAGTTCTGGTTAGCAGTACCTAAAACCAAGACAACAGGCATTAGTGTTCGCAATAAAGCTAACAGAATTCTTGGCTTCATATCTAGAAGTATAAATAATAGAAGTCCTCAGGTTGTTCTTCAACTCTATATATCCTTGGTTAGGCCTCATTTAGACTATGCTGCTCATTTCTGGTCACCGTATTACAGAATGGATATAAATGCCTGGAAAACGTACAGAGGAGGATGACAAAGATGATCCCATGTATCAGAAATCTTCCATACGAGGATAGACTGAGGTCCCTGAATCTGCTGCAACAACATGCAAGGAACCTATAGTGACATAAAAACTGACGGTGACGACAACGAAATGGACTAAATATGACAAAAGGGGGACGGCATTAAAGTACCAGACCTGCTGTGCCAGACGTGAACCAACATAGACGTTTTCCACTACAGTGGAAATAACTGACCTACAAATCAACTGCACCAGTGTTTAACGGGAAGACAACATGGCAAAAAACCTGATCAACTAAATCCCCAAAGGGAAATGACAGGTCTGTAGGACTTTTTCGTCAGTGCCAAACGGGGGAAAGATTTGAGCCTTTAAACATGGCTGACCGGCATTCAAACAGCCGCAAACTGCCAGACGTACAACTAGCGAAGTGAAATTCTCATCTTTACTGACGTTCATCTGTTGACAGTAGCATCATATCTGTACCACCATCATATCACCCGTACCAGTGCTAACGAGAGGGAAACACAGGAGACATCGTCAAATCAACAGTATAAAACCCAAGGTATAGGACGGTTATCCCCAGTGACAGTCTTGGGAAAGAAGTGATAGTAAATATCCCAAAGGGTTTAAAGTTTAGTAGCTGACCAATATTCAGCTGACCAGTGTACAGTGAAGAATCATAGCGAAAAAGCCAAATAAAATCTATAAACTCAAGGAAAGTCAGGTGGTGTTACTCCCCTCAGTGTTTTAAAATGGTTGATCAGCAAAACAGGTCAGGAGACAACAACACACACAACCCCCGATAAATGGAATTGAGGGGATTTGGAAGGATAAAACCATGGATTAAACCTTTCTGGACTACCCGAATGGGGAAAAGGGGTTAGAAGTTAATTGGTGAAGCCAGACGTGAAGTAGGTGGGTAGGGGAGGGTGAATAAGGGGTTAAATGTAAGGGTGTAGTGAAGTTAAAGGGAAAAGTGAGCATGAAGATGGTTTCTGAAGAGGAAATTTTACTAGTAATGCAGTGGTGATTGCTAAAGCAGATACAAGTGTACTAGGGACTGGAAAAGAGAAATAAATATTATTGTATATGAGTAAAAGAGCGAAGAGTGAAAATGGCAGGCATTAGGGGGGTACAGCGGCATAATTATATTATATTTCTTCTTCAATTCCATGAAGAAAAAAAATCAGTCTGGGGGTTGGAAAAAGGTGAATGGAGTAACAGCGCCCTGGACAGTAAAAAGCCCAACAGTTTTGCCATCCTACCGAAAAGTAAACCTCACTATCGCCGCAAGGTATGGCACACCGCATACCTAAACAGAACAGGTTGGCACAAGGACTCTTATTGAGCGCCTTTAAATGGTGAACCAAATTAACCAGACCTCAAACTTTTTTGCAGGGCAAAACAGACAGATAATGGGGGCAATAATGCGGTTAGTTGGAAGATAACCTTTAACTCCATGTATGCATACATAGGTCAGTGTGAGACAATACAGCCATTATTATCCAAACACTACCAAACAGGTCATACACTGTACTAAGTACGCATGAAAAACAGAAAGGCACCTTATGTAAAATGTGTACGGGGTGGGTGCATGATTGCAGTATGTACAATAATACAACGGGCCCAGAATTCAATTATGTGTGTAACAAATGCACTTTGGCACAGTTTCCCATTAGGCATTGAAGACATTGATTTTACCACATTTTAATACAAATGACCCCCATTAACCATATATTGGATGATTATGATTTGTTTTTAATGAAAACAGGCCTTCCACTTTATTCATGTTCAACACGATCACTTCTTTCCCAAAATAGTCAGATAATTAGGATTCAAGCAAACAAAAATAGGGCTGCCGTCTTATAACCATCTCTTGAAACTTGGTTTGATGATACGGTGTACTGACGGACGAGAGGTCAAAATAGATAGTGTACAATAATAAAACGCATAGACAGACCATGAAAGGGTGGTGGAGTATGTGCCTACATAGAAAATACTTAGCTTACAACCCCAAGACCAGATTTAAATAACAATAACCAGGAGATTCTATTTGTATTAAGTTGCTGCTTCCTAAGAACCAAACCCATCTTAGTGGAACTAGTTTACCTGCCCCCTCCTACCCCCCAGGACCAGTTTCTTAGAATACTTTTCAGAGTCCTTGTCCGGAGTGGAAAACAATTGCGAAGACAATAAATACTGGGCGGAACTTCAATATCTGTTTTCACCAAAAATAACGGGCTATGCAACAGGTATAAGCATATTCTAGGAATTAAATCGTTACAACAGCACTCAACTTAAAATACACCAACCCCGGATCCACAGTTCTCACCCCCTAATTGACCACATACTTTGTAACCGCCTGGAGAACATTAGTCAGTCCAGGCGTCATTACCACAGGTCTTAGAGATCATTTCATCATTTACTGCACCAGAAAATAGTCTAGGGGATAGGCTAAGGGCCTACCATGAAATAACAAAGAGTCCACTAGAAACTACCAGTAAAGAAACACTGGTAATATAGGCTACACAATTGAGACTGGACAGAGATAACCAGTTTGCACGGACGTAAACGATGCAGGTAAAAATTCAAAACAATGTTCACCTACCTCCTTGATAATATTGCAAAACCAGATACCGAGGTGAGTATAAAACGAAGAACTGAACCCTGGTGAATACTGAGATATTAGAAAATATGAAATACAGAGACCAGCTACTAAAAGAAATTAAAGCAAACAGACAGGATATTGCAGCACTAAATGAATTCATAGGGTTAGGACCAGAGTACAGAGACTTTATAAAAAGGAGCAAAGGCAAAGCACTACAGCTCACACATTGAAGATTATAAAGAGCATAAACCCCAGAAAGCTCTGGCAACAACTAAAACATGTTGTGGTATAGCCATATGCCAGTAGATAGGTCTAACAGAGTACACACTATCGATAATGAGGTATGCCACGAAACATCTAAGGGTGGCAAATTTCTTTAAAATCCTACTACACATCTGGTTAGCATCAACACGTAGTAAAAAAACTATACCAGCTGCATCAAATACGCTTAACACAGACTCTGATAAGATTCAACAAACTATACCAATAAAGGGGTAACCCAAAAACAGTTGATCACTATAAGTGTATCTCCATGACTTAATTAAAAAAACAAGCAGGATAAAACCCAACTAAGAGCACAGGGCCCTGATAACATCCCGTCTAAGTTCCTAAAAAAGGTGCTTCTTCTGAAACTGTCAGATCCCAATTGCTGCACAAAATAAATCTATCAAATCACCTCTAATTACAGTACCAGAGGGGTTCAAGGAGGCCAGAGTCACTCCTATCATCAAGAAAAATAGTAGGTCAGATGTAAGCAACTATAGGCCAGTTATATCCTCAGTATAATATCTAAAATTCTAGAGAGACGAGCGGTGTCTTTTCACAAGTAGTAAAGTACCTAATGAAAACAACATTACCTCCATATAGCTAAACAATCCGGCTTTAGAAGATCCTACGCAACCGACACCTTCGCCTTATTAATCTGATGATTACCTGTGAACAGAAAAGGTCAAAGGGTAACCTCATAAGGCAGGTACCTTAGAACCTGCAAAAGGCCTTCGAAACTGTCAACACAAAATATTAATGTAATAAACTTTCAAGCTATTGGGTATAAGGATTCTGTAGACTGTTTAAAGTCCTACCTTAGCAACAGGAGACATATAGTCAAACATCAACAAAACAGAATCAGAACCCCAGCCGATAACATGTGGAGTACCCCAAGGTAAGTATTCTGGGTCCCTTATTAATCTAATGTTAGTCAATATATGCCTATCAGTGGTCCAGTGCAAACTCCTACTGTATGCAGAGACAGTGCTCTGTTAATTGGTCAGGTAAGAGACCGCACAAGGATATTGCTAATTTTTTAATCACTTGTGAACTGGAGTCCTAGCAGCAATGGTTAGGTATACAACAACCTTCATACACCTAGGGAAACTGAAAGGCCATGGTCTCTTTGCGGCACGAAACATAAACTGAGAAGGGTAAATAGATTTTTATTTAATGTGTCCAATGTAATGGGAGCCCATCAACTTTGGTTTCATATAAACAAATTTGGTAATGACCCCTTTTTGACGCCATCATTTCAGGAAGAATTGATATGGTGACAGTGTAGTAAATAAAGAGGCGAACGCCAAACTGACGGGTTCCGGTATAGACAAGGCATCAGTTGTCCTACCTACGGAGTGCTCGCAGGACCCTGCTACCTAGCCCCTTATACAATCAATAAATGGATTACGACTTGCTCTTGCTTTGTACTACTGCCATGACAAAAAAACTGAAAGATTAGACTGCAAATCACCCAAACAAAAACGTAAGATTCATCCTGGGGGCTAGGTGACCAAGAGAACATGTAGGCCGGATGAATTTCAGCAGTTGGATATGCCTAAATGGTGAAACAGAGTAAGAACAACTGAAGCTAAATCATGTTTATAAAAATTGCTCACAAAGACAATGACCAAGAATGATCGTTGGCAGTCAGTTTTGTCAAGTTGGGAACCAAAGTCAAACAAAGTACTCAGGAGTGGGGGAGAGGAGCACAACTTTAGCAGTACCCACAGTCATAAATGTCCAGCATTCAAACACCTTTAATTTGTAACAGCAATAAAGGCCTGGAACAGACTACCGCACAAAAATTAGTTATAATTCAAAGCCTAGTTCTAATAGCGTGAACCAGTTCACTAAGAGTGCCAAAAGGTTACTGATAATGGTAGCTACAGAAAGGGAGGGGAAAAGGATTTTCTATTTTTTAAGCAAACCATGACGTTGTAACAGTTTTTACCTTATTCCTTGTAATGTACCCTTCGTATTGTAATATCATAATGACCTTGGTGTAGTCAGATAGTCTTTTTAGTATGATACATAAGATTGTATCTTCATTGTAGAATAATAAGAAAAACATTATAACCTTATAAACTATTATAATAATGTAAAAAGGACCCCAATGGAATAATTCACTCTGTCTGACATTTTTGGGTTTATCCTAGGTTCTGCCCTACACATATGACGCGTATTATGGGAGATAATTCTATTAAACTGTATTTGTGATAACCTGGGAATAAACTTACTTAAATTACTTAATTTACATATTCGAAAGGGCGTAAATAGGGGGGATATGGATGAGGGGGGGGTGGTGTAGAAAGGGGAAAACAGGATAAATAAAGGGATGTAAATATGTGCTGAAAATTTCCCAGCCATTCGAGCAGATGGTTCAAGTTGGAAAAATTCAGATACAGGAAGGAATAGGAAAGCACTGGTTTAGTAATAGAGTTGTGGATAGTGTAACAGCTCCCGAGTACAGTTATTGAGGCTAAAAAGCGTTGTGTAGTTGTTTAAAAAAAGGTTAGATAAATACATGATGGGGTGTGGGTGGTTGAGATTGGAACCTGACTAGCTTGTTGTTGCTGGGTCTGGTACAGTGCTCCATCCTTGAGTGAGGTGACTAGACTGAGGAGGGTCCATTGGGGCAAATTTCCCCCGGGGGGGGTCAAATTGAGCGGGTGCTCTTGCATGGTTCATTAGGCCTGTTGCAGTGTTTCCTTACTTTCTTAACGATTTCGTGTGAGCCATATTATTAATATTTTCCTTTCATAATTACTTTAAAAATTTGGTAATTTACTTTGAGAAAAAGTTGGAAGCACTTTTATACTGTATAAGTCCGATTGGTTTTTTTTAGGGGTATAAAAAATTGAGAATAAATTTATAGGTTGTTTCATGGGAATAATTTTCTGAGTGGCATCTGATGATGCTTTACAATATTGTTTGATAACTTGATAAAGTAAGTCATCAGAGTGGCTCCACTGGCATAATATACTGTGTCGTGTGTGTGCGTATATACCTGGCTGTAGTGGTATTATAACTGGCGTAGTGGCGAATATACTGGTGTGTGGGATTAGGGTTTGGTGTATTACTGGGGAGGGGGGTTTTTACGGGGTGTGGCGTATATACTGGCGAGGGCAAAAAAAGGAAACCTTTCGTTTAACTACAAAAAAAGGAAGAAATTAAAACCCGTAACACTTTTGTAGTTCGTGAGGGAAAAGTTAAGTAACAAGAACCCGCCAGTAGTCAATTTCCCTAAAGGCAGCCAGAGGTACTAGCCAGAGTGCTAGCCAGAGTGACATAGCCAGGGTACATGCCAGAGGTAATAGCCCCGAGTTACACGTTTCTGCACAGTTGTTACTCGGTTAACAGCCAAGGGGCACGTTTTTCTGCACACACTTTTACTCGGTTAAAAGCCAGAGTGTACTGTTACTGTCACGTTTTTACTTTTGGGTTTAAAAGCCAGATGTACAGTTACCACACAGTTGTTTACCTGGTTAACAGCCAATGTACAGTTACTGCCACAGTTGTTACTCTGGTTAACAGCCAGAGGACATGTTACTGCACACAGTTTTATCCTGGTTTTAAAACCAGAGGTACATTTATTCTCAAGATTACTCGGTTAACACCAGATGTACATGTTACGCTCACAGTTTTACTTGGTTTAAAAGCCAGAGGTTACCATTTGCACACAGTTGACTCTGGAAAAAAGAGTGTACACGTTACTGCTCCATTTTTTACCCGGTTAACCGCCAGAGTGACACGTTAAAGCACCCGTTGTTAAATCTGGTTAACACCCGATGTACAGTTTTCTGTACCAGCTGTTTTTCTCGGAAACGCCGAGTGTACACTTTTCTGCTCCAGTTGTTTCTCGGGTTAAAAGCCAGAGTGTACACGTTACTTTTCACAGTTGTTACTCTGGTTAAACCCGCCAGAGTGTACACGTTACTGACACAAGTTGTTACTCTGGTTAACAGCCGAGTGTACCGTTACTGTACACAGCTGTTACTCTGGTTAACAGCCAGAGTGTACACGTTACTGCTCACAAGTTGTTACTCTGGTTAACAGCCAGAGTGTACACGTTACTGTACACAGTTGTTACTCTGGTTAACAGCCAGAGTGTACACGTTACTGTACACAGCTGTACTCTGGTTAACAGCCAGAGTGTACCCGTTTTACTGCACACAGTTGTTTACTTGGTTAACAGCCAGAGTGTACACGTTACTGTACACAGCTGTTACTTCGGTGGTTAACAGCCAGAGTGTACATAGCCAGGAGTGTTACACGTTTACTGTACACAGTTGTACTACTGGTTAACAGCCAGAGTGTACACGTTACTGTACCACAGTTTTTTACTCTGGTTAACAGCCAGAGTGTACACGTTACTGTACACAGTTGTTACTCTGGTTAACAGCCAGAGTGTACACGTTACTGTACACAGGTTGTTACTCTGGTTAACAGCCAGAGTGTACACGTTACTGTACACAGTTGTTACTCTGGTTAACAGCCAGAGTGTACACGTTTACTGTACACAGTTGTTACTCTGGTTAACAGCCAGATGTGTACACGTTACTGTACACAGCTGTTACTCTGGTTAACAGCCAGAGTGTACACGTTACTGTACACAGTTGTTACTCTGGTTAACAGCCAGAGTGTACACGTTACTGCTCACAGTTGTTACTCTGGTTAACAGCCAGAGTGTACACGTTACTGTACACAGCTGTTACTCTGGTTAACAGCCAGAGTGTACATGTTACTGTACACAGTTGTTACTCTGGTTAACAGCCAGAGTGTACACGTTAAACTTAACACCATTTATGGCCGCCTATTTTAAGTGTCCCGTCATCTTAAGTGGAAAGTCTTAGGCTGTTGTTCTGCAGTACTCCCCACCGTGATGTGTTCTGTGGGACTTCCCACCGTCAGGTCTGGGGTACTTCCCACAGTCAGGTCTGGGGTACTTCCCACCGCAGGTCTGGGGGGACTTCCCCCCCGCAGGGGGTTTT
>NC_069452.1:19986860-20011226 GCF_026875155.1 Cherax quadricarinatus | reverse complement strand
AGAAAGGGCCCTTTTGGGCAGGGTCCCCATCAGAGATTATTGGGGAAAATTTTTAAAGCCCCATGGAATAGGAGGGAAAAATTTTTTTCCCTGGATGGGGCCCATTGGGTTTGGAAAATAGGCACCCAGAGAGTTTGAAAATAAAATGGGGAGGAAATCGGGAGTGGGGGAAGCGGGCCCCCGAAGGCGGTTTTTTACGGGGGTTAAAGTTTTGGGGCCCCCCTGATTTTCCCAAAATTACATAAAGGGGCCATAGATGGGGGGCATAAAAAAAGGCAAATCGGCAATTTTCCCGATGACACCAAAATGGGCCCCGTCAAAAATTCATTCTGACGAGGACTTTTTCGAGCACTCCGGGGAAAGATTTTGAATGGGACTGATGCGTGGTCGGAAAAAAGTGGGGATGCAGTTTTTTTATAGAAAAATGGGGGACAGGACAAAAAACCATGCCCTTATAAATTTAAAAAAATGTAGATCTTAATATTACGGTTTGGCCAAAAAAAGATTTAGGATTTTGGGTTTCCCATTTAATCTAAAAACCAAGACAAAGTGCAAAAGGGTTTTTCGCAATAAAGCAAATAAAACCCTTTGGCTTCATATCAAAAACCCCATAAATAATAGGAGTCCTAGGTTTTTCTTCAATTCTATACATAAATTGGGTTTTAGGCCTCATTTAGATTATGCGCCAGTTTTGGTCACCGTTATTACGGAATGGTTAAAAAATTTCGGGAAAAATGTAAAAAGGGGGAGGATGACAAAGTTGACCCCCATGTACAAAAACCCTTTCCCCTTTTTGAGGATGGGACAAAGGGCCCCTGAATCTGCACTCTTAAAAAGGGACGTAAAATTAGGGGGGATTGATTGAGGGTATAAATGGAGACGGGAATAAAAAAAGGGGATGAAAATTTTAGGGTGCGGGAAAAATTAGTTACCCCAGGACTCGCGGGAAAGGGTTTTTTTGGGTTGGGAAAAAAATTTCAGTTTCCCGGAAGGAATAGGAAAGTAGGGTTTGGTAATAGAGTTGTGGATGAGGGGAAAAAACCCCCCCGAGTACATTTTATAGAGGCCGAAACGTTGTTTTGTTTTAAAAAATTTAGGTTGGAAAAAATCATGAGTGGATGTGGGTGGGTTTTGATTTGGGACCTGATAGTTGGTACCGGGGTTTTTTTCCGGGGTTCCCCCCCTTTTAAGTAAATTGTGACCTGACCGGGACTGGGTTTGGGGTTTGTTTGGGGTTTTTTTAACCCGGGTAGGAAAATTTGGGACCTCCCTCGCTGGGCCAGTGGGGCCTTCTCCCGTTTTCCCTTTCCCTTCTTTTTTGTTCTTATATTTTTAAATTTCACTTACCCACTCTAGGTACTCCTTAATCCACTTTTGACTGTCTCTCTGATCACCCCCGGGGGGTTTTCATTTTTCCCCACCTGCCCCCGGGTGGAAAAGGTTTTAAGTTTTTTACTGTGTGCTTTGGGTTAGTTTACTTTTACCAAGCCTTAGCATTTAAATGTGGAAAAAGACACTTATGTACATTTCGGGGACTTTTTATTAAAGGGAAAAACGTTTCCCCCGGTGGCTTTTTCCCGCCCAAATACAGAAAAAAACAAAGGGAAAAAAAAAAATTTATATATAGTGGCGGGGAGTCGGTTTGGGGGAAATGCGGGGGGAGGGGGTGGTAGTTAGTATTTGTAGTAGTAGTAGTAGAGAAAGTATTTGGGATTATTTGTATTTTGTAGTAGAATGGAACTAAGGGGGTTTGGGGCTAGAGGGGCCCTCCCCTGGCTTTCAAGTAACACCATTTCCCCCGGAGGGGTTTAATACCCTTCTTGCTTGAAATTTTGAAATACTGTAACTCCCGGTTTTTTTGCTTTATAGTTTTTCTGACAAAAAATTATTTGCAAACCCAAACGCTTTTTTCCCGTTTTTAAGTCGTCTTCTTTAAAAAATATTTTAGCTTCATTTTTTTTTATGAGGTGCCCAAAAATGTCTCTATGTTAAAACAAATGGGGTTTTTGCGGTCATCTTTTCTGCAATTTTTTTTTTTGGTGTTCTGTATCCTAATGCCCAGATTTTGGGCTTTTTCCCCCTACTTTTCCCTTTTGGAACCCCCCCCAATGGTTTAGTGTAGTTTCCCTTTGCACTTTTTTGACCGAATCATGTTTGGGTTTTTTTGTTTTCGGGTTTCCCAAATTAGTAGTTAAAGGTGGAAAGATTTTTTTACCCAGTTTTCTGTCAACTTTTTTTAAAACCATTAGGGAACTTTGGGCTGCCCGGGGTTAAAAGGTTAAAATTTGGGGAGGCTTTTCTTCAATTTGATAGGTGTTGGTTTGCTGAGGATTCGTTTTTGCCGTTTCCTGGCATAATATAAAGTGTGGGGGAAAAGTGTTTTTGAACAAAAAGGGGATTTGGGTGTATGTACATTTTTTCTTCGAGGAACTCCGGATGGAAATTCTGTAGGCTCTCAAAAAGGGAAGGGCCAATAAATCCCCCTCTTTTAGTTTTTGTTTTAATGGTTGAGAGAACGTTTCCTTTAATAAATGCCCTAAAATGTACATAAGTGTTTTTTTTTTAAACATCTTGTCGGTATCCCCATACTTTTTCCTTTAGCATTTTCATTTTTTCCCAACAAGAAAGTCATTTTTTTTTAAGGGGGTCGGGTTTAGCTTCCTTTTCTTTAAAAACAGCGTATGAAAAGGTTGCAGTTTTTTCGTACTGGCTGATGTTGCACCCTGTGTCCCTGGGTGCAGTTTTGTGCTGGTGCGCCTGTGTGGGGGTGCAGCCTGTGTGGGGTTTGCACCCTGTGTGCTGGTGCAGCCTGTGTGCGGGGTGCACCCTGGTGCTGGTGCGGGCCGGTGTGCTGGTGAAACCCTGTGTGGGTTTGCCCCTGTGTGTGGGGCCCCTGTGTGCTGGGCACCCTGTGTCTGGTGAAAGCCTGTGTGTGGTGCAGCGGTGTGCTGGTGCGCCTGTGTGGGGTGCAGCCTGTGTGTGGTGAGCCTGTGTGCGGGTTTGCAACCTGTGGGGGTTGGTGCAGCCTGTGTGTGGTGCACCCGTGTGCGGGGTTTGCAGCCTTTGTGCGGGTTTGCACCCTGTGTGTGGGTGCACCCTTGTGCGGGTTTGAAGCTGTGTGGGGTTTGGCCTGTGTGCGGGTTTGCACCCTGTTTTGGGGGGTTTGGCAGCCTGTGTGCTGGGGGAAAACCGTGTGCGGGTTTGAAAGCCTGTGTGCGGGTTTGGCACCCTGTTGGGGGGTGCACCCTGGGGGGCTGGTGCACCCTGTGTGCGGGTTTGCAGCTTTTGTGGGGGTTGAGCCGGGTGTGCTGGTGGGGGGCCTGTGTGCTGGTTGCGCCTGGTCCCGGGTTTGAGTCTGTGTGCTGGTGCACCCTGGTGCTGGTGCACCCTTGTGTGTGGTGGCCTGTGGGGCTGGTGCAACCGGGTGTGCTGGTGAAGTGTTTGTGGTGCAGCCTGTGTGCGGGTTTGCACCCTGTGGCTGGTGCACCCTGTGTGCTGGTGGGGCCTGTGTGCGGGGTGCAGCCCTTGTGTGCTGGGGCAGCCTGGTGCTGGTGCGCCTGTGTGTTTGGTTTGCGTTGTGTGTGGTGCCTGTGTGCGGGTGACCTGTGGGGCTGGTATGTTAAATCCTTGTTTTAAGAGCCCCACACCCTGATGAGGGGGTAAATTTCCTTAGCAGGGGGGGAAAAATTTAGATTGTTGGTCAGGGTTTATTTGTGATTTTTTCTTCCGATTTTTTCAACTTTCTGGAAGTCTTTTGGTTTAAATTCAACAGAGGCGCAGGTTTTTTCAAGGGGCGCTGGTTTTTTAAAAAGAGCGAGGTTCAGGTGGGAACTGAAAATCTAACTTTCACTGTCAATATAAAAACAGAATCATTTAAAAATTTCCCACTATGTGCCTAAGCAATCTCCTTACGCTAACGGTCCCGGAGGGACTCTGCGGGGGCATTTTAAAAAACTAAGACAAAGCTCCCCCAAAAAGGGAAAAAAATGGTGGGCTGGATTTAACCGGGCGATGTGTTAATTTCAGATATCTTCAGACTTTTAACGTCACACATCTTGGGATTTTAGTTTTGGGGTTTTAAATTTTTACCCGAGGTTGGGTCGTCTTGCTCTCTTCGATTTCACTTGGGAAAAGGTTGTTTTTTCCTGAAAAGGCCCTTTGGAAAAAAAAAGAAAAAAAAACAAAAATGAGGCGGAGCCCCCTTTCAGTAGGCCTTTTGGACAATAGAGTTTTGCGAAAAGGATTGGTAATAGTACACCAGGGCCAGAGGCATTTTAAAAAACCCCACCACTGTCAATAACAAAAATACAAATAACACAATGCACAAAACAATATACACTCAGTTTTCACAAGCAAAAGGAAAGCACTCGTTGCTTTTTAAATTTAAAGTCAAAAATATGGTCCCTACCACCCCAATGTTGGCAAAGATAATATGTTTAAAGGGAACAAAAGTTTTGTTTTAGAGGTTTAATTCAGGGGTTTTTATACTTGGGGCGGGGCCCCGGGGGACGTGTTTTTCTTGTGTCAACTGCTTTTTGTACTGGGCCCGTCCCTTTCCCGGGTATCTTGAACTAGTTTTTTTCGTCTCTGGAGATTTTAGAGGGGTTAAAAAAGGCCCGGTTTCAAACACCCTTTCCCCAAAAGACCCCTTGCAGCACCCCTTTCCCCAAGGACCTCTTGGGAGGGACCTTCCCCCAGACCTCTTGCAGACCTTCCCCACAGCACCCCTTGGGGCACCTTCCTCAAAAGCACCCTTTTCGGACCTTCCTCAAAGCCCTCCCTTTTCAGCACCTTCCTCACAGCACCCCTTTTCAGCATCTTTTCAAACACCCTTTTCAAGCTTTTCCCCACCGTATCTTCCCCCACCTATCTTTTCCCCCAGCATCTTCCTCACAGCATCTTTTACAACATCTTTCCCCACAGCAACTTCCTCACAGCATTCACCCTTGAAACCCTCCGCTACCACCTTCCCTGAACTCTGTTTTTAAAAGGGGACACTTTTGCATCTTCCAGGAAACAAAGTTTTGGGAAAAAAACTAAAGGGGGGTTTTTAATTTTTTTTTCTTTACTTCTTCCCCCCCGGTTTCACCTTTTGATATTCACTCCTACCCTTCCTTTCTTTTTTATCCCGATTTTTTGTTTGATTTCTCTATTTGTCAACATCTTCCCCTTCCCTTTGTCCAAATTAAAATATTTTAGCATTGGGTTTTAATGGTTGGGCAAAGGAATCTTTCCAAATCCCCTTTAAAAAAGGGGTCCCTTTTTATACTTTTGGATAAACAAAATTTAAACCCAAAAGTAGTTATTATTATTTTTTAAAGATTTTGCGGTATTTTCCCGGGGCCCCGGGGCCCTTTTTTTAAATGGTGGCCCCGGCCCCTTTGGGTCCCTCCCTTTTGGGGGTGTCTGAGACCTAAATCTTTCCCCTGGGAGGGGGGCAAAGTAAACCTCATTTTAGGACCAACTTTCCCCGGGGCCCAGCCAAAGCTTGGCCTCTTGGTTTTTCCATCCCCGCCCCCAAAAGGGGCGAATGGGAATGACGTCTTATGAGCTAAAGGCTCGGGGTCAAACCCCCTACCCCACCTTTAAGGGTTTGGGGAGGGTTTTTTGATGCAACGTCAGGTATCTTTTTTTTGGGTTACTATGTTTAAAATTTTTATTTTTTTGCTCCCTTTATTTGTGTATGGTATTATTAACTTGACACAAAACCCCGGGGGCAAAATTTGCCCTTTGGGAAAAAAATGGTATAAAATTTCCGGGCACAATGGAAAAATAAAAAAACCCTATGCAGTATAATGTGATCCTTTATTGACTACGTTTTGCCCCCACCCGTGGGCTTTTTTAAGTCACCCAAAAAGAAAACCCGTTTGTTTGTGACTTGAAAAAAACCCACTGTGTGGGCCCAAACGTATTCAATAAAAGTTTACATTATACTGCATATGTGTTTTTTTTCCAAATTTGCCTTTTATTTCTCCCTTTTGTTGCCCCGTGTGTATTTTTATCTTTTCTTTGTCCGTAGTTTTGTTGGCAAAATTAAAAGATACATTGATATGATCCGGTGAGGGGGGGAGTGTAGAAATGGAAAAAAAAAAAAAAAAGTTTGTCAGGGGGGGGGTTTAGAGAAAGTGGGAAGACCTTAAAACCCGCTGCGGGGTAGATGGTTGTGTTTTGGCTAAGTTCAAAAGTAAAAATAATTTTTTAACAGATGGGTATCTTTATTGGGTTTATCGCCGTTTTTGGCCCACCAAAAAAAAGGCGGCCCGGGGAAAACCCCTTGGAAAAAAAGGGCCCGGGGGGGGAAAAAAATACCCGGGAAAAATTTAAAAAATAAAAATCAAAGAAGGCTTCTTCAGTCAGATACGGGCAGCGGGCCCTAGTAGCAAGGTTAAAAATTTTGGTTTTTAACGGGCCCAGTTATTTTTAATGTATGTGTAGGTTAACCCACGGAAGGTTTCTCGAAATCTAAAGCTTTTAAGACCAAGCTTTTTAAAGTCCTTTGTTTTTTAATAAAATTTTCATTTCCCCTTTGGTTTTTTTTTTATCAGTTCGTCGGGTTTATAACCCCTTTAAAAGTATATCAAGGTTTGACTGGGCCTTTTGGGTTTTGCAAGAAGCACGTTCCCGTTTTTGTGTTTTTAAAGACTGTTTTAAAAAGGTGCACCCAAATTTTTTCAGCCCGAATCACTCTTCCCCATATTTTCTGTCTTCTGTCTGTTTCTGTCTGTTGGGCTTCTGTCTGTCTGTCTCTCCCGTTTTGTTGTTGTCTGGGCTGTCCCTTTCTCTCTCTCTCTCTCTCTTTTCTCTCTCCCCTCTCTCTTCTCTCTCTCCTTCTTTTCTGTCTGTCTGTCTGTCTGTCTGTCGGGCTGTCCGGTTTTCTCTCTCTCTCTCTCTCTCTTCCTCTCTCTCTCTCTCTTTTCCCTTTTCTCTCTCTCTTCTATATATTATATTTTTTATATATTATTTATATTATATATATATATATTTTTATATTTTATATAATATTTGTAAATATATATAAAATTTATATATATATTTTATTTGTAAAATTATTAAAATAATTTTTTGTATATTATATAGTCGTGGGCCCAAAATGTAAAAATGGCAAATTTGCAAGGGAAATCATTTAAAAATTTAAGGGCTTTCCAAAATTTTTCTTATAATTTTTTAAAAATATTTTTTTTTATTAATGATGATGTAAAAATTTATATTTTGCACCAAAAGGAACTTAGAAAACTTACCTAACCTTATTATAACAAGAAAAATTTATTTTAGCCTAACCAACTAAATAATTTTAGATTTGTTTACAGTAATTTAATATTAAACAAACACAATCAAATATATTTTTTTCGTTAGGTTCAGAATGATTTTGGCGAAATTATTGCATACAGAAATTTTCGCTTGTCCTATATGGCAAGATGAGCGTTGCTGTTTAAGCCAAGATCGCAAGTTCTGCCTATTCGGCATATATATATATATATAATATATATATATATATATATATATATATATATATATATATATATATATATATATATATATAATATACATATATATATATTATATATATATATATATTATATATATATATATATATATTATATAATATATATATAATATACATATATATATAAGTATGTCGTGCCGAATATGTAAAACTGGTCAATTAGCAAGAACTCGTTAAAATAAGTCCTTTCTAAAATTTCTCTTATACGTTTAAAAATATTTTTTTCATTAATGTTAATGTAAAAATTTTTAATTTTGCTCCAAAAGAATCTTAGAAAACTACCTAACCTTATTATACAAGAACAATTTATTTTAGCCTAAATCAACTAATATATTTTAAATTTGTTTACAATAATTTAATACTAAACAAACACAGTGAAATATATTTTTTCGTTAGGTTCAGAATGATTTTGGCGAAATTATTGCATACCAAATTTTCACTTGTCCTATATGGCAAGATGAACGTTGCTATTTAAGCCAAGATCGCAAGTTCTGCCTATTCGCACGACATAAATATATATATATATATATTAATATATATATATATATAAATTATTTTTTTATAAAATATTTTTTAATTATTAAAAAATTTTTAATTTTAATATAAATAAGGGAATTCGGGGAAGGCCCCAGGCCCGAAATATAAAATATAAAATTATTATATATATTTATTTAAAATTTTTAAAATTTTAATATATATATTTTATATAAAATTATTTAAAATTTATATATTAAAAATTTAAAAAATAAAAAATTATAAAATAAAAAATTAAAATTTAAAAAATTATATTTTTTATATTTAAAAAATTTAAATATATTTTTATATATATATATTTATATAATTATATATTTATATAAAATAAAAAATAAAATTTTAAAAATATATATATATATATATATAAAAAAAAATATATATTTTTATATAAATAATTTTTTTTAAAAATATATATTAAAAAATGTCTTTCCCAAAAAATAGGCAAAAACTTGCGATTTGGTTTAAAATTTGGGCAACGTTTCCTTTTCCCCAAAAGGAAAAGTAAAAAAATTTTTTTTATGCAAAAATTTTCGCCCAAAACCCTTTTGAACCAAACGAAAAAAAAAAAATTTGTTTTGTTTTGGGTTTTAGTTTTAAAAATTATTTTTAAAAATATTTAAAAATTTGCATTTGGGTTGGGGTTAGGCAAAAAATTAATTGTTCTTGTTAAAATTTGGGTTAGGTAATTTTTTTCTAAGATTTTTTTGGTCCCAAAATTAAAATTTTTTTACATTAACAAAAACGAAAAATATTTATTTTTTAAAAGAAAAAAGAAAAAATTTTTCAAAAAGGTTTTTAAATTTTAAATGAGTTTTTTAAAATTGACCATTTTTAATTTTTCGGAAACGCCCAAATATTTTAAATTAGGTCAGGGTTTTTAATTGTTTTAAAAGGCACAAACGGAAAAAACAGGGGAAAAATAAAAAGATTAAAATTTCCCCTCCGGCCCCTTAAATCTGGCCCCGACCCAAAGTAGAACAAACATTTTTTCCTCTAGACCCCATGTGGGGGCGCTGGAGCATAAAGGGTTTCCCCGCCCTTGGGCTTTTAGGGGTGCCCCAACGAGTCGGGAAAACCCATTTCTTTGAGCAAAGGGTGTGTTTTTTTTTCCCCCATAAACCCCGGGGTTTTCCCCGTTTCACGCGGGGGACAAATATACTGATGCCTTTTTCTTCTGTTGGGTTTTCCCTGTTTGTGTTTGTGTATATATAGATAGATAATAGATAGAATATAGAAAATTGTAAAAAGTATTAACACGTGAAAACAGGTATATTTTAAATATTAAAGCTCATCGGCCTTCTTTAAATCCCAAATGTTTGGGGTTCATTTTTTGTCTCTCTTTATTTTTTTTGCCCTTTTTCCGGAAATTTCACAACTTTTTGCTGATTGGCACGCATTTCCCTCCTCTCCAGCTTTTCTCTTATAAAGAACAAAAAAGGTAAATTCCGTAAACGGGGAAAAATTTACAAAAATTAACCCCTTTTTACAAAAAATAAGTTTGGGACAAAGTCACGGGGAAACTTTTTTAAATGTTCCAGACGAACCAAAAGGGTCGTCGAAAAGCTTCTCTTTCTATTTTAAAATGTTATTTGTGTTTTTTTTTGTTTTTCCGCATTCCCCTTGATATTTTTGGGGGAAAATGGGGCCCTTTTTGTTATTTTTTTCGCCCTCAGTGATAGGGTGACATCCAAATTTAACTTGCTGTTTTTCTTTTCATTCATCCCGTGTTTGATAATATTTCTAAGTTCATGACCATACTTGTTTTTTTTTTTTCCCCTTTGCTCTGGTGTTTGGGTGTTAAAGGGATTCGTTCGTTGTTAAAATAACCTAAAAGTGAAACGGGGGATGACAAGCGCTTTGTTACTAGGGAGGGGGTAAAGCTTATTTGTTGCGGGTTTCGGGGGGGGTTTGGGGGGTTAAATTTTTGGGGGGGAAAGTGGGGGTGAACCGGGGAAGTCACCCTTCCTGAGGTGTGTGTGTGTGTGTTGTGTGTGATGTGTGTGTGTGGGTGTGTTTTGTGTGGTGAGTGTGTTTGTCCCGTGTGCTTTGTGAATTTTGCAAAATTAGTATATATGTGGCCGGGGAAATGCATGTTTGTATTGTGTGTGTGAGGGGGTTAGTGCAAAGTGTTTTTTGGGAATCATTTTTGCTTTAAAAAGTTTATTTTTCCCATACAAAGCTAGAAAAACCAACGGGGTTTCCTTTAATTATTTGTTTTTTGTAATTACCAAAAAACAAAAAAATTTAAGATGCGTCGGGGGTTTTCCCAAATGAAGACATCAAAAAAATTTTTTTTCCTTTCCCCTTTTGGGCCTAAAAATTTACTCATCCTCCTCAAAAGATGAACCTCATGACTCACACAGCATGAAAAAAAGATGCAAATGCAGCTGTATTGGGGCTTTCTTGGCGAGGGTTTAAAACAAAACCGGGGCTTTATAAAACAAAAGTTATTTTGTTAAAGTTGCAGCAATCCCCATAGAAAACTTTAAAACCCCCAATTGTTTTAAAAGGGGATGGGGACTGATTTTTTCCCCCAGTCTTTTTTTAAGTTATGGGGAAAGGCAATTTTAAAATGGGGTTAAAAGAAAAACATATGAAAAAATTTTAATTTTTATTAAGGAATTGCTTCTCTTTGGGGGGGGACTTGTCAGTCCGAGTTTTTTTGGGTTTTTTCCCCCCACCCCCAGTTTTGCTCTATTCCCCTATTTAAATAAGAAATTTAAGTAAGTAAGTAAGAAAATTTTTATTCGGGTTTTACCCCAAAACAGTTTTTAGAATTATCATACTTACAGCTTTATGTGTAGAAAAACCTGGGGAAAACCCCAAAAAAGTCAGACAGAGTGCCCTTTTTTTCCATTGTTTGGCTGGGTGGCTGCCAGGGTGGGCTGTCAAGGAAATTCGCTGACCTCCACAAAAACCCCTCAAAAAAATATAAAAAAACCCTTCAATTAAAAAATGAAACAGCGCGAGTATGGGGTTGAAAAATTGAAAAATAAAAGGGAAAAGTTTTTTTTGAAAACACCGGGGAAAAACAATTGTGAAAAACCCCAAAAGGGGGTCCCCCCGGGGGGGGGGTTTGGGGGGGGGGGGGGGGGGGGGGGGGGGGGGGGGTTTTCCAGTAAAAACGTAAAAAAACCTTACTAGATACAAAATTTTTTTTTTCTTTCGGTATCTACACGACAATAAAATTTAATTTATTTAATAAAATAAAAAAGAAACCACAATAAAGTAATCCTTTTCTTAAAATTGGGTGCACCAAACGGGGGTTTCACCATGGGGATGCTTTAAACCATTTAAGGGGAATTATCGGGCCCCGGCCGGAGGGACACTGTTTGTTTGAAAATAAGCCGTTTTAACCCAAAACTAGAAAATTTTTTGACCCCTTATTATTGTATTTCAGGGGGGGGGACGTGTGCTTTTCCCCCAGGGTGTTTGGTTTTTGGAAATGGTTGTGAAAAGGGGCCGCCCCAGCCCCCACCCAGAATCTTTTGAATATAAGGGTCATTTGTACGGGTCTACCGCGCTAGGACAAGCCATCCAAACGCCGCTTCATTAAAATTTTACGTCTGCACCCTTCCGCCAACAAACTAAAAAATTGTACTTTGTACTTAGTTTCAGTGGGTTTTTGTTCGGAAAAACAATTTTCGGTGTTACCCTTAGTGTTTTTTTATAACTGGGGATTTTAACTACTACATAATTCATTCTGGATGTTTTAGGGGGTTTTCCCTGTTCACACTTTGAACATATAACCAATAATTTTAAAAAATGACTTTCAACATTGGGTCAAAAAAAACCAATTTGAGGGAGGCTGGGTTTTTGGGTTTTTAAAAACCGGGGAAAATTTTTGGAAAAAATACCAGAAATTTTTTTTTAATCAAATTTTCAAAATTTATAAATTTTTAAACCCCCTTGGGTCAACCCGGATTGTCCCGACATTTTAAATTTTTGGAGGGGTTTTGTAATACCTACAAAAATTAAAAAGGGAAAAAATTTTCAAAACCTAGTGAAAGTTGTTATGTATAAAATTACAATATTTCGGTAAACGTTTTGCCCCTAAAATTCCCGTTAAGTAATCGAGTTCAATCGATCATAATTTCCCCGTCCGAAAAAAAAACTTAATGATTGGTCCTTTTAGATTTTTAAAAATGCCATTTGACTGAAAACGTATTTTAAACTTCTTTTTTTTTCCAGCTAAAGGAGACGAGGTTGCAGAGCGTTACTGTTTTTGGGGGTTGGGATTGGGCCCGGAGCAGGCCCCGGACTTTATCACCCCAAAAAAAAGGGCCCCCTCAATCTCCCAAACCCGGGGTGGAGAGAACCCTCAACGTCCCCCTTTACTATCTAATCTAGGGAGGAACCTTGCGGGGGTATTTGGGTCCCCCCAAGATGTCCCAAAGGGGGCCTTTAAAACTTTCCTTTTGGCCCCCCAGAAAGACGGGAAAACATATCCCTGGGTATCTCAATGGTCGGGACATGCCCTTTTTTGACGGGAAAGAATGCTTTTCCCACCTTTTGTAAATTTTTATAGTAATTTTTTGGGACATTGTGTATCCTTTCACTTTAAAACTTAAAGGGAAAAGAATAACTGAAGCATTAACCCCCAAATTTAAGGGCCACAGGGTTTTAAAAAATCTTGCATCCTTCCTTAATTGAGAAACCCTATTTCGTTTTAAACCCACCCGTTTGGGCTGGGCCCCAGTTTTTCAGTACTTTAAAATTTTTAAATTTAAAGCAAAAAGATAAAAATTTTTTTCAAAAATGTAATTTTTTTGTATGCTCGTTTTACCACTAATGCTTCCGGCGGGATATCAGCTCAAAAACCTTCCCTATAAAACATTTGGGCAGAAAAGCCCAAGTCCATGATTTTATTTAGCTAAATTATAATATTTTTATCTTTAAATCGACGGAGGGTTGCATTGGGCCCTGATTTAAACTACTTTCTTCATGAAAATTTAAAACAATATAGGGACTGATTCAAACTTGTTATTTCCCAAGGACATCGCAAAACTGCCTTTTTTTTCCCCACCGGGGGACTAACCCAAGTGTTAAAGGGGGACTGGGGGGCGGATGGGGTTTTCTGGGGTTGTATTGGGCAGACTGTGGCCCAAAGCCCTGGGGGGGACTCGAGGGGGGCCCACTTTTTAATGGCTCGGGACAAAAACGGGACATTTGAAAATCAAGATGTGACCTAAAACGGGGCACTCCTCGGCGCTCACGTTTCGGTTGGTTTCCCCCAGTTTCCGTACGTCCAAAATTGGGGAAAAACACCCGGGGAAAAAATGTTAAAAAAAAATATAAGCCCTATAGAGTAAAAAAGCAAATACCGTGATGGAACGATATTTCCCAAAAAACCCACATGAGATAATGAAAAAAGTTTGACAAATTAAAGCCCCCCAAATCAACCGAAAACGTCGTAAAAAAAGGGTTTTGTAAAAAGTTTCTCTCTCCATGTGTGGTTTTTTGGGGTTCATTTATTGAGGTTTCCCTTTGGCCCCCAATAATAGTTTCTTGGTCTATTCCTAGAGCCTTTGTTTTCCATTTCCCCCGGCCGTTTAACCCCTCCAGTTTTAGCGCGGGCCCCCTGAATTTTAAAAATAATTTTAGTAATTTTTAAAATTAGTGAAAAAAAAAAACACTCAATTTAAAACGTTTTTCCCTTTTTTAAAATCCCTGACCACAAATGTTTTTTACAACATGTTGGGCGGTAATTTCCAATCGTTTTCAAATACAACTGACAAAGAAAAATTGGGAGGGTAAAAAGGGGGGGGGGCGAGTGCCCCAAAATGGGAAGGAAACTCAGGGCTGGGGCCCCGCCGGGGGAAACCCCACTTCCAGTACATTTCCTTCCAGCGCCGTCCCCGGGCCCCACGGGCGCCTCTTTGGACGTTATCCAACCCCTGGAGACCTTTTCCCCCTTTGGGAAACCTTTCTTTTACCTTCGTAAAACAAATGGAAAGATACTGAGAAAAGAGTTTCTTTAAAAAGGGTGTGGTTTTTTGTCGCCCTTTTTGGGGGATTGGGGGGGGAAGGGGGAAGGGGATTTTTTTTAAGTTCAGTATTTCTTCAGTTTTGCTTTGGTTTTTAAAGGGCCCAACCCCCCGCCCCGAGTTACGTAAAACAAAAAATTTTCCCCTTTAATCAAACCCTTAAAAGTGTTACCTCCTTTCACATCATTGAAAATTACTAAATTAATTTAATGGAAAAGGGTTGGGAAATGAACCTTTTTAAAGCATACTAAAAACCTTCCTTTTTTTTTTTAAGTCAAAATAATGTTTTTGTTTTTCCCTTTTTTTTGTTTAAAAAAAAGGTGGAAATTTAAACCCGAAAAATTCTTTTACTCTGTAAAGGTTTTTTTTTTTTAATTTTGGGCATTAAGGGTAAAATTCACAGGAGGGCCCCCTCTCTTTTCCCTCCTTTCTCTCTCCCCCTCTCTCTCTTCTTTCTTCTCTTCTCTCCCCTCTCTCCCCCTTTTTTTTCCCTTTTCTTCTTCTCCTTCTCTTTTCTTTTGAGGTTTCCCCTTTAAACTTAGGGATTAAAATATTTTTTTTGGGTTTAGTGAAACCCATTATATGCAAAGGGTTAATGACCTTTTACTAGGCTTTAAAAACCCCTTACCCCAAAAAAAACACCTTAACCTTTCATCCCCAAATGTAAAAAAAAATTAAGCCTAATTAAAAAGTTTAATTGAAAATAGCTGACGTGAGTTTCATGAAGATTCTCCCTGACAATATGTGTACCTTCCACTCTGTTCGTGATGTGTTACTAATGATTGTTAAACGTGTACACAGATGGTGGGTACGGACTGAAGGAGCCAGCTGGTCACCTTGACTTCTATCCCAACGGCGGCAGAACCAGACAGGCTGTGAGAACGCCTCTAGCAGCGCCCATCAGGTGGTTCATAAATGGCAAAAATTTCACCAGAGGTAAATGAGATTCCGTAAAAGTAGCAAGTGAGACTTTAAGGGTCAACGAAATTAACAAGTGTAACTTTTAAAAACTTGTCAGCAGCTAATTTTTTTTTTTTTTAATTACACCGGCGGTCTCTCCAGAGTGCCTGCACTCTGGAGACAGGGTCAGTGTGATTATATCAGTTTCCACTGATTCCCTTCATAAATGTTGTCTTGCTCACACTCCAACAGCATGTCAAATATTTCAGACTAATTGTCTCCACCTCTAATCTAACATGCTCACACACGCCTGTTGGATGCTCAAGCACTGCCATTAAAACAAGCTGGGCAAAACACTGCCCTCGGGCCAAATCCAGCACGACAAGGAAATCTAACTTACTCACAGCTGTGTCTAGCAATTTAATATACGTAATTTCATCGTCTCCAATTTAGGGAATAATTAATTTCGATTTTATTATGTCCTAACCAGTAGCGGGCGTTGGGAAGTCATAGCAGACAAACCTGGCATTACTTTTTTTATTAAGAGCTCATGTTACCTTTAGATTAATTCCAGAGTAAGTGTATGTCAGCGCCATCTGTGATCCAGTGTTTGTACCCTTAGTTGTCCTCCTGAAACCAGGGAAACTGCAGCTGTTTTTTCTCTTGGTTACTTTGTTTACCTTTGACCGAGGGTCTCAGGATATATCAGAGATGTGCATTTCTCTCACAGGATATATACCCTGAGGGATGTATTTCTCTCAGCATTTATATGCTGAGAGTTTAATCCCTGTTTAAGGGATTAACTGACCCACGTGGTTACTACACCTGTCACCGACCTGGGTCACTTCACTACTGTCCGTGGGACAGCATCGAAGCGCTAAGCAAGGTTAAAATATTTTGTGACCCAGTAGCATTTAACAGCTTCACAAATAAACAAAACTGTTGTAAGGTACAGTGTCTAAGAAATTCAATAGGCTGGATGTTAAAGAAAAATATATACATTTTATTGCAGCATGGAATGTTGTGGAGGACGCTCTCGGGTGTAACCATTTACGAGCTGCGTTCCTCTTCCGTGACTCCATAGACTCTCAGTGCCCCTACATCGCCTTCAGCTGCCACTCCTACCAGCAGTACCGACAAGTGAGTGGTATCATCTATGGTATATTCTACAAGGTGAATAGCGACTTCAGACAAGGTACTGCCGATGGTAGTGACGAAAGGAGACGCTTCACAGATCAACCTTTTTTTTTGGGGGGGGGGGGAAATAGTTCCTATCTGTGTAAGATCTTCATCATGACTTACGATCCTGACACATGGGAACTCTGTCCCAACAAAAGCTTGTGTATAGTGTTTTTTCTTTAAATGAAGGATTATTCTTATACATATATGCATGATTAACCTAAATGTTAAAAGTATAATTGTTTTATTGTACGCTAAATAATGCCCTGGAGTTTAAATTCATTCATTCCTAATGCATCTATAATAACTTTAGTGAATCCAAAGCCTCATAGTAAAAGCCCAAACAAAATACTTAAATTTGGCACAATTTATCGATCGCTTGTTTAATCTGCAATACATTAATCACTTAAAGCGACACTGTTAGATAGCGAGGATACTTCACTCTCACGGAGGCAACCGAAATATATCTTAACTTTGTTTTGAGAATTATTTCAAAAGTTTGGTCATTGCGGCAAGTTTTACCAGAGTGAGAAAGTACAGCAGTTCTCAATAGTGAAGATATTAGTTTAGCGTAACCATTTGAAACCACGAAGATACTAAAATTAGTCGAGAATGTGTTGTTGGCAGGGTAAATGCTTCAGTTGTGGTGAGGATGGCACAGGTGTGCCAGCATGGGATTTTACGCAGACACCTGGCCAGGCAGAGGACAAGTTGGCCTCAAGTTTTACCTCACCACTGGCCGGTAGAGAATCTCTGCTGTAAGTATTGATTCATGATTCTTTATAAAAGTTATATTTTAGCGCTTCCCCCTTGATTATATAATAATAATAATATAAAAAGTTATTTTTCTGGTTAACATTGTTGCCTACGATGTTCATCACTGCTTGACTAACTGCTTTCATACCTAAGAACGTTGCAATGTGTAACATTTCAGTCAGTATATTAAGTATAGAATATATTAAACATTAATGTGACAATATTACCATTTGAGTTGCTTCTTGGGTCAACTTGGTTGCCTTCCATTCTCCAGTCACTGTATGACCCATACGTATTTTGCTGCAAATGTCTTTTTCTTCATCCTCCTGATTGTGGTGTATGTTTTCAAACATACGCCAAAATAAGAGGTTTTCCCAGTGTCTTCTAAAATTAGTTTAACTTCATTATACACCCCATATCCATTCTACGCGGCGGTAGCTGAAAGATAAGAGCCACATGTTGGCCTAGTCCCTGGAGCCATTATTTCTGTTGCCTTGGGAGGTTACTTAACACAGATCTGTTACAAATGCCTGTCTCCTCCAGTGTACCACTTCCGGCTGAGGCTGCAGCTTGGGGCAGGGCCCGGGACAACTTATGGCTGGACAACTGAGCATCACCTCTTCACCAACAATGGACACACCATAAAGTTTGATCTCCTGACTTACTACGTACGTCCTCTGACTCGCTTCAGCGTATTCGTTTTCATGGAGGCTTTCTCTCGTAATATGGGACTGTTAAATCGACTGATTATAGTTATTTTGGTATTACTCCTGTGGTAGTCGTTTTTCTTAAATCTGTTTAGTGATTTCTGCTTCTCTTTAAGCTATAATCATATTTTATTTCTTAAATTTACTCTTCTCCATATTTACAAATAGTTTTTTTTTTTTCATTTAGAATTCCCCAAAGACTGGAGCACGGTAAGAGGTACACATTCTTGGTGGAAACGGGGAAGACCGAGCAAGATCCAGTACGCCACTTCCACTTGGATCATCGATGGAAGCTCATATATCCCCGCTTCTGATGGCCCACTTCCACTCTCCAGCGTCTCCATATTCAACATTGAAAATCTGTTCAAAGGTAAGAATGAACTCGAGAGCACACTTTTACAGACAGTCCTATTATTGAGATTAACAATTTATTGTTGATTTATTAATCATGGATCACCTTACAATGGTCTAAACATATAGCATGATACTTTAAAATTCCATTGACATTTAGTCTTTGCTTTGATTCCTAAAGATCACTCCAGACTTGGTAATTTTGGGAATATATTATTCTTGTTAATGACTGATGCGTATCTTAAATATTTATAAACGGTAATATTTAAAATATTTCCGTTAATGCCGAAGTCATTGAGCAATCGCTCATCCCGTGAGTGAAAATTTAACAGTAAATGAGCCCTGATAACTGACACGCCATTGGCGACATAGATTCCATCTGGACTCAAAATCTAGGTACCACTAAACTTATAATTTCAGTATCCTCACTTGTAGATGAATGGTTTGAGAACTGACACGTTGATAAATTAGACACATGTGCAACTCTTGTGTATCTTTATTGAGGAAACGTTTCGCCACACAGTGGCTTCATCAGTCCATACGAAGGTATGGACTCGTGAAGCCACTATATCTTTATCTTTACAAATAACATTAAATACCCATATATAAGGCCGTCAACAGTTATTTCCATATTTGCATACTTTTTTTTTTTTGCTGTATTCTAGTCTTGTATTCCGTATTCTAATATATTGTACTGGAGTGTTCATGCTCCACTCCATATTTACATTCTTTTCTCTCTTGGATTTGCTACACCTATCTTCGATATACACCTCAAGGAATCCTAGCCACCACTGTTTCTACTCTTCTATTTGTAATTTTCTCACAGTGAATATAAGTTTATAAGGCTACTCTATAGTAATACTTTAGAATCGCATTTTTTCTAACTTCTCTGCAAATTTTCTAATTTATTTTCGTGTGTTCCTGTCCTGCCAATTCACCTGCTCTTGCTATGACAGTTTAAAAAAAAATAAGGTCTTCAGCAGATATTTTTTCAAGCTTTTCTAAAAGGGTGTCCTTAAGCGGAATTTTTTTATCGCTCTATTAGGAATTCTACGATAAACAAATGGCTGTTGTGCTCCTATCCTTTTGTCTACGACAGAGAGCGGAGTGGTGGGCCGCTGCTGGGGTCTGAGGGGTCGTGTTGTGCCCTGGTGGTAAACAGAACGACGTCCTGGTAGGAAGTGGTGAAACCGTCCAGCTGCTGACTTCACCCACCTGCTTCTCCGCTTGAAAACTTTCCAGCTGGCCTTACTCAGATAATAACAGAAGTACATGTAATGTCCTGAGCAATAAGTCACAGTACAAAGGGTTCGTACAGTTCACAAGTAACTACAGTACCATAGTTGGAACAGTTCACAATTAACTCAAATTACAGGAGAAACTGAAGATTATGTATACTGCTCTTAATTCTTATTGTTTAGTGCTTTGGGATCTACATCAGCAAACTACGTCAAACCACCCATAGTTACCCAACAGACATCAGTTGTTAGAATAATCACCCAATTAGGTTTCAAACAACAATAACATCCTACTATTCAGCCTTAATTTACTCGGCTTGCAACAAATCAGCACCTGTGCTTTTTATACAGAGAGGATACTCGGAACTAATTTCACCCAGCGCTACGACTCTTCCTAGAGAGCTGCAACAAAACATGTGCAACAAACTAATATCCTCTTTAATATACCATGTGTATGACTCTACCTGTATAGGAACTCCTTGCAGATAAAGAGCCTTTAAATGTAGAATTCTCGTCCAGGTGCAAGAAATTCTGCCATGTCCTTGAAAATAGTTAAGCGTATCTCCCAAATCTGACCTAAACATTGATTAAATTAATTAAAACCCAGGTTAGCAATAGTAATTCAGTTGGTACAAATGTTTGCATATATCCTGATCTCACTTGATCTCATTTATCACCAAAATATTTCGTTATATGAAATAACCAAATGTATATTCTACCAGTACTTCACAAATTGCTGCATATCTCAATGTTTTAAATCATAAACTTTATGTAGTGTCAAAAACATTAATACTTGCAATCTAATTAAAGTAACTTAACTGATTGTTAAAGTTAAGACTTCCTGAATTGATCAATTTAATGTAGTTTACATAAGTCAGCCATTTCTATTTTTTTTATATAATCTGAAGTGTACTTGTAAAAATAGTTTTGTCTTGTCTTGTCCATCTTGGAACATAAAGTTGCAACTTCATGGTTTATGAGAACCTGTAATTATTTTATTCAGCATTGAAATCCTTGTCAGGGAGTTTTCAATGCAGTGGTGGACGCTCAGTCTTCCGTTCGCTAGTCGTGGCCTGATGTCTGATCAGTCAGGCTGTTGGTGATCGCTCAAAAAAATCTTCAGTATTACTGTCGGCAGACTTCTTAACAAATACCTCCCGTGACTAGAATATTGAGCTAAGCTTTAGTAGGCCGCATGACAGTTACTGTCAAAGGCATTTTTTCGATAGACACTTAGCCTTCTGTGTGTTTTTGTGTGTGGGTGGGGGAGCTGCTTATTTTGAAAGATATTTTGGTTATGCCGCGGTGCCCTCTGCCCCAGCTATTTCGGGATAGAGATTCGATTGTACTAGTCTCAAACTTTGAGGCCTGGAGTCTAAAAGCCTAGTTGAATCAACCTCACCGAGATAGGAGACCGGGCACTTTCACATTGTTATAGAACTTACAAATATATAAGTGCACATGTTCAGAGTTGGGAATCATTTCTAAAGTTTCCTTCATCAGAAACATCTTCATCAATACAATGAATTGATGGAACTCCTGTTGAGAGAAATTTATCAGTTTCCTAATGTTGTACATGTTATATACACCAGACTCTGTACCATAAGAGGATGCAGAAGCCTAGTACCTATAGGTACAGATCACAGTATATATAAATCTTTCATTGGGACAAAAGCTTCTCAGAGTCCCAATGAAAGCTTGTTCTGTACATGGTTTTCGTACCAGTGTAACACAGCATTCTTAAATCTGGCACCAGTTTCTGGATTTTACATCTGCGTTAATGATAAATTTTTGATCAGAAAACATCCCATCGGCCTGCAACGTGTGATGGAGTACTCTTAACCCTGCCATAGTCAGTCATTAAGATCTTCATCACGTTTAGGAATTTATGCGTCCAGGTATTGGGTCAAGTTTGTCTTGCTTGTATATAGAATGCTTTTATTTTGTCTGTATGCATGCTATGGAGAATTATCATGCCCGTAGTGTGATAATTCTCGGTTTATTTATTCAGAATAAAAAATATGAAAGAAAAACGATGTTTTTATGTCCGTTTACCAGCAGATATGAGGAGGTTTAAGGGAGAGGAGGGCGTTCTTGATGCTAGAGGAATCGATGATGCAAGAACATTTATATTCCTTGAACACAACCCTTAGGGATCATACAGCGTCTGTGGAATGAGATTGTCAGGATTAATCCCATGTGTTCAGAAAATACACATTTGAGCAGGTCCAGTTATTTTGTATGACTGATCTCCACCAGTGGTCCAAAATACCCACAATTCACCCAGGTGGAGGCGTCTGCTCGTAGAGTTTCCCTGCATCCAAGGAACTGGAGGTATTCTTTCCTTTCAGCTGAGCATTTTTTACTCCCTCGGCGCTGTATGACCTCTGGGGAATTTAGTGACTCCTGTAAATAATGTAAAGGCGTTTTGGTTTTTCTCCCTGACACCCATCCTATATCTGATTTGCGAAAGAATTTAAGAGTTCTGGTTAGCAGTAACCTAAAACCAAAAACCTAAAACGCAATAAAGCTAACAGAATGTTCCTTCCTTCTTATGTTCTTAATTACCACCAGGGCGGCGCCATAAGGGGGGAGGGGAAGGCTAATGGTGGCCCCGGTAGGCAACGCTCTCGCTTCACAGCTATACAACCCGTGGGTTCGAAACCCGGCAAGGATGGGAAAAAATTGGGCTGTTTCCTTACACCTGTTCTCCGGCCACCTAGCAAGGGGAGCAAGTAGGTCTGGATGTTGTCGACTGGTGTGGTCGCATCCTGGGGACAAGATTTTAGGACCGAATGGAATTAAGGAGAAGTCCTCGATGACGCATTACTATCTTGGTTTTAATCTGAGTTGGGTAACCCCGGGTTAAAAATCCGGAAAATCTTACTTACCAAAATCAGACTCACATGTTTTAAAATTTTACATCAGTTAAACAGGCGTATGAGCTGAGTGATTTTTTTCATTTACTCACGGGTGAAGCGGGTAAACCTGTAGGGGGGATGTAGCGCCCAGGATTAGGCATTAAATTCAACCCAAGGCAGGGATATAAAGTCCCAATCGTGGATCAAGAGCCCTCCGGAGATTTTTTCAAGAGGCACCTAACAGTTTGAAACTTCAAATTGAAAATATATATATATATTTCCGCTGAAACCTCTAAATTCTATTTTGATTTTTTCCCGAATATAAGAATTTTGCCCAAAGACACTTTCTGTTAAATTACCATTGCCTGGGAGAGCGGATGTTACGTATACTGAGGTATGCTTACTTTCTCTATACTGAAGACATCACGAGCATACGTAACCATGTTATCTCAGTCAGGAATTGGAATAAGCGCCAGGATCTGCCATTAGCCTCACAATCTCACTAACAGTTCCACTTGGTATAGCCTATGACTCTAGGATATCTTATGATCTTGTAACGTGGAGGAGTTTGCAAGCGTATTAGTCTTATTTGCGAACATTATACCTTAAGATATTGATGTAAGTCTACATCTTATTACGTCACAGAATCCTCCATCAATGACGTCATGGTTGTAACTGACTTGCCTGAGGACAACTAATCGCTACTTAAATGACTTGTTAACCCAGGTGATAAGCAGTTAACATCCTCCTCTACTCCAGACGACAGAGATCGGTATGGGAGGAGAAAATACAATTGGTTTACTCTTGCAATCGCTTACAGTGAGTGGGTGGGTTCAGAACCTTCCTTGAACCACTCTCCAGTCTCCCCCGTGACGCTGACATGGTGGGTACACCTGTTGTAGCTACCTGTTATGCCCTTTTTGAGCATGTAATTATTACCTGTGGTGGTGTAGGCTTAGTTAAGTTAGGGAGTGCAAGTGCTAGAACAGTCTAAGATAGTTGTTAGCTCACTTTTAAGTATATTACCTGTTATTTAATTCTTTACAGACCTGACATTTCTGAGCCATTCGTGGGGTCAGTGTTTACGTCCAATTACTGTGTTAATGGTATTGTGGTGAAACCCGTTATAATATTAACTGTTTCGAGTGTCTCCACTGTGTTGCGTCTGGAATTGTGTACATAACAGAAAAAATCTTCAGTAGGCCTACTGACCATACTAGGTAGGTCCAATTCACATTCTCACTTCTGTATTTGTCCAACCCAGCCTTAAAGATCTGTAAAATATTTATTTCGGTTTTACTTGGAGGTTTATTCCATTGTGTTGGAACTGTATGAACTGTTGTATATCCAAGGTATACAATACTACAAGATGATGTATTAGACATGTGAAACATCTGGGTCTTTTTTATTTTTAGACGTTTCGCCATTCGGTAGATTTACCAGTTAAATACAGTGGGCATACACGGAAGGTTGTAGATATTACCTTTTCCTCAGTCCAGAAGAGGCTTTTCTGAATTTCAGTACACAATACGCTTCACTAATAACTGTAGGATGAAAACTGAGAGAATCATCCGCTTTCCTAGAGACAAACTGGGGCCGAGTCTTAGTACTTGAAGTCAGCCAGATTTCAGACCTTTCCATCACTGTCAAGAGTAAAACAAGAATGGTAAACATCATATCCGGCACTATTAAAAATAATTGAGACACTTGTGTATCTTTATTGTGGAAACGTTTCGCTAACAAGTGGCTTCCTCAGTCCGGCATAAAGATGAATGATGGAAGATTACAAAGGAGTTTGACGTAATCAGTCCCTCAGCCTTGAGTCGATGTGTTCAGTCAATCTTGATAAGGTTGGTGAAACGTTTCCACAATGAAGTTAGATAAGTGTTGCACAAGTATCTCAGCCATCAACTTGTTGGTTCTGCTATTAAGAATGTTTATCTACTATTAATAATATTTATGGAGGTATGTTATACTGACAAACAGTGGGGAAAAAAAGAAACAAATAATTTTACGATAATTTCAAGAAAACGTTTTTGTTTTGAGACCTAGGTCGATCCATATGTACAAAGGGTAAAAAAAAAAACGTTAGCCGAATACAGACACAGGAAAGAGTAGAAGCAGTGGGAGGTGTAAAGATATAATCAGTCCATCACCCTCGACGAATTAGTTTTGAGGTCAGTCCCTTATCCCGGATAAGAGTTCAGTTCCATAGTCCGGAACAATGTGAAGCTGAGGCATGAGAATGGACACTTAAAGTATATACCTCCAAAGATCAGATGCAGTTATCTTTATTCCGAAACATTTCGGAGTAAAGTACCTATTGCTGCACTGATTTGCTTAACTTTG
>NC_069452.1:19962446-19986360 GCF_026875155.1 Cherax quadricarinatus | reverse complement strand
AAGTAAAACAAACAGATGTACCCCTTGTTTGGGAAAACTTTGTCAACTTTTTTTTTTTTAAAAAATTATTGGTCCAGTGTAATCTACACCTGCACCTAAAGGAGTGATATGACAAAAACCTTTCGAGGGTATGGAGGTGGCCCTGGATACTGACTAGCATATCGTAGTGACGAAAGAATACAGTCCTTTATTTGTTTTTTACACTTTGTCGCCCTTGAGGTATCCAGTGGGTTTGCGATATGACAAAGGGTCAGCTACCCACCAGTAACACTTTTCTGTGGGGTTTTGCACATCGTTTTGTTAGCCAATGATTTTGGGGATCAATTTTGGTGTATGGCTTTTTTAGGTATTTGAAGAATTATAAAATTCTTCCTCGACATCTTATAATCTTTTGAGCGAGAATAAGTCCTAAAGAATTAATCAAAAACAGGTTTCTTTGGGGATTTATCTTGTTGTTTCTAGAATTTATATTTCTGTAGAGAAAACATCTTTCTGTATTAGTTTCACCCAGTATTTAATGGGTTCAAGACATTCATAATCGGGGTTTTATTCCTTTAATGAATTTAAAGACAAGAGCCGTAACTCTTAAGAGTTTACCCAAAGATGAGTATTTAGATCCATCAATGACTTTTTCTGTTGTGTCTGCAGTTTTTTACACAACTTATTTCTGCTGTGTTCAAGCAGACTGTTTCTTTGGCATAATGAAATCTTTTTGCTGAGGCAGTTTTTCCATTTAGAAAAGCCAGTTCGGTCCGTGGAGCCTTAATTTTTATTCACAAATTTCTTGAGTGGGACACACGTGACAACATGTCAGTGGTTCTCTTGGGTAGAGACGTGGAGAGAAAAGAGAAATCTTCTGGCATCTCTTTTATTTCTGCTACTTTTTTTCTGTACATAGACCAGCTTACTTTATTATTTCTTAACCACTGGAGAACTGCTTCATTATCACTCCAGATCACGGTTTTCTCAATAGTGAGATGATCAAGTACTTTGTTGAGATAGACAAGCTAATTTTGTACCTACATAGAGTGCTGTCAGTTCCAATTGTGGTACTGTTTGACCTTAAAGGGTGCTCCCCGGGCCTTTGAAGTAATTAGTTTTACTTCCTTCAGCATTACTCATGTAAGCTACAGCGCCATAACCTTTGGTTGACGCATCACAGAAACACATGTAATGTTTTAATTTGTTTCCCTCTTGACCTATTTGTCTGGGAAATTTAATTTGATGAAGTTGTTTAAACTTTTTGGATATTTCATCCATGCTTGACTCATTTCTAGAGGCAAGTTCTCTCCCATCCAATTTTGAGTTTCCATGCATCTTGCATAAGCATTTTACCCTTTATGGTAATTGGTGGGGACGAGTCCTAGAAGATCAAAACATTGTGATACCTTGACAGTAAACTACGTTTAGTGGTGGACTGCATGATTTTATTATTTATCCTTTTGAGACTCAAGTATCTTCCTGTGTGTTCCAATTAAGTCCAGCATATTGTTGAAAATCAGGAATTTCAGTTTCAGGGAAATCTTCTTTGATAAGTTCCCTTAATTGGTTTGAATTTGTATTCCACATTCTTAGAGGCTTTATTTGCTTTTTCATCTCCTTGTTAGCTTCTCTGTATAAGGATTTCAAATCATCCTCTTTATTCACGTACCTTGAAGATTGTCCCACATAGAAACTTTTCTTTAAGACTTCTTTGAAGGGACTTTCAGATTTCTTCAAATGTGTATTTAGAGTAGCTTCTAGTAAGAATGGAGAGGATGTTGCACCAAATAATACTGATTTGAAAACGTTTAAGTTTTCACAGGACTTTGAGGATCATGTGGATTTTCAGGCCACAAGAATCGAGTATAATCTCTATCTATTTCTTGTAGTCCTACTCTTAAGAAAGCCTTGGAATAATATCAGCGTTTTGTAGGCATATGGGTTTGTGGGGGCGAAATTTCATAAGGGCACGTCTCCAAGCTTCTCAGTTAGTGAGGGTCCGGTCATCAGACAGTCATTAAGACTTGCTACATCTTATTTGCACGTGCGCTGCAAATTATATACAACACGTAGTGGAGTGGTTTCAAAATCTTTTCTGAACTCCATGGTGCGGGAGAAAAATTGAGCGTTTTCCTTCAACTATTTCGCTATTTCCTAAATTTGAATTTATTGTCCAACTGTTCTTGTATGATTTTATCATAGACGTCAGTAACTCTGGATTCTTCCGGGAGCTCATGTATTGTGCTTTCATCTGTCCGAAAGCCATGCGATAATTGCTAGGTAGATGTGGTGGATTTAATTTCCATGGTAACCTAACCCAAATACTGTCCATCTTTATATTTGACAGTGCCCAAATATGGTTATAAGTCTGAGACTCTTGTGGGGCTTGGTTTATTTACATCAATACCTATCGCATCTAAATCCCACAACTTATTCAACTGGTTCATTCATTTCTTCCAGTAATGATAATTTTGCTGTGGTACATGATCAGCGGTTTTTTTCTGTAACTAGTACTTTTTTCCACTGAATCAATTCAGCTTCTTTCCCACTTTGAGAGGGAATGGGACCACATATCATGTGGCCTCCTGCTGTTTTCAGCAAGTGAACTCATGTTTACTTACTATATTTTGCACAAAACAGTGATAAAAATCACTTCCAATGATTAAATCAATTGGACTAATTGTGTCCGTCTGTTTGTCAGGACAGGCTAACTTGACCTTAGTTTGCTTTCAGTGTGCAACTGTTTCTTTTAATCCCTGGATCTGCACGGGACTTAGGCAAATCATCTACTTACCACAGCTTCTACTGTCTTTTTCCTGTTTCCTAGACCAAACAGTGATTTGGCTAGGTCATATGTCTGTTTACCAGAATGTGGAAAAAAACCAGCTATATCTAAAATGTATTTTGGCATAGGGTTGTTTATTCAGTTTCTGCAACACTGATCTTCTTAGAAGGACCTTTGTGAGCCTTGATCCCAAAAAGTGTTAGCACATTGGTTTGTGTAATTTATTAGATAACTCAACTCGAGCCCATCGGGGGAGAGCAGTTGCTTTAAACTTATCTCTCACATTTAATGCTGTTGCTTGTTGGACTTCCTGATTCTGTGGAAGTCTGCTGCTGTTCAGCAAAAATTATTTGGGCATAATTTCTGTATGATGCATACCCTTGCATTTAAAAACACTTCTTCAGTGAGCATTTTTCCTCCCTTGTGTTCACCTAAACACTTGATGCATCTTTTCAGCTGATGAACCGTTGTTTACGTGCCTCCATTGATGTGTATTGAAATACAATACTGTGCCCAATGTGTTCCATCACCCAAAATACACATTTTGGAGTACGTTTTTTGTATGACAGTCTGTTTTACTGTCATTGTATTCACAGCTTGATAAATGCCTATATGGGATTTCCCATTTTTGTGGTTTTGTGGGAGTAGGTATACTCTTTTTATTTCTGAGTTGAAGGTTTATTATCCACTAGATTTGTGGATTTTTTCATCTTGTCTCGTTGCTTGCATGCATGAAAACTATTTTTTTGTAAACCATTGTAATTTCTTCACAAGTGAAATGCGTTTATTGAACATAATATTTAATCGTTCAATAGTTTGTGGTGACAACTTTCTTGTACAATACCACTGATAAACCAATTTACATTGTCTGTTAGGTCATATTTAGCTCTAGAGATCTGAGACTATTGTCTAATGTGATTCTAAATGCCTGTAAGTCTGAATAACAATGTTTGGGGGGCTTCAAGCTTGATATTAAGACTGCATGTCTAACTCTAGCCTTGTCATCATCAAAGTTAATTGTCTGCTAAGACACGTAAGGCTATTTTTTATAATTGCCTTTGACCACCGGAAATGACTTAATCATTCATAGGGTTCTCCCTTCACAAGACATTTAAGATAATTGAACTTAGCAATATCATCTATGTCAGTTCGTGAATTTACTATGGATTTTAAACATAATGAATTTCTTCATAATTATGACCTTGGAAAATAGGTAATGACAATGTAGGTTTAAGCTTGGTAATGGGACACTTGTTGTTTGTTACAAGGTGTAACAGGTGTTTGACCACTAGTAGTAGTAGGTCTTGTGACAGGAGTTTTGCGGCAGTAGCCTGTACTCCTGTCCACCTTAATTGTTGATCACTAAAACTATCCAAAACAATTTTTTTAAATTTTATCCTCAGATGGATCTGATTCAAGAAATTTATCTTCATAATGTGTATAGTCTGAATTAATTATTCCATGCGTTGTGTAAATAATTTTAAACTTGACCTCAAGATCATCAAAATCTATGTTTTGATTTTGAGTTAATCCTAGGGCAGACTGAAATTAGATTTTCTATTGTGTAATCTTAGTCTGTAAAGAATGAAACTGAGTTTTCAACAAAAGCCATTTTAATGGTATACTTGAAAATTCCGCACCACACTTAGAGTGTTTAAAAACACTGTACTGCTATAAAACAGCTGAGTTTTTGTTATGCTTAAGTCAGCAATAATCGAGTCAGACACTACTGACCCACCCAAGCTTAACCTCAGGGTCAATGACCATGAAGGGTACAGGGTACATGTGTTGGTTTTTTATGGTTTGTTTGCTGTGTCAGCCTGACCCTGATGATTAATCGTAAATAACGATTGTTATACACTTCATTCACTATACACTATAAATGTCACTGTATAAATGTAAATCACAGTGAATATTACTTACACATATATAAATTTCACTGTTAATATATATTTGAAAGCTTACACTTTATATATAAGTTCCTTTAATATAACAGGTGATCTATAAGAAAACAAACTTTTAACACAAAACTTGTCTCTTAATTTCTGTCTTAATAAAAATTTTTAAACATGTGTATATATATACACCTCAGACAAACAACATCCACTTGGGTTTTCTGTTGTCTTTTAATCAGGGATTTTCTCGAGATTGGAGCAGTGGGTGCCCGGGTTTTGGGTGAGTCACCCAGCTCCCGTTTTCTTTGGGTGTCCGCTGGTGTGAGCGCCCTGTTTTCTTTTGGGGTGAATGCTGGGTGAAGCGCCCATTTTCTTTTGGCTGCCCATTCTCTGTTGGGTTGAGTCTGGAGGGACTCATTTATACTGATTTATATTGTAAAACACTAGTTTTACAGCTTTTTTCGAAGGACCTTGGCTCATAGGTTATTTGTACACTGTAGTACAACATATTTGGACCACAGTGTGGTCTTTATCCGGTTCGAAGGACCAAACTCTGTTGAGATTCTGGCCTTACCTGCTGTGTTTATTATAACTATATATAATGAACACTTAGCTGATAAATGACAGCTAATCGTCTACACAGCCGCCCCTGCAGATGAGGTCTAGAAGCTGTCGAAACCATCACAACATTGGGCTGTCAATATCATGTGGGAGTTCGACACGTGGATTAGGTAAGAAATACTCACATAGGCTGTTATTATGTATAATTACAGATATGTAGAGAGAGCCCTGACCGCCGTTACCTTGTCTCCTCGCTCACTCTCGTCAACTGACTGACTGGCCGCCCACGTACCCATAGAGGGTCTTTGAATAATGCCAGGTCAGCGCAATATGAATAGACAGTGACTCAGAGAGACGGTTGGTCGTTGAGTCCACGGTACACTGGGTACTGGTAACTGGTTACTACTACTGAGATCAAGAGATACAATTTGTAAGTATAAATTACCCCTAGGGGGTGTTATGTCAGCATATTTCATTCGATGATGGCTGACGAAATACCTACTTGTTTGGACTCAAAAGTCCACACCTTACTGCCGATTATAGGTTGATTACAAACTCCTTGTGACTCAAGAATTGCGCAATCCCCCGATCTACAAGAAATTCGTAACATACCTTGCTCTATGTAACGTGAGCTATGGTGTTCTCAACACCTTCGACAGGTATCGGTGACTTGATAGAAGCTGAAGTGTCCTTGGATGTCCACGTCTTCCATTGTCTAGGAAACGCACACTGGTACACTATGTTCCACAAGATTTGTCTTTATTGTTCACAATGTATCACAAGAGAAGCTGATCACACTTCTCTTATGTTTATCGTGTTTTGTGAGACACTTTGTCCACACTAACGCACAGATCAGTGTTCTTTGTTGGTTATCCTGGCATCAGTGTCACTCGTAGTAGAGTCAAAGTTAATCTGGCCACGCCACACCGCCCCAAGCCGTCACTGCCCTAATACACAAAAAAAAAAGCTGACCTAGTACCTTGCATCCTTGTCACCTCCTCGATGAAGCAAAGCAGAATGTTTGTTTCTTGCTGTCTTAAGCATAGACAACAATGTACACTATGGTAATAAAGTGGGAGCAGGATTTTCCTTAATTGTCCTGCTAAGTAAGAGATGTACTGTCTCTTATAAAAATACACTTTGCAACACCGCTGCAAGGAGCAGAGGTCACTTGACTACGTGGCATAGCATCTGTGATCAATTACTCACTCTAGCAATAAACAAGACACTCGCCCCTTCTGAGGGCTTGGCCAATCAGGGGTGAAAGGGGCTGAAGGGGCTGAAAGGGCTGAAGGGGCTGATACCCCCCTCCTGGAGAAAATTTCTCCACAGTATGAGTTCTCATGTGACATACTAAGTCAGACCTTCGTGAAAAGTCTTTTGGACATTGTGAACACTGATATGGTTTCTCTCCTGTATGAGCTCTAATGTGATGTACTAAATGAGGTTTTCTTGTAAAGTCTTTCAGACACACTGAACACTGGAATGGTTTCTCTCCAGTATGAGTTCTCTTGTGATTTACTAATGTTGATCTATGAGAGAAGGTATTCATACATTCTGAACACTTATATGGTTTCTCTCCAGTATGAGTTCTCATGTGACATACTAGGTCAGACCTTTGCGAAAAGTCTTTTGGACATTGTGAACACTGATATGGTTTCTCTCCAGTATGAATGATCAAGTGCCTTTTTAAAGTATTTTTTTAAGAAAATTTTTTCAGACACACTAAACACTGATATGGTTTTTCTCCAATATGAGTTCTCATGTGTTGTAGTAAATTACATTTATCAGAAAGCTCTTTAAGACACATTGAACGTTTGAGTGTTTCATAGTCTATAATAAATCTGGTGAGAGATACGCACTGTTCTTGAGAAGAAGGGTGTTGTAGCGAGTGTGAATTTTCATCAACACCTGTACGTTGATTTGTCTTAAAACACAGTTTTTCAGATGTTTTCAACATAATGATTAATAATGATGTCGTATATTAATTTACTTAACTATGTTTTTAGTGTAGTCACTGTATTAACAATATATACAGTATTTACAGAATCTTCAGATTTGTAACAGTGATATTGGCAATGCAAGAGTCAGTTTAGTATTGACACTACAAGTATCAGAATATTGTGCCAGAATACCTGAAGTATTGACACAACAAGAGCCAGCCTCAGGTGTCAGGATACCTGAAGTATTGACACTACAAGAGCCAGCCTCAGGTGTAAGGATACCTGAAGTATTGACACAACAAGAGCCAGCCTCAGGTGTCAGGATACCTGAAGTATTGACACAACAAGAGTCAGTCTCAGGTGTCAGGATGCCTGAAGTATTGTCACAGTAAGAGCCAGCCTCAGGTGTCAGGCTACCTGAAGTATTGACTCAATAAGAGTCAGCCTCAGGTGTCAGGATGTCCTGCAAAATAAATAAAATATATTATCTTTTATTATTATCATCATCATCGTAATAAAGTTGGTAGAATTACCGACAATATGTAAAGTAAAAGGACACAAGTGCAACTAATGTCACATTTTTATTGTTGACAACGTTTCGCTCTCCAGGAAGACAGAAGAAATGAATGGTTCAAATAACAGACACGTTGTTAAATTAGACACACAGGGTAGCATTGAAAATTGGGTTGGGCAAATGTTTTGTTAGTGGGATGAATTGTAAAGGACCTGCCTAGTATGGGCCAACAGGCCTGCTGCAGTGTTCCTCCTTTCTTGTGTTCTTATCTGCAACTCTTGGGTATCTATAATGAGGAAACGTTTCGCCACACAGTGGCTTCATCAGTCCAATACAAAGAGGAAGGCGTAAGGAGAGGAGTGTGAGGTGATCAGTCCCTCAGCCTGGAGTCGATGTGTTCAGTCCATCAATCTTGTCCATCAATCTACAAGATTGATGGACTGAACACATCGACTCCAGGCTGAGGGACTGATCACCTCACACTCCTCCTCTCCTTACGCCTTCCTCTTTGTATTTTACTGATGAAGCCACTGTGTGGCGAAACGTTTCCTGAATAAAGATTCCCATATGCTGCATAAGTGTCTCAATCTTCAACATTAACACCCCTCCTTCAGAATGCAGGCACTGTACTTCCCATCTCCAGGACTCAAGTCCGGCCTGCCGGTTTCCCTGAACCCCTTCATAAATGTTACTTTACTCACACTCCAACAGCACGTCAAGTATTAAAAAACATTTGTCTCCATTCACTCCTACCAAACACGCTCACGCATGCCTGCTGGAAGTCCAAGCCCCTTGCACACAAAACCTCCTTTACCCCCTCCCTCCAACCTTTCCTAGGCCGACCCCTACCTCGCCTTCCTTCCACTACAGACTGATACACTCTTGAAGTTATTCTGTTTCGCTCCATTCTCTCCACATGTCCAAACCACCTCAACAACCCTTCCTCAGCCCTCTGGACAACAGTTTTGGTAATCCCACACCTCCTCCAAAACTTCCAAACTACGAATTCTCTGCATTATATTCACACCACACATTGCTCTCAGACATGACATCTCCACTGCCTCCAGCCTTCTCCTCGCTGCAACATTGATCACCCATGGTTCACACCCATATAAGAGCGTTGGTAAAACTATACTCTCATACATTCCCCTCTTTGCCTAAAAGGACAAAGTTCTTTGTCTCCACAGACTCCTAAGTGCACCACTCACCCTTTTCCCCTCATCAATTCTATGATTCACCTCATCTTTCATAGACCCATCCGCTGACACGTCTACTCCCAAATATCTGAATACATTCACCTCCTCCATACTCTCTCCCTCCAATCTGATATCCAATCTTTCATCACCTAAGTTTTTTGTTATCCTCATTACCTTACTCTTTCCTGTATTCACTTTCATTTTCTTCTTTTGCACATCCTACCAAATTCATCCACCAATCTCTGCAACTTCTCTTCAGAATCTCCCAAGAGCACAGTGTCATCAGCAAAGAGCAACTGTGACAACTCCCACTTTATGTGTGATTCTTTATCTTTTAACTCCACTTCTTACAACTTCTCTTACAACCCCATCTATAAATATATTAAACAACCACGGTGACATCACACATCCTTGTCTAAGGCCTACTTTTACTGGGAAATAATTTCCCTCTTTCCTACATACTCTAACTTGAGCCTCACTATCCTCGTAAAAACTCTTCACTGCTTTCAGTAACCTACCTCCTACACCATACACCTGCAACATCTGCCACATTGCCCCCCTATCTACCCTGTCATACGCCTTTTCCAAATCTATAAATGCCACAAAGACCTCTTTAGCCTTATCTAAATACTGTTCACTTATATGTTTCACTGTAAACACCTGGTCCACACACCCCCTACCTTTCCTAAAGCCTCCTTGTTCATCTGCTATCCTATTCTCCGTCTTACTCTTAATTCTTTCAATAATAACTCTACCATACACTTTGCCAGGTATACTCAACAGACTTATCCCCTTATAATTTTTGCACTCTCTTTTATCCCCTTTGCCTTTATACAAAGGAACTATGCATGCTCTCTGCCAATCCCTAGGTACCTTACCCTCTTCCATACATTTATTAAATAATTGCACCAACCACTCCAAAACTATATCCCCACCTGCTTTTAACATTTCTATCTTCATCCCGTCAATCCCGGCAGCCTTACCCTTTCATTTTACCTACTTTGTAGATGAATGGTTCAGAGAACCGACATGTTGATAAATTAGACACATGTGCAACTCTTGGGTATCTTTATTGAGGAAACGTTTCGCCACACAGTGGCTTCATCAGTCCATACATAGGAGAAACTTGAAGAACAGGAGGAGAATGAGGTAATCAGTCCCTCAACCTTGAGTCGATGTGTTCAGTCCATCAATCTTGAGTAGAATACTCCAACTTCTTTTCATTCATAACATCAGCAATCATCTGTTTCTTGTCATCCGCACTACACCCACGCACATTTAAGCATCCCAGTTTTATAAAGTTTTTCTTCTTCTCTTTTTTAGTAAATGTCTACAGGAGAAGGGGTTACTAGCCCATTGCTCCTGGCATTTTAGTCGCCTCATACGACACGCATGGCTTACGGAGGAAAGATTCTTTTCCACTTCCCCATGGACAATAGAAGAAATAAAGAGGAACAAGAGCTATTTAGAAAAAGGAGAGAAAAACCTATATATATAATATATATATAATATATATAATATATATATATATATATATATTATATATATATATATATATATATATATATATATATATATATATATATATATATATTATATATATATATATATATATATATATATATATATATATATATGCATGTGCTTGTCTGTGAAGTGTGACCAAAGTGTAAGTAGGAGTAGCAAGATATCCCTGTTATCTAGCGTGTTTATGAGACAGAAAAAGAAACCAGCAATCCTACCATCATGCAAAACAGTTACAGGTTTCTGTTTCACAGTCATCTGGCAGGACGGTAGTACATCCCTGGGTGGTTGCTGTCTACCAACCTACTACCTTAATTCCATTATTCCTGGTTCTTACCTGGTTCGACACCCTCAGTACTTTATTAATGTCTCCCTTGTTTATGTCCGTCATCCACTTATACACTTCAATGATATCTCCCCTCATTCTATGCCTCTCCAGAGAGTGGAGATTTAAGGCTTTAAGTCTATCTTCATACGGGAGGTTCCTTACACAGTAAATCATTTTAGTCATTCTTCTCTGTATGTTCTCTAATGAGTCTATGTCCATCCTGTAGTAAGGGGACCAAAACTGAGCAGCATAATCTAAATGAGGCCTCACTAGTGATGTATAGAGCTGTAAAATAACTTTTGGACTTCTGTTACTTATACTTCTTGAGATAAATCCCAGTAATCTGTTGGCCTTGTTGCGCACTGCTGTCTTGGCTTTAGATTTCTGCTTACCATGACTCCCAGGTCTTTTTCACATTCTCTATGACCAAGCTCTACTTCACCTAGATTATAGCTTTGAGGGTTATTTTCATTACCAAGGGCAAGAAAGATACATGATAATAAACACTTGGAAAATCCTAGAGGAATTAGTACCAAACTTGCTCAGGAGAATCACTCCCTGCAAATGCAAAAAAGCTCTGCAGGAGATGCAACTTTCTCAGAATGGAAAGCAGAGGCACCACGAGTACACTAATAGAACTCACAATAAGTTTCAGGGGACCAAGAATGTTCGACTGCCTTCTAGCATACATAAGGGGGATTGCCAATGGACCCATGGCTGTCTTCAAGAAGGTGCTGGGTTGGCATGTAAAGTCAGTACCTGGTCAGCCGGGCTTTGGTTCGTATGCTGGTTTATGTGTGGGCAGCAGTAGTTGCCTGGTTCACCAGATCCTGATACACACGTAAGTACGATAAGGCACCTAAATTACTGGGAATGGTTGAAGGTCCTTGACCTGTATTCCTTTGAATGCAGGCGAGAGAGATACATGATAATATGCACTTGGAAGATCCTGTGAAGATTGATACCAAACCTGCACATGAAAATCACTCCATATGAAAGCAAAAGACTCGGCAGAAGATGCAACATTCACCCAGTGAAAAGCAGGGACACCACGAATGCAATGAGAGACAGCACAGTTGCCTCTCAGCATACATAAGGGGATTACCAATAGACCCCTGGCTGTCTTCAAGAAGGCACTGGGCATGCACCTAAAGTCGGTACCTGAATAACTGGGCAGTGGCCAGCAGTAACAACCTGGTTGATCAGAACCTGATCCCCCTTGAAGCCTGGTCTCAGACCGGGCGCAAGGGCGTTGACCCCCGAAGCCCTCTCCAGGTAAACCAAGAGGCCTGATCTCAGTATAATCCTGTATATGATTTATTTACCAATTAAGAATTATGATCTTCAGAATGACACTATTGTAAAGAATATACAATATAATATATAAAAATGACATTCAGGAAGACCATCAAGGTGGTATTGTGGCAAAGTAAAACTGAGGGTAGGAATTAATAGATTGTTTATTTGATAGATGTCACCAGTTGTGTTGCATGCAACACACTGCCAGACATGCAACACACTGCCAGACAAGTCTCTCCCAATACCAGAATCTTCGAGAAGAAAAAACGCTCAAAAATTATTTCATAATTTAGGTTAAGTAATGTTTAGTAAACTAGACCAAAATATTGATATATTTATTTATTTTAATGATATACTGTCATGAATCATATCTTAAATAGTATGAGTTCTCATATGACTTACTAAACCCGACTTTCGAGAAAAAATTTTTCAGGCACATTGAGACTGATATGGTTTCTCTCCAGTATGAGTTCTCATGTGATTTACTAATGTTGATCTATGAGAAAAAGGGATTCATCATTCTGAACACTTATATGGTTTTTCTCCCGGGATGAGTTCTCATGTGACGTACTAGGTCAGACCCTTTTTGAAAAGTCTTTTGGACATTGTGAACACTTGATTGGTTTCTCTCCCGGTATGAGTTCTCATGTGACATACCAAGTCAGACCTTCGTGAAAGTCTTTTGGACAAATTTTGAACACTGATATGGTTTCTCTCCTGTATGAGCTCTAATGTGATGTACTAAATAAGGTTTTTTTGCAAAGTCTTTCAGGCACACTGAACCTGGAACGGTTTTTTCTCCAGTATGAGTTCTCTTGTGATTTACTAATGTTGATCTATGAGAAAGGGATTCATACATTCTGAAACACTTATATGGTTTCTCTCCTGTATGGGTTCTCATGTGACGTACTAGGTCAGACCTTTTCGAAAAGTCTTTTGGACATTGTGAAAAACTGATATGGTTTCTCTCCAGTATGATGATCAAGTGCCTTTTTAAAGTTTTTTTTTTTAGAAAAAATTTTTTAGACACACTAAAAAACTGATAAGTTTTTTCCCAATATGAGTTCTCATGTGTTGTGTAAATTACATTTATCAGAAAGCTCTTTAAGACACATTGAACGTTTGAGTGTTTCATAGTCTATAATAAATCTGGTGAGAGATACGCACTGTTCTTGAGAAAGGGTGTTGTAGCGAGTGTGAATTTTCATCAACACCTGTACGTTGATTTGTCTTTTAAAAAACAGTTTTTTCAGATGTTTTCAACATAATGATTAATAATGATGTCGTATATTAATTTACTTAACTATGTTTTTAGTGTAGTCACTGTATTAACAATATATACAGTATTTACAGAATCTTCTGATTTGTAACAGTGATCTTGGCAATGCAAGAGTCAGTTTAGTATTGACACTACAAGTATCAGAATATTGTGCCAGAATAACTGAAGTATTGACACAACAAGAGCCAGCCTCAGGTGTCAGGATACCTGAAGTATTGACACAACTAGCCAGCCTCAGGTGTAAGGATACCTGAAGTATTGACTCAACAAGAGCCAGCCTCAGGTGTCAGGATACCTGAAGTATTGACACTACAAGAGCCAGCCTCAGGTGTAAGTATACATGAAGTATTAACACAAAAAGAGTCAGTCTCAGGTGTCAGGATGCCTGAAGTATTGTCACAGTAAGAGCCAGCCTCAGGTGTCAGGCTACCTGAAGTATTGACTCAATAAGAGTCAGCCTCAGGTGTCAGGATGTCCTGCAAAATAAATAAAATATATAATCTTTTATTATCATCATCATCGTAATAAAGTTGGTAGAATTACCGACAATATGTAAAGTAAAAGGGCACAAGTGCAACTAATGTCACATTTTTATTGTTGACAACGTTTCGCTTTCCAGGAAGACAGAAGAAATGAATGGTTCAAATAACAGACACGTTGTTAAATTAGACACACAGGGTAGCATTGAAAATTGGGTTGGGCAAATGTTTTGTTAGTGGGATGAATTGTAAAGGACCTGCCTAGTATGGGCCAACAGGCCTGCTGCAGTGTTCCTCCTTTCTTGTGTTCTTATCTGCAACTCTTGGGTATCTATATTGAGGAAACGTTTCGCCACACAGTGGCTTCATCACTCCATACAAAGGATAAACTTGAAGAACAGGAGGAGAATGTGGTGGTCAGTCCATCAATCTTGAAGAAATATACAAAATATCTGGTTATCAGAACCTCAGCCTTGGAGTTGGTGTGAAGAGCAACTCAGAGGTGAAGAATCTTCACAGCCACGGTCCTAAAACTTGTATTGATAAAGCCACTGGATGTCGAAACGTCTACAATAAAGATACCCAGAAGTTGCACATCTCTCTAATTTTCATCAGTTATATTAATGTTTAAGCTATTGATTAATTATGGAAAAAAAGACAGATATACAATACCAACAAGTTGAAAGTTAAGACACTTGTGAAACATCTGGTTATATTTATTGTAGACGTTTCGGCATCCAGTGGCTTTATCAATACAGATTCTGGACATAATAAGAAAATAGAACTATTATGTCTAAGAATCTGTATTGATAAAGCCACTGGATGGCGAAACGTCTACAATAAAGATAACCAGATGTTGCACAAGTGTCTTAACTTTCAACTCTTAAGTTGCCAATGGCATTTATGTGAGTTCTGTGTGAGTTGTGATAATAGTTTAAGCTAAAAATTGTTATTGGTGACCTAAGTTTGTCCTATTTCCTATAACAACATCAATGAACTTACCTTACAGTTGTTTGGGAAAGGGCTTCACTGGGATAATATCAGCTTTCCAAATTGATATCAACAACTTGGTTAAACAAGATATATTTGAGAGCAAATGTTTAGGTCAACGGATCTTGATTGCTTCTAACAAACGATGATTAAAATGAAAGCATATATAGGCTGAGAGTGAAGTGTAACACCTGACAATAAGGTCATGTGACTCAAATGCAACTCATAACAACATAAGAAAGGAGAAACACTGCAGCAGGCCTGTTGGCCCATACTCGGCAGGTCCTTTACAATCCATCCACTAACAAAGAAAACATTTGCCAACCCCCCCAGTTTACAATGTTGATAACTAAGACATATGTGCAACTCTTGGGTATCTTTTTTTTAGAGAAATAAGAAAATAAGAACATAAGAATGTAGGAACACTGCAGAAGGCCTACTGGCCCATACGAGGCAGGTCCTTATCAAAACGACATCTACCTAAATTAATAAGAACATAAGAACATAAGAATGTAGGAACACTGCAGAAGGCCTAACTGGCCCATAATAGGCAGGTCTTTTCAAAACCGACATCTACCTAAAGCTACTCAAGAAACAACTCCCGCACCCACCCCAATCCAATCAAACCCAGCCCCTCCAGCTCATATATTGTCCAGTCTCTTCTTAAAGCTACCCAAGGTCCTAGCCTCTATCACCCCACTGGGAAGACTGTTCCACGCATCTACAACTCTGTTAGAAAACCAGTACTTACCTATGTCCTTTCTAAATCTAAATTTATCCAACTTAAATCCATTATTCCTGGTTCTTACCTGGTTCGACACCCTCAGTACTTTATTAATGTCTCCCTTGTTTATGCCCGTCATCCACTTATACACTTCAATGATATCTCCCCTCATTCTACGCCTCTCCAGAGAGTGGAGATTTAAGGCTTTAAAGTGCCTCCGGCAAAAAAATGTAGCTTTTTTGTTTACCGTCCGATTTCCTCCAGTTTTGGTGCACAAGACAAAGTGTTTTCACTCATTCTTGAAAATATTTATCAAAAATATACCTCAAACGACAACTGAGAAAAGACTGAAAAAGACTGATTTTCTGAAAAATGTCCTTGTCTCATAAATCATTCCTATATGGGACATCGTAAGGTTGTTTGGACACTTGGTGCCGAGAGAGCAATGCTTAAACTAATTTTAGGCAACGCCTTTTCTCTAAATAACGTAATCTTTATAAAAAAAAAAAAAAAATTTTTTTAGTTCCTGGAATACTGCAAAAAATCTGCCCTTTACTCCCACATAACTCCGAAAGTATTTGAATATTTCCAAAATTACCTTTAACAAAATTAGAGAAACCATTATTCTACAATTTCTGTGAATATTATTCCATTTAATTAAGTAATAAATGCAGAAATAGCAACTGTAGAGGAATAAGTTACTTCCGAGATATAGGCCTAGAACGCCGGCCGGCCCCACCGTCTCAAAAAAAAAGTTTTTTTTTTCGCGAAAATCGCGTTTTGTTTGGTGTATTTCTTAGTAAACTGATGTTCTAGTGCAGTTATCCTCTTCAAAACACCGTTTTCTCTTACTCAGAGACCAAAGAATACGACACGGAGACGACATGGAGAGCAGTAACTCAATATTTATCGAAATATTCCCGATAAATCTTTCGCCATATTATGGTCTATTTTTTCAGTCTAGAGTATATAACATGTTTGTATGTTATTTAGAGTGTTTATTATATCATATTAGAACAATTCTGATAGATAAATAAGCTGTAGAGTTGATATATAAGCTGATATAAGCGTAATAAAGAAGTAATTTCTCCTGGCGCGGCAACCCTTCCGCGCATTATGATATGATTAATGACTGTTGCTCAAATCTAGGGATAAGCTCCGCCTTCAGTTTTATGATGCCAAGTAGTCAGTTATTATATTAGAAAGTATAATGCAAGAAAAAGCGATAAAAAACAAGGAAAAATTTCCAAAATATATATGGGCTGTGAGCAGACTCGCTACCAATATCACCGTCACCTTACCTCATATAAATGACTGTAATTTCTTGTAGAAACGTCGTAGAACATTCATTCTGGTACCATTGTGTTGCCAAAGAGTTGAGCTATTTTTCAGTATATATAACTCACTATCCATATTTTTCCGATATTTCGGTGAGCGCGCGCGGAAATTCCCGGAGGCACCCCTTAAGTCTATCTTCATACGGGAGGTTCCTTACACAGTAAATCATTTTAGTCATTCTTCTCTGTATGTTCTCTAATGAGTCTATGTCCATCCTGTAGTAAGGGGACCAAAACTGAGCAGCATAATCTAAATGAGGCCTTGAAAAAGCCCACTGTGTGGGCGAAACGTTGTCAATAAAGGATCACATTATACTGCATATGTATTTATATTATATTGTGTCGGTGTTTTATACCATTTATTTCCACAAACCAGAGTCACTGAAATTAATCAAATGCAAGAGAAATATTAGAGCTTCGGGTCAACGTTTATTAGCATTCAGTAGTATACCTGGTGAGAAGACTCCAGCTGATTTCTTGTCACGAGGCTTGACTTATGTTAAATTAGTGAATTCTGTATCTAGGTTTAGGGGGTCGAGTTGGTTGGTAAATAAAGTTAACTGGCGTGCACATAAGGCACATATTGAAGTTACTGTGACCGCCTCTCCAATAATTTGTCCCTCATCACCCACTGATATTAATAGGAATTCTTTCTTACCCAAACTAATTAATGTAACTTTGTTAGTGGTGACGTGTACTTAGCTCAGTGGTGACGTGTACTTAGCTCAGTGGTGACGTGTACTTAGCTCTGTGAAGACCTGTTTGTGTGCTCTCTGTGAATCTGAACCAGGATGCCCTCTCTTGAGCAGCTTTACCAGCAGCTGAGAGAAGAACTCAGAGTTGCTAAACTGGAGATACGGCGATTAACGGAGGAGAACAAGAGGATTCGTAGTAATCCTCCTGTTGTGAGTCCCCAGGTTAAGAGGGGAGCTTGGTCAGTGGTCGGGCAACATGGAACCAAGCTGAAGATTAAGAAAACGGTTGGAGAGGCAGAAACAACGAGAAACCAGAAGACTGCCGTGGAAACTTCCAACTCATTCTCGGTGCTACCAGACGAATTGTGAGTGTTCTACGGGGAATGCACAACGAGCCCCAAAGGGAAGCATTGGCAGACGTGAGTGAGACATCCCTAGAAACCCCAACGAAGACCATCGAGAACGTCATGACGAATTCTACAAGTGGTGAAATGCTACCTGGCGAATTTGAGCCGACTACTCGGAGCATCACTACGGAGACGCCAAGGAAGGTAAAAACATTGTTGTTTTTGGGGATAGTCAGATTAGGTACATGGATAGGGCATTCTGTTTGAAGGATAGGAGGTAGGAGGCAGAGAGTGTGTTTTCCTGGGGCGGGGATGAAGGATATTGTTAGCCGTCTGGAGGGACATCATGAGAGGTAATGGGAAGCAATCCTATTATCTGTCTCAGTGCTGGAGGCAACGATGTTGGCAGACGTAGGAGTGAGGACCTGATTAGCAGGTATAGGTCAGCAATAGAGATAATTAGGAAGAAGGGTGGGAAACCTGTCATATGTGGCATTTTGCCAAGGAGAGGAGTTGGAAATGAATGGTTGCCCAGAGCAATTGGTGTCAATTGCTGGCTGGACAAATACTGTAAGGAAAATGCGGGTAACATTCATTGACAACTGGGGACCTCTTCTATGGCAGAAATGACATGTATGCCAGGGATGGGGTTCACTTGTCTAGGTGTGGGTGGGAGCACTGCCAACGCAGTGGAGGGAGCTGTTAGGTCTTTAAACTAGGAATAGTTAGTGGTATGGGTTTCTGCGGGAAAACTGTGAAGTCTCAGGGTAGTAATTATGAGTACTAGGAGAATAGTAATAGGCAAAATGAGGTGGATATCGGAAGGCCAGTGGCACTAATTGACAAGGACAGAAAATGGGTTTTAGTGGAATAACAGAAAGGAGCAGGAATGATAAAGAGAAAGGAGGGTCCTTAAGTATATATTACACAAATAGTCGCAGTGCTAGGAATAAGATGGACGAGTTGAGATAGTTGCTAGTGCAGGTAACATAGATGTATTTGCCATTACTGAGACGTGGTTTAATTCAAAAAGTCGGGACATGCCTGCAGAATGTCACATTCAGGGTTTCAAATTGTTCCAAGTAGATAGAAGTATCGGGAAGGGGGGGTGGAGTGGCATTGTATGTCCGAGATCGCTTGAACTGTTGCATTTAAAAACGGGTATTAAGCCCTGAAGTAACACATACAGAGCTGTTTGGATAGAATTTTCAGAGGGGCATAAAAAATTAACTTTAGGTGTGATATACCGTCCCCCCAAATTTAGATAGGGACCAGGGAAGACCCATATGGGAGGAAATTGTTAGGGCCACAAGGGGACCATAATGTAGTAATTCTAGGGAGACTTTAACTTTAGTCATATTGATTTGGGAATTTCTTGACTGGGAATTTAGAATCATACGACTTCTTAGAAGTAGTTCAGGATTGTTTTCTGAAGCAGTTTGTGACAGAACCTACAAGGGGTAATAACCTGCTTTTACTTAGTTCTGGAAAAAAATGAATCCCTTGTTAATAATTTAGAAGTTTCAGAAGAACTGGGTGCTAGCGACCACAAATCAATTACATTTAGAATTGAATGGAAGTATGATAGAAGGGATAACTCAGTAACAGTCCCAGATTTTCGCTTAGCAGATTACGATGGGCTTAGAGAACACTTATCATCTGTTGACTGGGGGTAACGAAAGAGAGCTATCAATATGACAGTTTTCTGAACACAATACATGCTGCTCAAAGAACATTTATCCCTTATAAAGAAATTAGATCAAATAGAAATGACCCAAAATGGATGAATAATAGGCTGAAATATCTACTAGGACATAAGAAAAGAATTTATAGGCGTATCAAAAGAGGCGAGGGTCATCTTATGAATCAGTATATTGACACTAAGAGGGACATTAAAAAGGGGATAAGAAAAGCTAAAAAGGACTATGAAATATAAGTTGCTAGGGATTCTAAAACTAACCCAAAAAGTTTTTTCCAGGTATATAGAACAAAAGTCAGAGATAAGAAAAGGTCCCCTTAAAATAACTATGGGGATCTTACTGACAAAGAGAATGAAATGTGCTCGATTTTAAATAATTATTTTCTCTCGGTTTTTACACAGGAAGACACTAGTAGTGTTCCGGTAATTAATTTTTATAGTGGGTCAGAAGAAGATAAATTATGTAACATCATAGTCACTAGTGAAATGGTTGTGAAGCAGATAGACCGACTGAAGCAAAATAAGTCACCGGGGCCTGATGAGGTTTTTTCAAGGGTTCTAAAGGAATGCAAAATGGAAGTCTGTGAACCATTAACTAATATTTTTAATTTATCTCTTCAAACAGGTGTAGTGTCTGATATGTGGGGAAAATGGCTAATGTAATTCCTATTTTTAAAACAGGGGGGCAAGTCGTTTCCCTCAAATTACCGCCAATAAGCCTGACCTCAATTGTAGGCAAATTACTAGAGTCAATTATAGCTGAGATTATAAGAAGCCATCTCGATAAGCAATAGCTTGATTAATGATACTCAGCATGGATTCACAAGAGGGGCCCATCTTGTCTAACTTTAAATTTTTTAACTTCTTCAGTAAAGCTTTTGAGGCTGTTGACCACGATAAAGAATTTGATATTATTTACTTAGATTTTAGTAAGGCATTTGATAGAGTTCCGCACCAAAGACTGTTGAAGAAAGTAGCAGCTCATGGCACTGGGGGAAGGGTGCTCTCGTGGATCGAATCATGGCTCACAGACAGGAAGCAAAGAGTGTCCATAAATGGGGTTAAATCCGAGTGGGGATCAGTAACAAGTGGCGTTCCACAGGGATCGGTCTTGGGCCCGTTGTTGTTTATAATATATATCAATGATCTTGATGAAGGAATTAATAGTGATATGAGCAAATTCGCCGATGACACGAAGGATAATTGATTCAAACGTAGATGTTAGGGAACTTCAGGAGGATTTAGACAAACTCTACTCCATAACCCTAGCACTTATAAGTTAAATAATGTAGAACTTAGCCATACAGATTGCGAAAAGGACTTGGGGGTTATGGTAAGCAGCAACCTTAAACCAAGACAGCAATGCCTAAGCATACGTAATAAGGCAAATAGATTACTGGGATTTATATCAAGAAGTGTAAGCAACAGAAGTCCAGAGGTCATACTGCAGCTTTATACATCATTAGTAAGGCCTCACCTAGATTATGCAGCTCAATTCTGGTCTCCATATTACAGAATGGACAAAAATTCGTTAGAAAACATTCAGCGTAGGATGACTAAATTAATACATAGCATTAGAAATCTTCCTTATGAAGAAAGATTGAAGACTCTTAAGTTACATTCACTTGTTAGACGAAGAATGAGGGGAGACCTGATCGAAGTGTATAAGTGGAAGATAGGTATTAATAAAGGGGATATTAACAAGGTCTTGAGGATATCTCTCCAAGAGAGAACCCGCAGTAATGGATTTAAATAGATAAGTTTAGATTTAGAAAGGACATAGGAAAGTATTGGTTTGGAAATAGGGTAGTTGATGAGTGGAACAGTCTACCTAGTTGGGTTATTGAGGCTAGGACTTTGGGTAGTTTCAAATTTAGGTTGGATAAGTACATGAGTGGGAGGGGTTGGATTTGAGTGGGACTTGCACATCAGAGCTTATTTCTTGGGTAGCATTGAAAATTGGGTTGGTCAAATGTTTGTTAGTGGGATGAATTGTAAAGGACCTGCCTAGTATGGGCCAACAGGCCTGCTGCAGTGTTCCTCCTTTCTTATGTTCTTATGTTCTACTCTTGGTCAGAAAAGTGGCAGATGCAGTTCAATGTAGATAAATACAAGGTTCTGAAGCTCGGGAGTGTCCATAACCCTAGCACTTATAAGTTAAATAATGTAGAACTTAACCATACAGATTGCGAAAAGGACTTGGGGGTTATGGTAAGCAGCAACCTTAAGCCAAGACAGCAATGCCTAAGCGTACGTAATAAGGCAAATAGATTACTATGATTTATATCAAGAAGTGTAAGCAACAGAAGTCCAGAGGTCATACTGCAGCTTTATACATCATTAGTAAGGCCTCACCTAGATTATGCAGCTCAATTCTGGTCTCCATATTACAGAATGGACATAAATTCGTTAGAAAACATTCAGCGTAGGTTGACTAAATTAATACATAGCATTAGAAATCTTCCTTATGAAGAAAGATTGAAGACTCTTAAGTTACATTCACTTGTTAGACGAAGAATGAGGGGAGACCTGATCGAAGTGTATAAGTGGAAGATAGGTATTAATAAAGGGGATATTAGCAAGGTCTTGAGGATATCTCTCCAAGAGAGAACCCGCAGTAATGGATTTAAATTAGATAAGTTTAGATTTAGAAAGGACATAGGAAAGTATTGGTTTGGAAATAGGGTAGTTGATGAGTGGAACAGTCTACCTAGTTGGGTTATTGAGGCTAGGACTTTGGGTAGTTTCAAATTTAGGTTGGATAAGTACATGAGGACATAGGTAAGTACTGGTTTTCTAACAGAGTTGTAGATGCGTGGAACAGTCTTCCCAGTGGGGTGATAGAGGCTAGGACCTTGGGTAGCTTTAAGAAGAGACTGGACAAATATATGAGTGGGAGGGGCTGGGTTTGATTGGTGTTGGGGGGTGCGGGAGTTGTTTCTTGAGTAGCTTTAGGTAGATGTCGTTTTGATAAGGACCTGCCTCGTATGGGCCAGTAGGCCTTCTGCAGTGTTCCTACATTCTTATGTTCTTATGAGTGGGAGGGGTTGGATTTGAATGGGACTTGCACGTCAGAGCTTATTTCTTGGGTAGCATTGAAAATTGGGTTGGTCAAATGTTTGTTAGTGGGATGAATTGTAAAGGACCTGCCTAGTATGGGCCAACAGGCCTGCTGCAGTGTTCCTCCTTTCTTATGTTCTTATGTTGAACATTAAAATGGTATAAAATACCGACAGATTGTTAGGTAAGACAGAGTCAATTATATATTGTTTCAGACAACGGAACAATGCTCTTCTCCAGACTGAGGGACTGACCACCTCAAAACTTTAAGGGTGATGGACTGATTACATCGTCTTCAAGTATCTTCTGCTTCTATCAACTTTTCTGTACTCGACTGAAGAAGCCTACTGTGTAGGCGAAACGTTTCGAAATAAAGATAAGAACATAAGAACATAAGAACGAAGGAACACTGCAGAAGGCCTACTGGCCCATGCGAGGCAGGTCCAAGTCCCTACCGGCTTAAGCCAATGCACCCAACCTAGTCAGGTCAGGTCACTTTGACTTAAGGGAGGAACACGGCAACCGACCTGTTAGCACAAGCTATCAGGTCCAACTCACACCCACCCACATCTACTCATGTATTTATCCAACCTATTTTTAAAGCTACACAACGTTCTGGCCTCTATAACGGTACTTGGGAGTTTGTTCCACTCATCCACAACTCTATTACCAAACCAGTACTTTCCTATATCCCTCCTGAATCTGAATTTTTCCAACTTAAAACCATTGCTGCGAGTCCTGTCTAGGCTAGATATTTTCAGCACACTATTTACATCCCCTTTATTTATTCCTGTCTTCCACTTATAAACCTCAATCATATCCCCCCTAATTCTACGTCTTTCTAGAGAGTGCAGTTTCAGGGCCCTTAGTCTATCCTCATAGGGAAGGTTTCTGATACATGGGATCATCTTTGTCATCCTCCTTTGTACATTTTCCAGAGAATTTATATCCATTCTGTAATACGGTGACCAAAACTGTGCAGCATAATCTAAATGAGGCCTAACCAAGGATGTATAGAGTTGAAGAACAACCTGAGGACTCCTATTATTTATGCTTCTTGATATGAAGCCAAGGATTCTATTAGCTTTATTGCGAACACTTATGCACTGTTGTCTTGGTTTCAGATTACTGCTAACCAGAACTCCTAAATCTTTTTCGCAATCCGTAATATTAAGATCTTAAAATTATTTAGTTTAATGTTCATGGTTTTTGTCCCCGTCCAACATTTTGAACTTTGCATTTGTCATATTTAAAATGCATCTGCCACTTTTCCCCAC
>NC_069452.1:19902190-19961946 GCF_026875155.1 Cherax quadricarinatus | reverse complement strand
GGGGTAGGGGGGTCTGGGGGGGTGGTTTCCCCTTTTACCCTGCCCCCTACTCAAAACAGCCCTAAACTTCTTGAAATTTCCCTTAAAAAAAGAAATCCACGCTCCACCCCCGTGTCCCCATTTTCATGTGGAGTTCGCCTGGATTTTTTAAGAAATATCGTGGGGCGTTTTTTACGTATAATTAAGATATGTGAGAGAGCCCTGCCGCCCGTTCCCCCTTGTTCCCCCTTTAAAATCTCGTCAACTGACTGATGGCCCCCCACGTAAAGGGGGTCTTTAAATAATCCGGGGTCAGCGCAATAAATAGACAGGACTCAGGGGGGTTGGCGTTGAGTCCACGGTACACGGGGTACGGTAACGGGTTACTACTATGAATCAAGAATCAATTTGTAAGTAAAAATTCCCCCGGGGGGTTATGTCAGATATTTCATTCGTGAGGCTGACGAAAACCTACTTTTTTGGGGACTAAAAGTCCACACCTTTACTGCCGATTTATATTTTGAAAAAACCCTTTGTGTAAAAATTGGGCAACCCCCCGATCTACAAAAAAATTGTAACATACCTGCTCTATGAAACGTAATGGGTTTTCTCAACACCTTGCATTTTATCGGGACTATAAAGCTAAAGGTCCTGGATGCCCACTCTTCCATTGTTGGGAAACGCACATGGTACACTATGTTCCAAAGTTTGTTTTATTGTTCACAATGTTCACAAGGAACTGACACACTTCTTTTTATTTATCGTGTTTTGTGAGACATTTGCCCACACAACGCCCCGATCAGTGTTTTTTGTTGGTTTCCTGGCATCGTCACTGTTGAGTCAAAGTTAATTGCCACCCCACACCCCCCCAAGCCGCACTCCCCAAATACACAAAAAAAAAGCGCCCCTAGACCTGCATCCTTGTCATCCTCGATGAAGAAAAGCAGAATGTTTGTTTCTTGCTGTCTTAAGCATAGACAACAATGTACACAAATGAAATAAAGTGGGAGCAGGATTTTCCTTTAAATTTCCTGCTAAGTAAGAGATGTACTGTCTCTTATAAAAATACACTTTGCAACACCGCTGCAAGGAGCAGAGGTCACTTGACTACGTGGCATAGCATCTGTGATCAATTACTCACTCTAGCATAAACAAGACCCGCCCCTTCTGAGGGCTTGCCATCAGGGCTGAAAGGGGTGAAGGGGCTGAAAGGGCTGAAGGGGCTGATACCCCCCTCCTGGAGAAAATTTCTCCACAGTATGAGTTCTCATGTGACATACTAAGTCAGACCTTCGTGAAAAGTCTTTTGGACATTGTGAACACTGATATGGTTTCTCTCCTGTATGAGCTCTAATGTGATGTACTAAATGAGGTTTTTCTTTTAAAGTCTTTCAGACACACTGAACACTGGAATGGTTTTCTCTCCAGTATGAGTTCTCTTGTGATTAACTAATGTTGATCAAGAGAGAAGGGATTCATACATTCTGAACACTTATATGGTTTTTCTCCAGTAGAGTTTTTCATGTGACATACTAGGTCAGACCTTTGCGAAAAGTCTTTTGGACATTGTGAACACGATATGTTTCTCTCCAGTTTTGAATGATCAAGTGCCTTTTTAAAGTATTTTTTTAAGAAAATTTTTTCAGACACATAAACACTGATATGGTTTTTCTCCAATATGAGTTCTCATGTGTTGTAGTAAATTACATTTATCAGAAAGCTCTTTAAGACACATTGAACGTTTGAGTGTTTTTATAGTCTATAATAAATCTGGTGAGAGATACGCACTGTTACTTGAGAAGAAGGGTGTTGTAGCGAGTGTAATTTTCATCAACACCTGTACGTTGATTTGTCTTAAAACACAGTTTTTTCAGATGTTTTCAACATAATGATTAATAATGATGTCGTATATTAATTACTTAACTATGTTTTTAGTGTAGTCACTGTATTAACCCAAAATATACATATTTACAAATCTTCAGATTTGTAACAGTGATATTGGGAATGCAAAGTCAGTTTAGTATTGACACTACAATTCGAATATTTTGCCAGAATACTGAAGTATTTACCAACAAGGCCACCCAGGGCAGGAACCCGAAGTATTTCACTACAAGACCCCTTTAGGTAAGGGCCTGAAGTATTGACACAACAAGAGCCCCCAGGTGCAGGAACCCGAAGTATTGACACAACAAGAGTCTCTAGGTGTCAGGATGCCCAAGTATTGTCCAGTAAAGCCAGCCTCAGGGTGCAGGTACCAAGTATTGACTTAAGAGTACCCCCCAGGGGTCAGGATGTCCGCAAAATAAAAAAATATATTTTCTTTTATTATATATATCATCGTAATAAAGTTGGTATTCACTCCTACCAAACACCCCTCAGCATCCCTGCGGGAACCCAAGCCCCTTGACCCCAAAAACCTTTTTTTTAAACCCCCCCCCTAAACCCTTTTCCCCTGGGCCCGCCCCCTTTCCTCCCCTTTTCCTTTTCCACTACAGACTGATACACTCTTGAAGTTTTTTTTTTCGCTCCTTTTCACCACATGCCCCAAAACCCCCTCAAAAAAACCCTTTCCTCACCCCTTGGACAACTTTTTTTTGGTAATCCCACCCCTCCCCAAAACTTCCAAATACGAATTCTCTGCATTAATTCACCCCACCATTGCTTCGGGAACATGAATCCCCCATTTGCCCCCCAGCCTTCTCCTCGCTGCAACATTGATCACCCCCATGGTTCACCCCCCATATAAGAGCTTTGGGAAAAACTTTTACCTCTCCCTTTTTCCCCTTTTCCCTAAAAGGAAAAAGGGTTCTTTGTCTCCACAGACCCCAAAACCCCCCAAAAATTTTCACCCTTTTTCCCCTCATAAAATTCTATGATTCACCTCTTCTTTTAAAACCCATCCGCGGGACCCCGGTCTACTCCCAAATATCTGAATACATTCCCTCCTCCATACTCTCTCCCTCCAATCGGATATCCAATTTTTTCATCCCAAAATTTTTTGTTATCCTCATTACCTTACTCTTTTCCGGTTTTTTCCCCTTTTTTTTTTTCCCCCCAAACCCCCCCCCCCCCTTTTTTTTCCCTTTTTTCCCCAAAAACCCGGCCCGGGGGAAAAATTTTTTTTTTTTTTTTAAACCCCCCCCCTTTTTTTTCCTTTTCCCCCCCCCCCCAAAAAAAAAAAAAAAACACCCCCCGGGGGTTTTTTAAAAAAAAATTTTCCCCCCTTTTCAAAAAACCCCCCCTTCCCCCCAAAAAAAACTGCCCCCCCCAAAAACCCCCCAACCCCAACAAAACCCCCCCCCAACCCCAAAAAAAAAAATTTTTTTTTAAAAAAAACCAAAAAACCCCCCCCCCAAAAAAAAATTTTACTTAAATTTTTTTAAAAACCCCCCCCCAACCCCCCCCCTTCCCCCAAACCCCTTTTCCCTTCCAACCTTTTAAAACCCCAAAAAAAATTTTCCCCAAAAAAATTCCCCCCCTTTCCCCAAAAAAATTTCCCAAACCCCAAAAAATTTTTTTTCCCCCCCCCCCAAAAAAAAAAAATTCCTTCCCCCCCCCCCCCACCCCTTCCCTTTTTTTTAAACCCCCCCCCCCAAAAAAAAACCCCCCCAAAAAAAACCCCCCCCCCCCCCCCCAAAAACCCCCCCCCCCCCAAAAAAACCCCCCCCCCCCAAAAAAAACCCCCCCCCCTTTTTTTTTTAAAAAAAAACCCCCCCCCCCAAAAAAAACAAAAAACCCCCAAAACCCAAAAAATTTCCCCCCCCCCCCTTTTTTTTTTTTTTAAAATCCCCCCCTTTTTTTTTCACACCCCTTTTAATTTTCCCCCCCCCCCTTTTTTTTCCCCCCCCCCCCAAAAAAAACCCCATCTAAAAATATATAAAAAACCCACGGTGACTTCACAATCCTTGTCAAAGGCCTATTTTACTGGGAAATAATTTCCCCTTTCCTAATCTCAAAATTTACCTTTACTTCCTGTAAAAAAAATTTTTCTCTTCAGTAAAACCCCCTCCTCCCAAAACCCCCCTGAACTCTGCCACATTGCCCCCCATCACCCTGTTATCGCCCTTTCCAAAACTATAAATGCCACAAAGACCCTTTAGCCTTATTAAATACGTTCATTATATTTTTATGTAAAATGGTCCACCACCCCCCACCTTTCCTAAAACCCCCCTTGTTCAACTGTACCCATTTTTCCGTTTAATTTAATTCTTTTAATAATAACCCACCCCATAACTTTGCCCGGTTATCCAAAAATTATCCCCCTTTTAATTTTTGCACTCTCTTTTATCCCCTTTGCCTTTATAAAAAGGAACATGCATGCTTCTGCCCAAACCCTAGGTACCCTTTCCCCTTTCCCTAATTTATTAAAAAAATCCAAACCCCCCTTTTTCCCCCCTCAACACCAAAACCCCCCCCCCTAAACCCCCCCCCCCCCCCCCTTTTTAAAACCCCCCCCCCCCCCTTTTTCCCCCTTTTTTTCCCCCCAAACTCTTTTCCTTTTTTTCCTTTCCCCCCCCCCCTCCCCCCCCCCCCCCCCCCCCCCCCCCCCCCCCCCCCCCCCCCCAATTTTTTTTCCCCAACCCCCCCCCCCCACCCCCCCCCCTTTTCCCCCCCCCCCCCAAAAAACCTTCCCCCCCATCTAAAACCCCCCTCCCTTCCCATTGCCCCCCCCTTTTCCCAAACCCCATTTTTTTCCCCCCCCTTTCCCCTTTTTTTAAAAACCCCCTTTTTTTTTCCCATTTACCCCCTTTTTCCCCAAAACCCACCCCCTTTTTTAAAAAAATTTATATTTTTTTTTTCCCCCCCTTTTTTTAAAGTTTTTTTACCAAACTTTAACCCCAAAAATTCCCCAAAAAAAAATCCCCAAAAAATTTTTTAAAAACCAAAAACCCCCCCCCTTCCCTTTTTTTTTTTAAAAAGGAAATATTAAACCCCCCCCCTTTTCCCCCCCCCCCAAAAATTTCCCCATTTCACCCCCCCCCTCCCCCCCCCCCCCACCCCCACCCCCCCCCCCCCCCCCCCACCCCCCCCCCCCAAAAAAAAGGGCCCCCCCCCTACCTTTTTTTAAATTTTTCCCCTTTTTTCCTTTCAATTTTTTAAAAGAAAATTTTAAACCCCCCCCCCCCTTTTAAAAACCCTTTTTTATTTTTTTCCCTTTTTTTAACCCAAACCCCCCTTTTTTTTCCCCCAAAACAATTTTACAAAATTAAAAAACCTTTTTAAAACAAAAAAAACCCCATTTTGGGATTTTTTAAAAAAAAACCCCCCGGGGGAAAATTTTTCCCCATTCCAAAAGGAAAATAGGGGAAAAAAAGCAAAATTTGGGAAAAAAAATTTTTTAATTTTTTAATAAAAAATATAAATTTTAAAAAAATAATATATTTTATATATTATATATATTATATATATATTATTTTTTTTTAAAATATATATTTTTTAAAAATGCATGTGCTTTGTCTGGTGTGCAAAAAGTAGGAAGAAGAACCGTTACTATGTTTTTTGGAAAAAAAAGAAACCAGCAATCCTCCATCATGAAAAAATTTCAGGTTTTTTTTTAAAGTTTGGGCAGGGGTAAATCCCTGGGGGTTGCGTCCCAACCTACTACCTTAATTCCTTATTCCCGGTTCTTACCTGGGTTTGAAAACCCCCATACTTTTAATTTCCCTTGTTTATGTCCGTATCCATTATACACTCAATGATATTCCCCCCATTTTATGCCTCTCCGGAAATGGAATTTTAAAGGGTTTTAAATCTACTTTTAGGGAGGTTCCTTTTCAAAGTAAATCTTTTGTCATTCTTCTCTGTATGTTCTTAATGAGTCTATGTCCATCCTGTAGTAAGGGGACCAAAAGACACATAACTAAATGGGGCCTCACTAGTGATGTATGAGCTGTAAAATAAATTTTGGACTTTCGTTTTCTTATTCTTCTTGAGTAAATCCCATAATTGTTGTTTTTGCGCATGCTGTCTTGGCTTTGATTTTGCTTTACCTGATCCCAGGGGGCTTTTCACATTTTCCTATACCCCAAACTTTTCAACCTAGTTTAGCTTTGAGGGTTATTTTTTATTACCCAAAGGGGAGAAAGTACATGATAATAACACTTGGAAAATCCTAAGGGAAATTTGTACCAAAAAATTTCTCAGGAGAATCATCCCCAAATGCAAAAATTGCAGGAGATGAACTTTCTCAGAAAGGAAAGCAAGGGGGCCCCGGTACACTAAAAGAAAACAAATAAGTTTCGGGGCCAAAAATGTTCGACTGCCTTTTGCATACATAAGGGGGATTTTCCCAAGGACCATGGCTGTCTTCAAAAAGGTGTGGGTTGGCATGTAAAGTCAGTACCCCGGTAGCCCGGGTTTGGTTCGAAGGGTTTTGTGTGGGCAGCGTAGTTGCCGGGTTACCAAACCTGATAACCCCCGTAATCGATAAGGGACCTAAATTATGGGAATGGTTGAAGGTCCTTGACCGATTCCTTTGAATGCGGCGAGAGGATACATGATAAAATTTCACTTGGGAAGACCTGTAAGATTGATACCAAACTGAATGAAAAACACTCCTATGAAAGAAAAGACTCGGGAAGTGAAATTCACCCCCTGAAAAGCAGGGCACCCCGAATGAATGAAGACGCACAGTTGCCCCTTAGCATAATAAGGGGGTTACCCAAAAGACCCGGCTTCTTCAAGAAGGCCCGGCATGACCTAAATCGGTACCTGAATAACGGGGGTGGCCAGCAGTAACAACCTGGTTGATGAATGATCCCCCCCTTTAAGCCTGGTCTCAGACCCGGGGCAAGGGCGTTTACCCCCGAAACCTCTCCGGTAAACCAAAAGGCCGATCTCATATAACCCGTATTTTATTTTTTTTACCAATTAAAAATTTGATCTTCAGAATGACACTATTGTAAAGAAATACAATAAATATATAAAAAAGACATTCAGGAAGGCCATCAAGGTGGTATTGTGGCAAAGTAAAACTGAGGGTAGGAATTAATAGATTGTTTATTTGATAGATGTCACCAGTTGTGTTGCATGCAACACACTGCCAGACATGCAACACACTGCCAGACAAGTCTCTCCCAATACCAGAATCTTCGAGAAGAAAAAACGCTCAAAAATTATTTCATAATTTAGGTTAAGTAATGTTTAGTAAACTAGACCAAAATATTGATATATTTATTTATTTTAATGATATACTGTCATGAATCATATCTTACTAGTATGAGTTCTCATATGACTTACTAAACCAGACTTTCGAGAAAAGTTTTTCAGGCACATTGAGCACTGATATGGTTTCTCTCCAGTATGAGTTCTCATGTGATTTACTAATGTTGATCTATGAGAAAAGGCATTCATACATTCTGAACACTTATATGGTTTTTCTCCGGTATGAGTTCTCATGTGACGTACTAGGTCAGACCTTTGTGAAAAGTCTTTTGGACATTGTGAACACTGATATGGTTTCTCTCCGGTATGAGTTCTCATGTGACATACCAAGTCAGACCTTCGTGAAAAGTCTTTTGGACATTGTGAACACTGATATGGTTTCTCTCCTGTATGAGCTCTAATGTGATGTACTAAATAAGGTTTTCTTGCAAAGTCTTTCAGGCACACTGAACACTGGAACGGTTTCTCTCCAGTATGAGTTCTCTTGTGATTTACTAATGTTGATCTATGAGAAAAGGTATTCATACATTCTGAACACTTATATGGTTTCTCTCCTGTATGGGTTCTCATGTGACGTACTAGGTCAGACCTTTGCGAAAAGTCTTTTGGACATTGTGAACACTGATATGGTTTCTCTCCAGTATGAATGATCAAGTGCCTTTTTAAAGTTTTTTTTTTAGAAAAATTTTTCAGACACACTAAACACTGATATAGTTTTTCTCCAATATGAGTTCTCATGTGTTGTAGTAAATTACATTTATCAGAAAGCTCTTTAAGACACATTGAACGTTTGAGTGTTTCATAGTCTATAATAAATCTGGTGAGAGATACGCACTGTTCTTGAGAAGAAGGGTGTTGTAGCGAGTGTGAATTTTCATCAACACCTGTACGTTGATTTGTCTTAAAACACAGTTTTTCAGATGTTTTCAACATAATGATTAATAATGATGTCGTATATTAATTTACTTAACTATGTTTTTAGTGTAGTCACTGTATTAACAATATATACAGTATTTACAGAATCTTCTGATTTGTAACAGTGATCTTGGCAATGCAAGAGTCAGTTTAGTATTGACACTACAAGTATCAGAATATTGTGCCAGAATAACTGAAGTATTGACACAACAAGAGCCAGCCTCAGGTGTCAGGATACCTGAAGTATTGACACAACTAGCCAGCCTCAGGTGTAAGGATACCTGAAGTATTGACTCAACAAGAGCCAGCCTCAGGTGTCAGGATACCTGAAGTATTGACACTACAAGAGCCAGCCTCAGGTGTAAGTATACATGAAGTATTAACACAAAAAGAGTCAGTCTCAGGTGTCAGGATGCCTGAAGTATTGTCACAGTAAGAGCCAGCCTCAGGTGTCAGGCTACCTGAAGTATTGACTCAATAAGAGTCAGCCTCAGGTGTCAGGATGTCCTGCAAAATAAATAAAATATATAATCTTTTATTATCATCATCATCGTAATAAAGTTGGTAGAATTACCGACAATATGTAAAGTAAAAGGGCACAAGTGCAACTAATGTCACATTTTTATTGTTGACAACGTTTCGCTTTCCAGGAAGACAGAAGAAATGAATGGTTCAAATAACAGACACGTTGTTAAATTAGACACACAGGGTAGCATTGAAAATTGGGTTGGGCAAATGTTTTGTTAGTGGGATGAATTGTAAAGGACCTGCCTAGTATGGGCCAACAGGCCTGCTGCAGTGTTCCCCCTTTCTTGTGTTCTTATCTGCAACTCTTGGGTATCTATATTGAGGAAACGTTTCGCCACACAGTGGCTTCATCACTCCATACAAAGGATAAACTTGAAGAACAGGAGGAGAATGTGGTGGTCAGTCCATCAATCTTGAAGAAATATACAAAATATCTGTTTATCAGAACTCAGCCTTGGAGTTGGTGTGAAGAGCAACTCAGAGGTGAAGAATCTTCACAGCCACGGTCCTAAAACTTGTATTGATAAAGCCACTGGATGTCGAAACGTCTACAATAAAGATACCCAGAAGTTGCACATCTCTCAAAATTTTCATCAGTTATATTTTTTAAAATTTTAAAAAAAACTTTTAAATTAAAAAGGAAAAAGAAGGTAAACTTTTTACAATTGAAATTTTGGACCACTTTTAAAAAATTCGGGGTTAAAAAAATAAACTTATTTAAAAAAACGTTTTGGATCCAAAGGTGGCCCTTTACAAAAAAGGGTTTCCGGGAAAATTTAAATTTAAAAATGAATTTTTATGTTTTTTTCTTTTATTGGGATAAAACCCAAAATTGGTTTTTGGCCAAATTTTTTCTACCTATAAAAAACCAATTTTCAAATGTTTTAAACCTTTCCCCTTTTTTGGGGGAAGGCTTTTATGGGTTTGGGTTAGTTTTGAAAATAAAAGGGGGGTTAAAAAGTTATTTGGGACCCAAAGTTTGGTCCATTTTTTTTAAAAAACTTTTAAAATGAAACCTTAAAAGGGTTGGGGAAAGGGTTTAAAAACCGGGAAATAATTTTTCCAAAATTTTTTTCAAAAAACTTTTTAAAAAGAAAGAAAAATGCAAAGGTTTCCCCCAACTCGGTTGGCCTTAAAAAACCATATTAAAAAACCATTTAAAGGGTTTAAAATTTTGAAAAACCCCGACAAAAGGTCTTGGGATTTTTAAAAAATAAAAATAAAAAGGGAGAAAACTGCAGGGGCCTTTGGGGCCCATACGGGCGGGGTTTTTAAAAACACATCCCCAAAATTAAAAACAAAAACATTTGAACCCCAGAACCAATGGAAAAACGGGGCATTTTTAAAAACCTCTTGGGTATTCAAGAAAAAAAACTGAGAAAACCCCTCCAAAGGGCCCCCCCCGGCCCATAAGGCCGGGTCCTTTTAAATCCCCAAAACCCAACCTTTTTAAATAAAAACCTTTAAGATCTAAATTTTTGGGAAAACCATCAAACCTATGGCCCTTTTCAAAAATTTCCCTTTCCCAAATTTCCGGTTTTTACCTTTGCCCCCTCAGAAACAAATTCCCCACCCCCCAAACCCCCAAATTTCAAAACCCCCTCCCGCCTTTTAAAGGGAGTTTGGTTTTTAAAGGGCCCCCCAAAAAATTAGTTTTTTTTTACCCCACCTTGGGGAAAAGCCCTTTTTTCCACCTTCCTTAAATTTTCAAAAATTAAAACCAATTTAAAAACCAAAAAGTATTTTTCTAAAATTTTTTTAAATTAAAATTCCTTTTTCCTGGTTTTTACCTTGGTTCCGAAAAAAGAAAACTTTTTAAAGGCCCCTTTTTTTCCCGTTCATTAAAAAAAAAAAATTTTTTTATTTCCCCTTAGGGGGGGGGGGGGGGGGGGGGGGGGGGGGGGTTGGGGGGGGGGGGGGGGGGGGGGGGGGGGGGGGGGGGGGGGGGGGGTTTTTTGGGTGGGGGGGGTTTTTTGGCGGGGTGGGGGGGGGGTTTTGAAAAGGGGAAAAATTTTAATTTTTTTTTTCCAATTCTGCCCCCTTTTATCCAATAATCCAAAGTATTTGAATTTTTCCCAAAAATTTAAAACCTTTAAAAAAATTAGAAAAACCCTTATTCTAAAATTTTCCCTGGGGAATATTTTTCCCTTTTTAATTAAAAGTAATAAATGCAGAAATAGAACTGTAGAGGAATAAGTTACTTCCGAGATTTTGGCCCTTTAAAAAGGGGCCCGGGCCCCACCGTCTAAAAAAAAAAATTTTTTTTTTTTTCCCCCAAAAAATCGCGTTTTTTTGGGGTGTTTTTTCTTAGAAAAAATGTGTTCTAGTGCGGGTTTCCTTTTTCAAAAAAACCGGGTTTTCCCCCCTTTTCAGAGACCAAAAAAATTTACGACACGGAGACGACATGGAAGCAAAAACTCAAAAAATTTACGAAATTTCCCGATAATCTTTCGCCATATTAGGTCTTTTTTTTTTTCATTTCTAGAGAATATAACTTTTTGAAATGTTATTTAGAGTGTTTTTATATCATATTAAAAAAATTCTGATAGATAAATAACCCTGTAATTTGATATTAAGCTGTATAAGCGTAAATTAATGAATTTAATTTCTCCTGGCGCGGAAACCCCCTTCCGCGCATTAGGGAATATGTTTTAATGACTGTTGCTCAATCTAGGGATAAGCTCCCCCTTCATTTTTTAATGTGCCAATTTGCCCAATTATTATAAAAAGAAAGTAAATGCAAAAAAAAAGCGATAAAAAAAAAAGGAAAAATTTTCCAAAAAATTTTTATGGGCTGGAGAGATTTCGCTACCAATTCACCGCCCCTTTCCCTCATATAAATGACTGAAAATTTCTTGTGGGGAAAGGGTCGGGGAAAAAATTCTTTCCCGGACCATTGTGTTGCCAAAGAGTTGAGCTATTTTTAAAGTATATAAAAATCACTATCCTTATTTTTCCGATATTTCGGTGAGGGGCGCGGGGGAAATTCCCGGGGGCCCCCCTTAAGTCTATTTCATAGGGGGGTTTCCCTTTCACAGTAAATCATTTTAGGTCATTCTTCCCTGTAGTTCTTTTAATGAGTCATGTCCATCCTGTAGTAAGGGGCCCAAAAAACTGAGCGCTTTACTTAATGGGCCCTTGGAAAAAGCCCACTGTGTGGGCAAAAACGTTGTAAATAAAGGATCAATTTACTGCATTGTTTTTATATTATATTGTGTGGGTGTTTTAAAACCATTTTTTTCCCCCCCAAACCCAAGTCACTAAAATTTAATCAAAAATTCAAGAGAAATATTAGAGTTCGGGCAACGTTTTTTAGCATTCGTATTTATAAGGGTGAGAAGCCCCAAAGTGTTTTTCTTGCCCACGAGGTTTGACTTATTTTAAAATTAGTAAATTTTGTATCTGGGTTTTTGGGGGGGTCAAAGTTGGGGGGTAAATAAAGTTAAACTGGCGTGACATAAGGCAATATTGAAGTTACTGGCCCGCCTCTCCCAAAAATTTTGTCCCTCATCCCCCACTGATTTTAATGGGAATTCTTTTTACCCAAAAAATTTAAATTTGTAACTTTGTTAGTTGGTGCGGGTACTTAGCTCAGTGGTGGTTTACTTAGCTCAGTTTTGACGTGTACTTAGCTCTGTGAAGACCTTTTGTGTGCTCCTTTTGAATCTAAACCGGATGCCCTCTTTTTTGAGCAGCTTTACCAGCACCTGAGAGAAGAATTTCAAGTTGCTAAACGGGAAATAGGGCCGATTTAACGGGGGAAAAACAAAAAGGGATTCGTAAAATCCCCCGGGTTTGTGAGCCCAGGTTAAGAGGGGGCTTGGTCAGTGGTCGGGCAACAGGGAAACCCAAGCTAAAGGGATTAAGAAAAGGGTTTTTGGAGAGGCAGAAACAACGAAAAACCCAAAAAGACTGCCGTGGAAATTTTCCAACCCCATTCTCGGTGCTCCCAAAGACGAATTTTGAGGTTCTACGGGAATGCCAAACGAGCCCCAAAGGGAAAGCTTGGCAGACGTGAGTAAACACCCCTAAAACCCCAAACCGAAAAACCCGAAAAACGTCAGGGAGAACCCAAAAAAGTGGTGAAATTTGGCTCCCCCGGCGAATTTGAGCCGACTACTGGGAGCATCACTACGGACGACCCCAAAGGGAAAGGTAAAAACATTGTTGTTTTTTGGGGTTAGTCAGATTAGGTACATGGTTTTAGGGCATTCTGTTTAAGGTAGGAAAAGGGGCAGAGGTGTGTTTTCCGGGGGCGGGGATGAAGGTTTTGTTACCCCGTCTGGATGAAAATCTTTGAGAAGGTGGGGGGAGCAATCCTATTATCGTCTCAGTGCTGGGGGCAACGATGTTGGAAGAGTGGGAAAGTGGGGAAAATGTTTAGAGGTATAGGTCAGCAATAGAGAAAATTTAGGAAGAAGGGGGGGAAACCTGTCTATTGGCTTTTTTGGCCAAGGAGAGGATTTAAAATTTGATGTTGCCCAGAGAAATTTGGGTGTAAATTTGTGGCTGGACAAAACTGTAAGGAAAATGCGGTAACTTTCATTGACAACTGGGACCCTTCTTCTAAGGGAGAAATGAAAATGAATGCCAGGGAGGGGTTTTTTTCCCACTTGTCTGGGTGGGGGCGGGGGACCCACTGGCCAACGAAAGTGGGGGGAAATTTTGTTAGGTCTTTAAACAGGAATAGTTAGTGGTTTTGGGTTTTTCTGGGGGGAAAAACTTTTGAATTTCAGGGTAGTAATATGAGTATAGGAGAACAAAGTAATAGGCAAAATGAGGTGGATATCGGAAGGCCAGTGGCATAATTGACAAGGACAGTAATAGGTTTGGGAATAACAGAAAGGAGCGGGAAATTTGATAAGAGAAAGGAGGGTCCTTAAGTTTATATTACACAAAAAGCCCCGCAGTGCTAGGAATAAGTTGGAGAGTTGAGACTAGTTGCTTTTTGCAGGTAAACATTGATGTATTTGCCATTACTGAGACGGGGGTTAAAATTAAAAAAGTCGGGACATGCCTGCAGAATGTCACATTCGGGGTTTTTTCAAATTGTTCCAAGTAGATAGAATTTATCGGGAAGGGGGGTGGAGTGGCATTGTATGTCCGAGATCGCTAAAAAACTGTTGCATTAAAAGGGGTCTTAAGTCTAAAGTAACCATACAGAGTCTGTTTGGATAGAATTTTCAGGGGGGAAATAAAAAATTAACTTTAGGTGTGATATACCGCCCCCCAAATTTTTTAGATGGGGGACCAAAGGGAAGCCCTACTATTGGGGGGAAAATTTTGTTAGGGCCACAAGGCCCCATAATGAAAGAAAATTCTGGAGATTTTAAAACTTTTTTTCATATTGTTTGGGAAATTTTTCTTGAGGGGGGGAATTTAGAATCATACGACTTCTTAAAAATATTTTCAGGATTTTTTTTTCTGAAGCAGTTTGTGAAAAAACCTACAAGGGGTAATAACCTGTTTGGGATTTAGTTCTGGAAAAACAATGAATCCCTTGTTAAAAATTTTTAGAAGTTTCAGAAGAACTGGGGGGTTTGCAACCAAAATCAATTCATTTAGAATTGAAGGGAATTTGATAAAAGGGATAACTCAGAAAACAGCCCCCAGTTTTTTCCCCCCCTTAGCAGATTTCATGGGCTTAGGAAAAACTTTCATCTTTTAAATTTGGGGGAAAACGAAGAGAGCTACCCAATATAACAGTTTTCTAAACACAAAACAGGGCTCCAAAGAACTTTTATCCCTTAAAAAGGGAAATTTTAGACCCAATAAAAAATGACCCAAAAAGGGATAAAATAATAGGCTAAAATTTCTACTAGGACAAAAGAAAAAATTTATAGGCGATCAAAAGAGGCGAGGGTCATTTTATAATCAGTTTTTTTGACACTAAGAGGGACTTTTAAAAAGGGGATAAAAAAGCAAAAAAGGGGCCAAATGAAATTAATTGCTGGGGATTCAAAAAAACAAACCCCAAAAAGTTTTTTCCGGGGTATATAAAAACAAAAGTCAGAGATAAGATAGGCCCCCTTTAAAAAATAACTAGGGGATCTTACTGAAAAAGGGAAAATTTGAAATGTGCTCGATTTTAAATAATTATTTTTCTTTCCTTTTTTTACAAAAAAAAAGACCCCTAGTAGTGTTCCGGAAATTTAAAATTTTTATAGGGGTTTTCAGAAAAAGATAAATTATGTAAATCTGGGTTCCTAGGAAATGGTTGTAAGAGATAAAACCGACTGAAGCAAAATAAGTCCCCGGGGTCCTGATGGGGTTTTTTTAAAGGGGTTCAAAAGGGAAATTTCCCCAAATGGAAGTCTGTGAACCTTTAAAACAAATTTTTTTAAATTTAATTCCTCTTCAAACAGGTGTAGTGTCGTATGTGGAAGATGGCTAATGAAATTCCTTTTTTTAAAAACAGGGGACAAGTCGTTACCGTCAAATTACCCCCCAATAACCCCTGCCCCAAAATTGTAGAAAAATTACTAAGTAAATTTATATTTTGAGTTTAATAAGAACCCAATCTCGATAAGCATAGCTTGTTTAATATACTCACATGGATTCACAAGGGGCCCGGGATCTTGTCAAACCTAATTTTTATCTTTCTTAAGTAAAGCTTTTGGGGGCTTTTGACCAGGGATAAAAAATTTGTATTTTTTTACTTAGATTTTGTAAGGCATTTGATAGATTTTTCCGCACCAAAAAATGTTGAAGAAAGTAGCAGCTCAGGGCACGGGGGGAAGGGTGCTTCGGGGGATCAAAATTCATGGCTCAAAAACCGGAAGAAAAGAGTGTCCATAAATGGGGTTAAATCGAGGGGGGATCAGTAACAAGGGGGCGTTCCCGGGGACCCTTTTTGGGGCCCCGTTGTTGTTTTTAAATATATCAATGATCTTGATGAAGGAAAATTAATAGTGATATGAAAAATTGGGGGGGGCCGGGGGGGTGACACGAAGGATAATTAAATTTCAAACGTAGATGTTGGGGGAATTTTAGGGGATTTAAAAAACTCTACCCCAAAAACCCTAGCCTTATAAGTTAAATAATGAAAAACTTAGCCATACGATTGCGAAAAGGATTTGGGGGGTTTTGGGGTTAAGAGAAACCCTTAAACCAAGACTGCAATGCCAAGCATACTAAAAAGGCAAATAGATTACTGGGATTTATACAAAAAGTAAAACCCAACCAGAAGTCCAGAGGTCATACTGCAGCTTTTTTACTTCATTAGTAAGGCCCACCTAGATTTTTCACTAAATTTCTGGTCTCCATTTTACGGAATGGAAAAAATTCGTTAGAAAACATTCAGCTTTAGGATGAACAAAATTTAAAATACATGCATTAGAAATTTTCCTTATGAAAAAAAGATTGAAGACTCTTAATTACTTTTCACTTGTTAACGAAAAATTGAGGGGAGACCTGATCGAAGTGTTTTAAGTGGAAGATAGGTATTAATAAAGGGGATATTAACAAGGTCTTGGGGATATCTCTCCAAGAGAAAAACCCCCCCCAGAAAGGGGATTTAAAATTAGATAAGTTTGGGATTTAGAAAGGAAAATGGAAAAAGTTTGGTTTGGAAATAGGGTAGTTGATGGGGGAAACGGTTCTCCCTAGTTGGGTTTTTGGGGGCTAGGATTTGGGTATTTTTTCAAATTTAGGTTGGATAAGTACAGGGTTGGGGGGGGTTGGATTTGATTGGGTTTTTTGGAACATAAAGAGCTATTTTTTTGGGAAGCATTAAAAATTTGGGGTTTTGGTCAAATGTTTGTTTAGGGGGGATGAATTGAAAAGGGACCTCCCCTAGAAAATTGGGCCAAAAACCCTGTTTCGGTGTTCCTCCTTTTTTTTTTTTCTTTGTTCTCCCTTTGGGTCAGAAAAGGGGAAAGGATGCGTTCAATGTAGATAAATACAAGGTTCTGAAGCTGGGGAGTGTCCATAACCCTACCCCCTTATAATTTTAAAATAATGTAAAAATTTAAACCCATACAGATTGCGAAAGGATTTGGGGGGGTTATGGTAAGCAGAAACCCTTAAAGCCAAGACGAAAGGGCCAAAGGTTTCGTAAAAGGCCCAAATAATTACTATAATTTATATAAGAAGTGTAAGCAACAAATCCAGAGGTATATTTGGAAAGCTTTATTACACCCTTTAGTAAGGCCTCACCTAATTATGCAGTAAAATTCTGGTCCCCCATATTACAAAATTGGGCCCTTTTAAATTCGTTAAAAAAACATTCGGGCGTGGGTTTGACAAAAATTTAATACATAGCATTAGAAATTTTCCCTTTTTAAAAAAGATTAAAGCCCTTTTAAAGGGTTTACATTCATTTGTAGACGAAAAATTTAGGGGGACCTGATCAAAAGTTATAAGGGGAAAGATAGGTTTTAAAAAAGGGGGAAATTTTAGCAAGGCCCTTGAGGATATCTTTTCCCCAAAAGAACCCGCATTTAATGGATTTAAATTAGTTTAATTTTTTAAAATTTAGAAAGGACTAGGAAAGTATTGGTTTGGGAAATGGGGTTTGTTGATGAGTGGAACAGAAAAACCTATTTGGGGTTTTTGAGGTAGGCCCTTTTGGGTATTTTTAAAAATTTAGGTTGGATAAGTACATGAGGAAAAAAGGAAAGGGAAAATGGTTTTCAACAGAGTTGTAGATGGGGTTGGGAACAGTTTTCCCCAGGGGGGTGAAAAGGGTAGGCCCTTTTTGGGTAGTTTTAAAGAAGAGAAACAAATATAGTGGGAGGGGCTGGGTTTTTTGGTGTTGGGGGTGCGGGAAAGTTTTTTTTTCTTGATTTAGTTTTAAGGTAGATGCCCTTTTTTGATAAGGACCTGCTCTTTAGGGCCAGTGGGCCCTTTCTCAGTTTTCCTAAATTTTTAATTTTTCTTTTATTTGGGAGGGTTGGATTTGAAGGGGATTTTGCAGTCAGAGCTTATTTCTTGGGTGGGCTTTAAAAATTGGGTTGGTCAATGTTTGTTGTGGGATGAATTGAAAAAGGACCTGCCTATTATGGGAAACGGGCCCTTGTGCAGTGTTCCCCCTTTTTCCCTTAGTTCTTATTTTAAACATTAAAAGGGGTTTTAAAAACCCGACAGATTTTTTAGGAAGACAAAATCAATTTTTATATTGTTTTGACAACGGAAACAATGCTCTTCTCCAGATTTGGGGGACTGACCCCCCTCAAAACTTTAAGGGGAGGGACTGATTAAAATCGTCTTCAAGTATTTTCTGCTTCTATCAACTTTTTTTACTCGACTGAAGAAACCCACTGTGTTTGGCGAAACGTTTTGAAATAAAGATAAGAAAAAATAAGAAAATAAGAACGAAAGGGAAAATGGGGAGAAGGGGCCCATGGCCCATGCGAGGCAGGTCCAATTCCCCACCGGCTTAAGCCAATGCACCCAAAACCCAAATCAGGGGCAGGTCACTTTTACTTAAGGGGGGGGGAAAACGGCAACCCCACCTGTTAGCACAAAACCCAAAACAGGTCCAACTCACACCCCCCCACATTACTTTATGGGATTTATCCAACCTATTTTTTAAAAATACACAAAAGTTCTGGCCTCTATAACGGGACTTGGGAGTTTGGTTTCCCCTCTTTCCCCAAAAATCCCATTCCCCAAACCCGTACTTTCCTATATCCCCCCTGAATCTGAATTTTTCCAAAATTTTAAAAACCCTTTCTGCGAAATCCTGTCTAGGCTAGATTTTTTTCAGCACAACTATTTTTCTTCCCCCTTTAAATTTTTTTTCCTGTCTTCCCCCTTATAAACCTTTAATTTATTTTCCCCCCTAATTCTTTCGTCTTTCTAGAGATGCAGTTTCAGGGCCCTTAGTCTATCCTCTTTGGGAAGGTTTTTTGATACATGGGGTCTCTTTGCATTTCCCCCTTTGTCATTTTTTCCCAAAAATTTATATCCATTTTTGTAATACGGTGACCAAAACTGTTTCAAACATAATCTAAATGAGGCCCAACCAAGGATGTATAGAGTTGAAGAACAACCTAGGACTTTCCCATTATTTATGCTTCTTGATTTAAGCCAAGGATTCTTTAGCTTTATTTCGAAAAACTTATGCACTGTTTCTTGGTTTTTAGATTACTGCTAACCCAGAAACTCCTAAATCTTTTTCGCAACCTAATATTAAGATCTACATTATTTAGTTTATATGTGGCATGGTTATTGTCCTGTCCAAAATTTTGAACTTTTTCCCTTTGTTTTTATATTAAACTGCAACTGCCACTTCTCCCACCACTGGGATCGTTTTTTCAAAACTTCCTGGGGGTGCTTTGAAGTCCTCGTCAAATGAATTCGACGGGCCCATTTTGGTTTCCCTCGGCAAACTTGCCGATGTCGCTCTTTATGCCCCCCTCTATGTCGTTTATGTAGATTGTGAACAGGGAGGGGGGCCCCAAAACTGACCCCTTGGAACAAACCCCTCGTGACGCTTCCCCCCTCTGATTTCTTTCCCCCTTTTGCAAAAACCCCTGCTGCCCCATTTTTTTCAACCAGCCCCTAATCCCGGGAAAAAAAAATTTACCTTTCCCAATTTTCCCTGTGCTTTAATTTTTCCCCCCAAAAAAGTCTCTGATGTGGGGCCCTGTCCAAAAAGGCCTTTTGAAGTCCATAACCCCAATATTTATATTCATTACCAAAGATTAAACCCCTCAAATACCTTGTGAAAAAAGTTAATAAATTCGTAAGCAGGAAAAAGCCCCTTTGTAAAACCATTTCTGAGATTCGTTGATTAATTTATCTTTTCAAGGTGGCTACGAAATGGGCCCCGGGAAATTTTTGATTCCATAAATTTTCCCCCTTTGGGGTTAGGCCCTTTTTGGTTTTATAGTTCGAAGCTAAGGGGCCTGTCAAACCCGTTTTGGAAAAAAGGGATCCATTTGCCATTTTCCCCCTTATCTGGGGACCATGCCAGTTTGTAGTGTATGTTTTTAAAAGATTAGCCAAAGGTGTGGGTAAGCTCCTCTTTACATTCCTTTAAACCCTTGCATACCTTCATCAGGGCCTGGGGATTTGTTAGGTTTTAATTTATCTATTTGCCTAAAGGCCATGTACTTTTGACCCTAATAATTTCAAAAGTTTTTTTATCGCCTGTTCTACATAAAATTTTCATTAAATGGAATATCGCTGGTATCCCCCTTTTTAAAAACTGGAGGAAGTTTTGTTTAAAAAATTTTAAAACCAAATTTTCCCTTTTCACTGTCAGTTAGCCTGACCCGGGGAAATTTGAGTGGGCCTATCTTTTTTCCCTGAAACTTATTTTTGTAACCTGAAAGAATCCTTTTGGGTTATTTCGATTCTCTTGCAAAATTTAAAACCCCATAAAACTCTATTTTTCTTTTTAATTCCCTTTTTTATTTCTCTCCCTTTTAAATGAATTTATCGATTTTTTAATTGCCCCCCTTCCCCTTTTTTTTGCCTATATTTTGCCTCCCCTTTTTACCAATCAGAAAATTTTAATCTATTGTTAACCCTTTAGGATCTTTTTTTTGATCTATTTTCCCCATTTGGAACATAAATTTGATGGTTCAAACCTTTGAAAATTTTGGGCCCCGGGAAAACATATATCCCGGGAACCTCACACCCACCACCCTTTGTCGGTTTTATTCCCCGTTTTAGCCCCCGTAAGGAATTTTTCAGTCCTTGAAATCAGCCAAGCGAAAGTCAGGGACGGGGGACTTGATTGCCATAATTTGGGGAATTCCCCCCGATATGGGTTTAAAATGATGATTTGTGTCACTCTTCCCCCAAACTAAACATTAACCTCAAGAATTTTTAATTTTGGGGTTTTTTCCCCATGGCAAAAACCAAGTCAAAGGGGGTTATTTCCCCCGTTGGGGTTTTGTCACAAACCCTTTTTTAAAAAAAAATTTCCCGGATGTATCAAGAAAGTCACCCGACTCTTTAAATTTTTCCCAACTGTGTTTTTTACCTAACAACTGTTCTTAGGGTTTTTTGTTAGATGAAAAATGAGGGGGGACCTGATCGAAGTGGGATAAGTGGAAGATAGGGATTAATAAAAGGGGGTATTTTAAAAAGGGGCTTGAGGGTATTCTCCAAAAGTTAACCCCGCAGTAATGGATTTAAATTTAATAAGTTTTTTGATTTGAAAGGACATAGGAAGTATTGGTTTGGAAAAAAGGGTAGTAGATTTTGGGGGAACAGTCTTCCCAAATTGGGTTATTGAGGCTAGGACTTTGGGGGGTTTGTTTCAATTTGGTTGGATAAATACATGAGTGGGATGGGTTTGGGTTTTTGGGGCTTGAAAATTAGAGCTTTTTCTTGGGTAAACATTGAAAATTGGGTAGGTCAAATGTTTGTTGTGGGGTAAATTGTAAAAGGGCCTGCCTAGTAGGGCCCCAAAAGGGGCCCGCTGCAGTGTTCCCCCTTTCTTATGTTCTTATGTTTTTTTGATTCGTTTTGATAAGGGCCTGCCCGTTGGGCCAAATAGGCCCTCTGCAGTGTTTCCTATATTCCCTTTTGTTCTTACGTAAAGCTTCTCAAGAAATAACTCCCGACCCCCTTTAAAACCCTGTGGGGGGTGTGCAAATATATGTAGGGGGGAAACAGCCAGAAAATCTGGGAAAATTTAGGATAGCAGAAAACAAAAAAAGGGTTGCAGAAATGATTACCCCAAAAAACGAATTTTGTTCAACTTTTGAGGGGCGATGTTGGACACCTCATGAAATTCAATGAAGCTAAACTTGTTTTTAAAGGGAAAACGAACCCTTTAAAACGGAAAAATGCATTGAAAACGCACCTTTAAATTTTGTGAGTAACACTATAAAGCAAAAATCCGGTAGTTACCCGTATTTTAAAATTTTCTAAGCAAGGTATATTTCCCCCCCTGGGAACTGGTGTTACTTTAGCCAGCGGTCCCTCTTTTTGCCTCACCCCCCTTGGTTCCCTTACTACTACTACTACTACTACTACTACTACTACTACCCACCTCTACCCACCCCAAAAAACCCCACCTGACTCCCGCCAATAAATATATGTGTGTTTTTTTTGTTTTCTCTGTTTAGGCTGAAGAAACCATCGTGGGCGAAAGTTTTCCCTTTAAAAAAATTTCCTGAACTGTACATAAATGTCTTTTTTCCCCCTCCCACTCATGTTGATAAATTTGACACATGTGGGAAACCCTCCCACTCATGTACTTACCAAAACCCAAATTTGAAATTTCCCAAAGTCCCCAAACCCCCAAAAAACCCAACTAGGGAACCTGTTTTCCCCTCATCACTACCCCATTTCCAAAACCCAAAACTTTCCTATGTCCCCTTTCCTAAATCAAAAAATTTTTCTAATTTAAAAACCCTTACGCGGGGGTTTTCCTTTTTGGAGGTTTTCCTCAAGACCTTGTTAATATCCCCTTTATTAAAAATATCCTTTCCAAATTTACACTTCGATCAGGGCTCCCCCCCATTCTTCAAACAACAAAAAACTAAGGAAAAAATTTGTTTGGTAAGGCCATATTTCAAAAGTTGGGGATTTTTTAATTTTTGAAAAAGTTTCGCCTACAGGGGTAGGCTTCTTCGTCGAGTTTCAGAAAAATTTATAGAAGCAGAAGATACTTGAAACGATGTAATCAGTCCATCACCCCCTTTAAAATTTTGAGGGGGTCAGTCCCTCAGTCTGGGAGAAGAGCATTGTTTTCCTTTTTCCCGAAAACCCTTTTTTAATTTACTCCCGCTTAAACCAACAATCCCGTCCGGGATTTTATACCATTTTGAGTTCAACTAAGAAAATTTAAAAAAGGAGGGGAAAAACTGCAGCAGGCCTGTTGGGCCCAAAATAGGCAGTCCTTTTCAATTCATTCCCACTAACCAAAAAATTTGGGCCAACAAAATTTTTTAAAAGCTACCCAAAAAATAAGCTCTGATTGGGGGCAAGTCCCACTCAAATCCAACCCCCCCCATCATGAAATTTTCCCAAACCTTTAAAAATTTAACTAAACCCCAAAATCCTAGCCCCAATAACCCCAAATAGGTAACTTTACATCATCAAATACCCTTTTTTCCAAAAACCAAAATTAAATTTTTCCCATGTCCTTTTTAAATCAAAATTATCTAATTTAAATCCATTAAATGCGGGGTTTTTCTCTTGGAGAATATTTCCCCAAGGGCCTTGGGTAATATCCCCTTTAATTTTAATTTCCTATCTTCCCACTTATACACTTCGATCAGGTCTCCCCCCCTTCTTCGTCTAAAAAAGGGGGTGAAAATTAAGAGTTTTTCAATCTTTCTTCAAAGGAAGATTTCTAAAGCTATTATTAAATTTTTTCTCCCACCTGAATGTTTTCTAACGAATTTATGTCCATTCTGTAATATGGAACCAGAATTGAGCAGCAAACCCAGGGGAGGCCTTTCTAATGATGTTTAAAACTTTCAGTAAAACCTCTGGACTTCTGTTGCTTACACTTTCTTGGTTTTAAAAACCCGTAATCTATTTTTCCCCTTTTTACGTACGCTTTGGAATTTCGTCTTGGTTTAAGGGTTTCTGCTTACCATAAAACCCCAAATCCTTTTTCCCCAATCTGTATGGTTAAAATTCAAAATTTTTTAACTTATAATGCTTTGGGTTTTTGGACACTCCCAAAATACAGAAACCCTTTCTTTATCTAAAATTGAATGCCTTCTGCCACTTTTTTGCCCCAAAAGTAGAGTTTGTCTAAAAACCTCCCCGAAGTTTTCCCCAACATCTACTTTTGAATCAATTTTCCTACCTATCTTCGTGTCATCGGCGAAAATTTTCCCCATATCACTAGTAATTCCTTCATCAAGATCTTGATTTATATTTTTAAAACAACAATGGGCCCAAGACCGATCCCCTTTGGGAACCCCTTGTTTACTGACCCCCCCCGGATTTCCCCTTTTTTTTTTTTCTTCCTTCCTTACCTATTTCCCGGGCACCCCCCCCAATGCCGAGCTGCTACTTTCTTCACATCTTTGGGTGGGGAACCTATCAATGCCTTATAAAATCTAAGAAATAATATCAAATTCTGACGTGGTCAAAAAAGCCTCAAAAGCTTTATAAAAAGTTAAAAAATTAGTTAGACAAGATGGGCCTCTTGTGAACCAGCTGAGTATCTTTAACAAGCAGTTTTTTCGAGATGGTTTCTTTAATCTCAGCTATTTTTGACTCTATAATTTGCCACAATTGAGGTCGGGCTTATTGGGGGGAATTTGACGGTAACGACTTGTCCCCTTTTTTAAAATAGGAATTAAATTTACCCCACCCACATATCAACACTCCCCCTTTTGAAGAGATAAATTAAAAAATATTGTTAAGGGTTTCAAGATTTCCTTTTGCATTCCTTTAGAACCCTTGAAAAAACCCATCGGGACCCGGTGATTATTTTGCTTCAATCTGTCTATCGTTTCACAACCATTTCCTAGTGACTGTGATGTTTCATAATTTTTTTTCTTCTTTTGATCCACTATAAAAATTAATTACCGGAAATTATTAGTGTCTTCCTGTGTAAAAACCGAGAGAAAAAAATTATTTAAAATCGGCACATTTCATTCTCTTTGTCAGAAGATGCCCATATTATTTTTAAGGACCTATTTAACTCTGCTTTTTTTTCTTAGACCTGGAAAAAAATTTTGGGTTAGTTTTAGAATTCCTAACAACTTTAATTTCATAGTCCCTTTTAGCTTTTCTTATCCCCTTTTTAATTCCCCTTAATGTCAATATACTGATTTATAAAAAACCCTGCCTCTTTTGATACGCCTATAAACCTTTCTTATGTCCTAGTTAAAATTTCGCCCTTTATTCATCCTTTTGGGTCATTCTATTTATCTAATTTCCTTTTAAAAAACTTCTTTGACAGCATGTATTGTGTTTAGAAAACTGTCATATTGATAGCTCTCTTCGTTTCCCAAGTCAACAGATGATAAGTGTTCTCTAAACCCCTCGTAATCTGCTAAGCGAAAATTCCCGGGCTGTTACTGAGTTTCCCCCACATCATACCCCCATTCAATTCCCACATGGGTTTTATTTTTGGTCGCTAGCACCCAGTTCCTCTAACTTCTAAATATTAAAAATGGTTCATTGTTGCCAGAACTAAGTCAAGCAGGTTTATTCCCCCTTGTAGGTTCTGTCCAAACTGTTAAAAAAAACAACCCTAAACTACTTCTAAAAAATCGTATGATTATAAATTTCCCCCGTCAAGAAATCCAATCAATATGACTAAAGTTAAAGTCCCTAAAAATTACTACTTTATCGTGCCTTGTGGCCCAAACAATTTTCCTCCCATAGTAGTCTCCCCGGCCCCTATCAAAATTTTGGGGGACGGTAAATCAACCAAAAAATTAATTTTTCATCCCCCTCTGAAAATTCATAAAAACAGATCTGTATGTGACTTCAACTTAATACCCTTTTTATGCAACATTCAAGCGATCTGGGACATACAAGCCCCCCACCCCCCTTCCCGATTTTCTATCTACTTGGAAAAATTTTAAAACCCTGAATTGACATTTGCAGGCTTCCCGACTTTTTTAATTAAACCCACGTCTCAGTAATGGCAAATAATCATTTTTACCTGCACTAGCAACTAGTCTCAACTCGCCCATTTTTTTCCCAGCACGCACTATTTGGAAAAATTTTTAAATGACCCCCTTTCCCTTTTACCCTTCCTGCCCTTTCTGTTATTCCACTAAACCATTACTGTCATTTCAATTAGTGCCACTGGTTTTCCCAATTCCCTCCCTTTTTTGCCTTTACTAGTTCTCCTAGTACTCATGTTATACCCTCGACTTCACATTTTTCCCTGCCAAAACCCATCCCATAACTTTTCCTATTTTAAAAACCTAACAGCCCCCTCCACTGCGTTGGCCTGCCCCACCCCACACCTAGAAAAGGGAAACCCCACCCGGCATACAGTCATTTTCTCCCTAGAAGGGTCCAGTTGTAAAATAATGTTCCCGCTTTTTCTTACAGTATTTGTCCACCAGAAATTAAACCCCAATTCCCGGGACAACCATTCTTTCCAACTCCTCTCCTTGCAAAATGCCCATATGACGGGTTTCCCACCCTTCTTCCTAATTTCTCTATTGGACCATCCTGCTAATGGGTCCTCACTCCTACGTCTGCCAACATCGTTGCCCCACACTGAGACAGATAAAGGATTGCTCCCATTACCTCCATGATGTCATCCAGACGGCTAACAATATCCTTCATCCCAGAAAAGGGAAAACATCTCTGCCCCCTACCCATCCTTCAAAAGAATCCCCTACCTTTACCTAACTGATTTCCCCCAAAACAACAATGTTTTTCCCTTCCTTGGGCGTGTCCGTAGTGATGCTCCGAGTGTCGACTCAAATTCGCCAGGTAGCTTTACCCACTTGTAGGGCCAAAAAGGCACGATAATGAGTAATTCTGGAGACTTTTAAATTTAGTCATATTGATTTGGAAAAATTTTTGACTGGGGAAATTTAGAATCATACGATTTCTTAAATGTTCAGGATTGTTTTTTGAAGCGTTTGTACAGAACCTACAAGGGGGAAAAAACCTGCTTACTTAGTTCTGCAAACAAGAATCCCTTGTTAATAATTTAGAAGTTTCAAGGGGAAATGGGGGCTGCGACCACAAACAATTACATTTAGAATTGAATGGGAAATATATAGTAGGGTAACTCATAACAGTCCCCCAATTTTCGCTTAGCAGATTACGATGGTTAGAGAAAACTTATCACTGTTACTGGGTAACGAAGAGAGCTATCAATATGACAGTTTTCTGAACACAAAACATGCTGCTCAAAGAACGTTTATCCCTTATAAGGAAATTAGATCAAATAGAAATGACCCAAAATGGATGAATAATAGGCTGAAATATCTACTAGGCATAAGAAAGGAATTTATTAGGCGTATCAAAAGAGGCGAGGTCATCTTATGAATCAGTATATTGACATTAAGAGGGACATTAAAAAGGGGATAAGAAAAGCTAAAAGGGACTATGAAATTAAAGTTGCTAGGGATTCAAAAAACTAACCCAAAAAGTTTTTTTCCAGGTATATAGAACAAAAGTCAGAGATAAGATAGGTCCCCTTAAAAATAACTATGGGCATCTTACTGACAAAGAGAATGAAATATGCTCGATTTTAAATAATTATTTTCTCTCGGTTTTTACACAGGAAGACACTAATAATATTCCGGTAATTAATTTTTATAGTGGATCAGAAGAAGATAAATTATGTAACATCACAGTCACTAGTGAAATGGTTGTGAAGCAGATAGACCGACTGAAGCAAAATAAGTCACCGGGTCCTGATGAGGTTTTTTCAAGGGTTCTTAAGGAATGCAAATGGAAGTCTGTGAACCATTAACTAATATTTTTAATTTATCTCTTCAAACAGGTGCAGTGTCTGATATGTGGAAGATGGCTAATGTAATTCCTATTTTTAAAACAGGGACAAGTCGTTAACCGTCAAATTACCGCCCAATAAGCCTGACCTCAATTGTAGGCAAATTACTAGAGTCAATTATAGCTGAGATTATAAGAAGCCAATCTCGATAAGCATAGCTTGATTAAAGATACTCAGCATGGATTCACAAGAGGCCGGTCCTGTCTAACTAATTTATTAACTTTCTTCAGTAAAGCTTTTGAGGCTGTTGACCACGATAAAGAATTTGATATTATTTACTTAGATTTTAGTAAGGCATTTGATAGAGTTCCTCACCAAAGACTGTTGAAGAAAGTAGCAGCTCATGGCATTGGGGGAAGGGTGCTCTCATGATCGAATCATGGCTCACAGACAGGAAGCAAAGAGTGTCCATAAATGGGGTTAAATCCGAGTGGGGATCAGTAACAAGTGGCGTTCCACAGGGATCAGTCTTGGGCCCGTTGTTGTTTATAATATATATCAATGATCTTGATGAAGGAATTACTAGTGATATGAGCAAATTCGCCGATGACACGAAGATAGGTAGGATAATTGATTCAAACGTAGATGTTAGGGAACTTCAGGAGGATTTAGACAAACTCTACTCTTGGTCAGAAAGTGGCAGATGGCAGTTCAATGTAGATAAATGCAAGGTTCTGAAGCTCGGAGTGTCCATAACCCTAGCACTTATAAGTTAAATAATGTAGAACTTAACCATACAGATTGCGAAAAGGACTTGGGGATTATGGTAAGCACAACCTTAAATCAAGACAGCAATGTCTAAGCGTACGTAATAAGGCAAATAGATTACTGGGATTTATATCAAGAAGTGTAAGCAACAGAAGTCCAGAGTCATACTGCAGCTTTATACATCATTAGTAAGGCCTCACCTAGATTATGCAGCCAATTCTGGTCTCCATATTACAGAATGGACATAAATTCGTTAGAAAACTTTACGTAGGAAAGACTAAATAATTAAATTAAAACCCTTTTTTTAAAAAGATTGGGGATTTAAGACACCTTTTAACAAGAAGGGGGGGGCCTGTCGAAGTGTATAAGTGGGAAGATAGGTATAATAAAGGGGATATTAACAAGGTTTTAGGAATCTTCCAAGAGAGAACCCCCAGTAATGGGTTTAAATTGATAAGTTTAGATTTTTAAAGGAAAAAGGGAAAATATTGGTTGGAAAAGGGTAGTTGATGAGTGGGAAAAGTCTACCCAGTTGGGTTTTTTTGAGGTAGGACCTTGGGTATTTCAAATTTAGGTTGGATAATACATGAGTGGGAGGGGGTTTGGGTTTGAGTGGGGGGCTTGCACATCAAGCTTATTTCTTGGTGCATTGAAAAAATTTGGGTTGGTCAAATTTTGTTTGGGATGAATTTTATGGACCTGCCTAGATGGGCCAACAGGCCTGCTGCAGTGTTCCTCCTTTCTTTTGTTTATGTGTTGTAATTCGTTCATGACGTTCTCGTTGGTCTTCGTTGGGGTTTCTAGGGTCTGTCTCACTCACGTCTGCATTGCTTCCTTTGGTGCTCGTTGTGGCTTTCCCAGTAGAACACTCACATTCGTATGGGTAGCTTCCGAGAAGGAGTTGGAAGTTCCACGGGCAGTTCTTCTGGTTTCTCGTTGTTTCTGCCTCTCCATAACGTTTTCTTAATCTTCAGATTGGTTCCATGGTGCTGACCACTTGCCCAGCTCCCCTCTTAAACCTTGGGGACTCACAAACAGAGGATTACTACGAATCCTCTTGTTCTCCTCCGTTAATCGCCGTATTCAGTTAGCAACTCTGAGGTCTTTCTCTCAGGCTGCTGTTAAGCTGACTCAGTGAGGGCATCCTGGTTCAGATTCACATGAGAGCATCACTTATACAGGTCTTCAACAGAGCTATGTACACGTCACCTGATGATAAGGATTGTCACCAATAACAAAGTGACAGGGGAATTGTGTGGGTTAAGTAAGAACTTAAGAACATAGAACTAAGAAAGGAGGCAACAGGCAGCAGGCCTGTTGGCCTTTACTAACATAAGAACCTAAGAAAGGAGGAACAACTGCAGCTGGCTGTTGGCCCCATACTAGGCAGGGCCTTTAGAAATTATCCCACTACACAAACATTTGACCACACCCAATTTTTCAATGCTACCCAAGAAATAAGCTTGATGTGCAAGTCCCTCTCAATCCAACCCTTCCCCACTCATGTATTTATCCAACCTAAATTGTAACTACACAAAGTCCTAGCCTCAATAACCCAACTACGGTTGACTGTTTCCATCATCAACTACCCTATTTTCAAAACCAATACTTTCTATGTCCTTTCTAATCTAAAACTTATCTCTATTTAATGCCATTATTGCGGGTTCTATCTTGGAGAGATATCCCAAGACATTGTTAATTATCCCCTTTATTAATACCTATCTTCCACTTATTCACTTCGATCAAGGGTCTCCCCTCATTCTTCGTCTAAACAAGTGAATGTAACTTAAGAGTCTTCAATCTTTCTTTCATTAAGGAAGATTCCTAATGCTATGTTATTAGTTTAGTCATCCTACGCTGAATGATTTCATAACGAATTTATGTCCTTTCTGTAATTAGGAGGACTGAATTGTGCTGCATAATCTAGGTGTGGCCTTACTATTGATGTATAAAGCTGCAGTTGACCTTGGATTCTGTTGCTTACCTTCTTGATTTAAATCCAGTAATCTATTTGCCTTATTACGTACACTTAAGCATTGCTGTCTTGGTTTAGGTTGCTGCTTACCATAACCCCTAAGTCCTTTTCGCAATCTGTATGGCTAAGTTCACATTATTTAACTTATAAGTGCTAGGGTTATAGGACACTCCCGAGCTTCAGAACTTGCATTTATCCACATTGAACTGCATCTGCCATTTTAGACAAGTGTAGAGTTTGTCGAAATCTCTGAAGTTCCCTAACATCTACGTTGAATCAATTATCCTAACTATCTTCGTGTCATCCGGCGAATTGGCTCATATCACTAGCAAATTCCTTCATACAAGATCATTGTTAGATATTATATACACAACGGGCTCCAAGACTGAATACCCTGTGGAACGCCACTTGTTACTAGATCCCACTCGGATTTAACCCCATTTATGGAACACTCTTCTGCTCCTGTCTTTGAGACATGACTGATCCACGAGATCACCCTTCCCCAATGCCATGAGCTGCTACTTTCTTCACACAAGTTTTTGTGCGGAACTCTATCAATTGCCTTACTAAAATGAGTATACAATATCAAATTCTTTATCGTGGTCAACAGACTCAAAAAGCCTTTACTGAAGAAAGTTAATAAATTAGTTAGACAAGGAACGGCTCTTGTGAATCCATGCTGGGTTTCATTAATCAAGCTATGCCTTATCGAGATGGCTTCTTATTTAATCTCAGCTATAATTGACTCTAGAACTTGCCTACAATTGAGGTTCAGGCTTATTGGGCGGTAATTTGACGGTAACGACTTGTCCTCCTGTTTTAAAATAGGTATTACCATTATCAATATTCCCACATATCAGACATTACACCTGTTGAAGAGATAAAATCTAAAAATATTAGTTATTGGTTCACTGACTTCATTTTGCATTCCTAAGAACCCTTGAAAACCTCATCAGGACCCGGTGACTTATTTTGCTTCAGTCGGTCTATCTGCTTCGCAAATCCATTTCACAGTGACTGTGATGATACATAATTTAACTTCCTCTGATCCACCTATAAACATTAATTACCGGGAATATTATTAGTGTCTTCCGGTGTAAAAACGAGAGAAAATAATATATAAAATCGAAGCACATTTCATTCTCTTTGTCGTAAGATGCCCATATTATTTTTTAGTGACTATTTATCTTGACTTTTGTTCTATATACTCTGGAAAAAACTTTTTGGATTTGTTTTTTAGAATCCCTAGCAAATTTTATTTCTTAGCCCTTTTAGCTTTTCTTATCCCCTTTTAATCTGTCCCTCTTAATGTCAATATACTTGATCATAAGTTGACCTCGCCTCTTTTGATACTCGCCTATAATTCCTTTCTTAAGCCCTAGTAGTTATTTCAGCCTATTATTCATCCATTTTGGGTTAATTTTTCTATTTGATTAAATTCCTTATATGGGATATAATCGTTCTTCTGAGGCGATGTATTGTGTTCAAGAAAAGGGCATTTTGATAGCTCTCTTCGTCTACCCCAGTCAACAGATGATAAAATGTCTCTAAGACCCCATCGTAATTGCTAAGCGAAAATCTGGGATGCTACTGAGTTATCCTACTTTCATAATTCATTCAATCTAAATGTAATTGATTTGTGGTCGCTAGCACCCAGGTCCTCAGAAACTTCTAAATTATGAACAAGGGTTTCATTGGTTTGCCAGAACTAAGTAAGCAGGTATTTCCCCTTGTAGGTTCTGTCACAAAATGCTTCAAAAAACAATTCTGGACTACTTCTTAAGAAATCGTTATGATTCATAAATTCCTGCAAGAAAATTCCAATAATATGACTAAAGTTAAAGTCTCCTGAATTACTACTTTAATAGTGCCTTGTGGCCTAGCAATTTCTACCATAGTAGTTCTCCCATTGGTACCAATCTAAATTTGGGGGACGGTACTATCACCCTAAATAAATATATTCATGCCCCTCTCTGAAATCTATCCATAACAGACTATTGTATGGAGTGTTACTTCAGACTTAACTACCCGTTTTTATGCAACGTTCAAGCGATCTCGGACATACAATGCCAGCCCCACCCCTTCTGCCCGATACTTCTATCTACTTGGGACAAATCACACCCTGAATGTGACATTCTGCAGGCATGTCCGACTTTTGAATTAAACCAGTCTCAGTAATGGCCAAATACATCTATGTTACCTGCACTAGAACTAGTCTCAACTCGCCATCTTATTCCTAGCACTGCGACTATTTGTGTAATAAACTAGGAAGGTCCTTTACAATTCATCCCACTAACAAACATTTGACTACCCAATTTTCAATGCGACCAAGAAATAAGCTCTGATGTGCAAGTCCCACTCAAATCCAAACCATCCCACTCATGTATTTATCAAACCTAATTGTAAACTTCCCAAGTCCTAGCTCATTAAACCACAACTAGGTAGGATGTTCCACTATCTACATACCTATTTCCCAAACCAATACTTTCCTATGTCCTTTATAAATAATTAAAACTTATCAATTTAAATCCATTTTCTGCGGGTTCTTCTTGGAGAGATATCCTCAAGGACCTGTAATTCCCATTTATTAATACCTATCTCCACTTATTAAACCTCGATCAGGTCTCCCCTCTTCTTCGTTAACAAGTGATGTTAACTTAAGAGTTCTTCAATCTTTCTTCATAAGGAAGGATTTCTAAATGCTATGTATTAATTTAGTCATCTACGCTGAATTGTTTTCTAACGGAATTTATGTACCCTTCTGTATATGGCGACCAGCAATTGGAGCTGCATAATCTAGGTGAGGCCTTACTAATGATGTATAAAGCTGCAGTATGACCTCCCCCAGCTGGACTTTGTTGCTTAAACTTCTTGATATAAATCAAGTAATCTATTTGCCTTATTACGTACGCTTAGGGCATTGCTGTCTTTGATTTAAGGTTGCTGCTTACCATTAACCCAGGTCCTTTCGCAATCTGTATGGTTAAGTTCTACATTATTTTATTAATAAGTGCTAGGGTTTATGGACAATCCCGAGCTTCAGAACCTATGCATTTATCTTACATTGAAACTGCATCTGCTACTTTTTGACCAAGAGTAGAGTTTGTCTAAATCCTCCTGAAAGTTCCTAACTCTACGTTTGAAATTCAATTATCCTCCCGATCTTCGTGTCATCGGCGGAATTTGCTCATATACACTAGTAATTCCTTCATAAGATCACTGATTTATATTATAAAACAACAAGGGCCCAGACTGATCCCTTGGAACGCACTTGGTACTGATCCACTCGGATTTACCCCATTATGGACACTCTTTGCTCATGTCTGTGGAGCTCCATGATTCGATCACGAGAGCACCTTCCTTCCCCTATGCCATGAGCTGCTACTTTCTTCCAATCAGTCTTATGAGTGCCGGAACTCTATCAAATGCCTTACTAAAATATAAGTAAATAATATCAAATTCTTTAATCTTGGACAACAGCCTTCAAAAGCTTATACTGAAGAAAAGTTAATAAATTAGTTAGACAAGACGGCCTCTTGTGAATCCATGCTTGGTGTATCATTAATCAAGCTATGCTTATCGAGATGGCTTCTTATAATCTCAGCTATAATTGACTCTAGTAATTTTGCCTAACAATTGAGGTCAGGCTTATTGGGCGGTAAATTTTTATTAATTGTTTTTTTTTTTGTTATTTGACGGTAACGGACTTGATCCCCTGATTTTAAAAATAGGATTTACATTAGCCATCTTCCACCTATCAGACACTACACTGTTTGAAGAGATAAATTAGAAATATTAGGTTATTGTTCACAGACTTCATTTTGCTTTCCTTTGAACCTTGAAAAAACCTATCAGGACCCGGTGACTTATTTTGCTTCAGTCTGTCTATTCTGCTTCACAAACCATTTCACTAGTGACTGTGATGTTACATAATTTATCTTCTTCTGAATGCTTTTTAAAAATTAATTACCGGAATTTTTTTAGTGTCTTCTGTGTAAAAACTGAGAGAAAATAATTTTTTAAAATCGAGTCACATTTCATTCTCTTTGTCAGTTAGCATGCCCATAGTTATTTTTAAGGGGACCTATCTTATCTCTGACTTTTGTTCTTAGACCTGGAAAATAACTTTTGGGTTAGTTTAGAATACCTAGAATCTTTTAATTTAATAGTCCGTTTTAGCATTTCTTGTCCCTTTTATTGTCCCTCTTATGTCAATATACTGATTCATAAGAGACCCTCGCCTCCTTTTGATACGCTATAAAATTCCTCTCTTATGGCCTAGTAGATATTTCAGCCTATTATTCATCCATTTTGGGTCATTTCTATATTTGATTAATTTCCTTATAAGGGATAAAACGTTGTTTGGAGAGGTATTGTGTTCAAGAAAACTGTCATATGTAGCTTCTTCGTTACCCCAGTCAAAGATGTTAAGTGTTCTCTAAGCCCATCGTAATTGCTAAGCGAAAATCTGGGACTGTTACTGAGTATCCCTACTATCATACTTCATTGAATTACATGTAATTGATTTGTGGTCGTGAGCACTAGATTCTTGAAACTTCTAAATTATTAACAAGGGATTCATTGGTTGCCGATACTAAAGTCAAGCAGGTTATTACCCCTTGTAGGTTCTGTCCACAAACGTGCTTCAAAAAACAATCTGAACTACTTCTAAGAAATCGTATGATTTTAATCCCAGTCAAGAAATTCAATCAATATGACTAAAGATAAAGTCTCCTAGACTTACTAACATTATCGTGCCTTGTGGCCCTAAACAATTTCCTCCCTAGTAGTCTACCCCTGGTCCCTTTATAAATTTGGGGGACGGTATATCACTCTAATTAATTTTTCATGTTCCCTCTGAAAATTCTATCCAAAACAGACTCTGTATGTTTTACCTTCAGACTTTTAATAATTACCGTTTTTATGCTTACAGTTCAAGCGGATCTCGAGACATACAATGCCACCCCACCCCCTTCATACTTTCTATTACTTGGAACAATTTAAAACCTGAATGTGACATTCTGCGGGATGTCCGACTTTTAATTTAAAACCCACGTTCGAAATGGCAAATAATCTTGTTACCTCCCCTGGCTAGTCTCAACTCGTCCATCTTATTCCTATTAATATCAGTGGGTGATGAGGGACAAATTATTGGAGAGGCGGTCACAGTAACTTCAATATGTGCCTTATGTACACGCCAGTTAACTTTATTTCCCAAACCCAATCGACCCCTAAACCTAGATACAGAATTCACTAATTTAACATAAGTCAAGCCTCTTGACAAGAAATCAGCTGGAGTCTTCTCACCAGGTATACTACTGAATGCTAATAAACGTTGACCCGAAGCTCTAATATTTCTCTTGCATTTGATTAATTTCAGTGACTCTGGTTTGTGGAAATAAATGGTATAAAACACCGACACAATATAATATAAATACATATGCAGTATAATGTGATCCTTTATTGACAACGTTTCGCCCACACAGTGGGCTTTTTCAAGGCCTCATTTAGATTATGCTGCTCAGTTTTGGTCCCCTTACTACAGGATGGACATAGACTCATTAGAGAACATACAGAGAAGAATGACTAAAATGATTTACTGTGTAAGGAACCTCCCGTATGAAGATAGACTTAAAGCCTTAAATCTCCACTCTCTGGAGAGGCGTAGAATGAGGGGAGATATCATTGAAGTGTATAAGTGGATGACGGGCATAAACAAGGGAGACATTAATAAAGTACTGAGGGTGTCGAACCAGGTAAGAACCAGGAATAATGGATTTAAGTTGGATAAATTTAGATTTAGAAAGGACATAGGTAAGTACTGGTTTTCTAACAGAGTTGTAGATGCGTGGAACAGTCTTCCCAGTGGGGTGATAGAGGCTAGGACCTTGGGTAGCTTTAAGAAGAGACTGGACAAATATATGAGCGGGAGGGGCTGGGTTTGATTGGTGTTGGGGGGTGCGGGAGTTGTTTCTTAAGTAGCTTTAAGTAGATGTCGTTTTGAAAAGGACCTGCCTCGTATGGGCCAGTAGGCCTTCTGCAGTGTTCCTACATTCTTATGTTCTTATGTTCTTATTAATTTAGGTAGATGTCGTTTTGATAAGGACCTGCCTCGTATGGGCCAGTAGGCCTTCTGCAGTGTTCCTACATTCTTATGTTCTTATTTTCTTAAAGATACCCAAGAGTTGCACATATGTCTAGTTTATCAACATTGTAAACTGGGTTGGGCAAATGTTTTGTTAGTGGGATGGATTGTAAAGGACCTGCCGAGTATGGGCCTGCAGGCCTGTTGCAGTGATCCTCCTTTCTTATGTTCTTATGTTAAGACTGTTAAACTACGTTCACTTGAAAGACAAAAAATGAGGGTAAACATGATCGAAGTGTACAAGTGGGAGACGGGTGTTAACAAAGGGGATATAAATAAGGTCTTGAGGATATCTCTCCAAGAGAGAACCTGCAATAATGGATTCAAATTTGACAAGTTTAGATTTAGAAAGGACATAGGAAAGTATTGGTTTTGAAATAGGGTAGTTGATGAGGGGAACAGTCTACCTAGTTGGGTTATAGGTACGTTCAAATTTAGGTTGGATAAATACTTGATCGAGAGGGGTTTGGTTTGAACAGGATTTGCATATATTAATGGATAGAGTTATCAGACCTTATTTCTTGGGTAGCATTGAAAATTGGGTTGGGCAAATGTTTTGTTAGGGGGATGGATTGTAAAGGACCTGCCTAGTATGGGCCAACAGGCCTGCTGCAGTGTTTCTCCTTTCTTATGTTGTTATGAGTTGCATTTGAGTCACATGACCTTATTGTCAGGTGTTACACTTCACTCTCAGCCTATATATGCTTTCATTTTAATCATCGTTTGTTAGAAGCAATCAAGATCCCTTGGCCTAAACATTTGCTCTCAAATATATCCTGTTTAACCAAGTTGTTGATATCAATTTGGAAAGCTGATATTATCCCAGTGAAGACCTTCCAAACAACTGTAAGGTAAGTTCATTGATGTTGTTATAGGAAATAGGACAAACTTAGGTCACCAATAACAATTTTTAGCTTAAACTATTATCACAACTCACACAGAACTCACATAAATGCCATTGGCAACTTAAGAGTTGAAAGTTAAGACACTTGTGCAACATCTGGTTATATTTATTGTAGACGTTTCGCCATCCAGTGGCTTTATCAATACAGATTCTTAGACATAATAGTTCTATTTTCTTATTATGTCCAGAATTTGTATTGATAAAGCCACTGGATGCCGAAACGTCTACAATAAAGATAACCAGATGTTTCACAAGTGTCTTAACTTTCAACTTGTTGGTATTGTATATCGCCCTTTTTTCCATAATTAATCAATAGTTTAAAAACTTATATAACTGATAAAAAATTAGAGAGATGTGGAACTTCTGGGTTTCTTTATTGTAGACGTTTCGACATCCAGTGGCTTTATCAATACAAGTTTTAGGACCGTGGCTGTGAAGATTCTTCACCTCTGAGTTGCTCTTCACACCAACCCCAAAGGTGAGGTTTGATAACCGATATTTTGTATATTTCTTAAGATTGATGGGACTGACCCCACATTCTCCTCCTGTTCTTCAAGTTTATCCTTTGTATGGAGTGATGAGCCACTGTGTGGCGAAACTTTTCCCTCAATATAGATACCCAAGGTTGCAGATAAAAAACACAAGAAAGGAGGAACACTGCAGCAGGCTGTTGGCCCCATACTAGGCAGGCCCTTTTACAATTCATCCCAGTAACAAACATTTGCCAACCCAATTTTCAATGCTACCTGTGTGTCTAATTTAACAACGTGTCTGTTATTTGAACCATTCATTTCTTCGTTTTCCCTGGAGAGCGAAACGTTGTCAACAATAAAAATGTGACATTAGTTGCACTTGTGCCTTTTACTTTACATATTGTCGGTAATTCTACCAACTTTATTACGATGAAGATGATAATAAAAGATTATATATTTTATTTATTTTGCAGGACATCCTGACACCTGAGGCTGACTCTTTTTGAGTCAATACTTCAGGTAGCCCGGACACCCGAGGCTGGCTCTTACTGTGACAATACTTCAGGCATCCTGACACCTGAGGGTGACTCTTTTTGTGTTAATACTTCATGTATACTTACACCTGAGGCTGGCTCTTGTAGTGTCAATACTTCAGGTATCCTGACACCTTTAGGCTGGCTCTTATTGAGTCAATACTTCAGGTATCCTTACACCTGAGGCTGGCTTGTTGTGTCAAAACTTCAAGTATCCGACACCTGAGGTGGCTCTTGTTGTGTCAATACTTCAGTTATTCTAGCACAATATTCTGATACTTGTAGTGTCAATACTAAATGACTCTTGCATTGCCAAATCACTGTTACAAATCAGAAGATTCTGTAATACTGTATATATTGTTAATACAGGGGATACACTAAAAACATAGTTAAGTAAATTAATATACGACATCATTATTAATCATTATGTTGAAAAACATCTGAAAAACTGTGTTTTAAGAAAAAATCAACGTACAGGTGTTGTTTGAAATTCACATCGCTAAAAACCTTCTTCTCAAGGAACAGTGCGTATCTCTCACCAGATCTATTATAGACTATGAAACACTCAAACGTTCAATGTGTCTTAAAGAGCTTTTGATAAATGTAATTTACTAAAAACACATGAGAACTCATATTGGAGAAAAACTATATCAGTGTTTAGTGTGTCTGAAAAAATTTTTTCTAAAAAAAAATACTTTAAAAAGGCACTTGTCATTCATACTGGAGAGAAAACCTATCAGTGTTCACAATGCCCAAAAGACTTTTCGCAAAGGTCTCCCCTAGTAAGTCACATGAGAACTCATACTGGAGAAAAAACCAAATAAGTGTTCAGAATTTTATGAATACCTTTTTCATAGATCAACATTAGTAAATCACAAGAGAACCATATGGAGAGAAACCGTTCCAGTTTTCAGTATGTCTGAAGACTTTACAAGAAAACCTTTTTTAGTACATACATTAGAGCTATACAGGAGAGAAACCATATCAGTGTTCACAATGTCCAAAAGACTTTTCAAAAAGGTCTGAACCTAGTATGTCAATGAGAATCATACCGGAGAGAAACCATATAAGTGTTCAGATGTATGAATGCCTTTTCTCATAGATCAACATTAGTAAATCACATGAGAACTCATATGGAGAGAAACCATATCAGTGTCAATGTGTCTGAAAAACTTTTCTGAAAGTTGGTTTTGGGTAAGTCATATGAGAACTCATACTAGTAAGATATGATTCATGACAGTATATCATTTAAATAAATAAATATATCAATTTTTCGGTCTAGTTTATTTAAACATTACTTAACCTAAATTATAAAATTTAATTTTTGAGCGTTTTTTCTTCTCGAAGATTCTGGTATTGGGCCAAAATTGTCTGGCAGTGTGTTGCATGTCTGGCAGTGTGTTGCATGCACACAACTGGTGACATCTCTCAAAAAAAACAATCTATTAATTCCTTACCCTCAGTTTTTACTTTGCCACATACCAGCTTGATGGTCTTCCTGAATGTCATTTTTTATATTTATATTGTATTTCTTTTCAATAGTGTCATTCTAAAGATCATAATTCTTAATTGGTAAATAAATTCATATATGGAGTATACTGGGAGAAATCTTTCATTACCCAGTGAACCTATCTGAGATCAGGCCTCTTGGTTTACCTGGAGAGGGCTTCGGGGGTCAAAGCCCATTCCCCCGGTCTGAGCCAGGCTTCAAGGGGGATCAGGTTTGATAACCAGGTTGATAAAGCGGGGCCTCACGCAAGGGGGGACTACTAACCACAGCCCAGTTGGTCAGGTACCGACTAAAAAGTGCTTGTCCAGTGCCTTCTTGAGACAGCCAGGGGTCTATTGGTAATCCCCTTATGTATCCTGAGAGGCAATTGAATAGTCTTGGGCGCCTAAACTTACTTTGTTTTTACAGAATGGATATAAATTCTCTGAAAATGTACAAGGAGGATGACAAAGTTGATCCCATGTATCAGAAACCTTCCCTATGAGGATAGACTAAGGGCCCTGAAACTGCACTCTCTAGAAAGACTTTAGAATTGGGGGGATATGATTGGGTGTATAAATGGAAGACAGGAATAAATAAACGGGATGTAAATAGTGTGCTGAAAATATCTAGCCTAGAAAAGGACTTGCAGAAATGGTTTTAAGTTGGAAAAATTCAGATTCAGGAAGGATATAGGAAAGTACTGGTTTGGTAATAGAGTTGTGGATGAGTGGAACAAACTCCCAAGTACCCTTATAGAGGCCAGAACGGGTTTTGTAGCTTTAAAAATAGGTTGGATAAATACATGAGTAGATGTGGGTGGGTGTGAGTTAGACCTGATAGCTTGTGCTACCCGGTCGGTTGCCGTGTTCCTCCCTTAAATCAAAGTGACCTGACCTGACTAGGTTGGGGGCATTGGCTTAAAGCCCGGGGGAGACTTGGACCTGCCTCGCATGGGCCAGTAGGCCTTCTGCAGTGTTCCCTTTGTTCTTACATTCTTTGTCTCTCATTGTATTCGTGGGTGTCCCTGCTTTTCACTGGGGGATTGTTGATCTTCTGCTGAGTCTTTTGCTTTCATATGGAGTGATTTTCATGTGAGGTTTGGTATCAATCTTTCACAGGACCTTCCAAGTGCAATATTATCATGAATCTCTCTCGCCTGCATTCAAAGGAATACAGTTCAGGACCTTCAACCATTCCCAGTAATTTAGGTGCCTTAACGTACTTACGTGTGTATCAGGATTTTGGTGAACCAGGCAACTATGCTGCCGACACATAAACCAGCATACGAACCAAAACCCGGCTGACCGGGGTACTGCTTTAATCCAACCCGTGCTTTTTTAAAAGAAAGCCATGGGTCCATTGGAAAATCCCCCTTTGTACCCTGGGAGGCAGTTGAAACTTTTGGCCCCCTAAAAAATTATTGTGAGTCTATTAGTGTATGTGGTCCTCTGTTTTCCTTTTTGGAAAGTTGCTTTCCCCTGGAGTTTTTTTTGCATTTGCAGGGGGTGATTCTCCTGAGAAATTTTGGGTACAAATCCTTCTAGGATTTTTCCAGTGTTTTTTATATGTATCTTTCTTGCCTGCTTCAAGGAATACATATGTACTTATGTGCACTTTGAAAGTTCCCCTCCCTTTAAGGGGGCAGTTAGTGTACAGCGTTTCCAGCCCTTTTCAATAAAATAATCACAAAAATAAAAAAAATGCGGGCAGCAACAGCCCAGGGGAATTTTACCTTCCCGCCAATGGATTAAAACGGAAAACTGTAATTGTTTTACATATGGTAGGATTGCTGGTGTTTTTTTTTTCGTCTCATAAAAAATGCAAGATTTCAGGTAATTTTTGTATTTCTATTTAAATAAGGTTCACTAATATACTGCAAGCATATTGTACATACCCCCTTTGGGTTTTTTCTATTTTTTTTTCGGTTTTGTTTTGTTTTTGTTTAATTCCCCTTTCTCCACGGGTAAGTGGAAAAGAATTCTTCCCTTAAAACAAATTTTTGTAAAACGATAAAATGCCCGGAGCAAGGGGGGATTTTCCCTTTTTTTCTTTATAAATTGTAAAATTTAAAAAAATGTGAGGGAAAAATTCACGGATGGGAGTAGCGACGGTATATGGTAACGAAGTTTTATGCCCGGGTGCTTGTTAAATTTAAAGGGTTTTGGTCAGCCCCAGGTCCCCTTATCCCCCCCCTTTTTTCCCCCCCCCGAAAGGTGCGTGTGGGCTCCGGCCAAAAGTAATCACTCGATCAAGCTCCCGCACAACTGAAGTAAAGCCCCTTTCTCTATTTGTGGATTCAATAATAAACTTAGTCCTTTAATTTTAAGTCCACATAAAACACTGGTAAAATGTATGGGAGAGTTTATAATTGAAGAATTAAGAGTAAGACGGAGAATAGGATAGAGATAAAACAAGGAGGCTTTAGGAAAGGTAGGGGGGTGTGGACCAGGTGTTTACAGTGAAACATAAAAGTGAACAGTATTTAGATAAGGCTAAAGAGGTCTTTGGGGGCATTTATGGATTTGGAAAAGGCGTATGACAGGGTGGATAGGGGAGCAATGTGGCAGATGTTGCAAGTGTAGGAGGTAGGTTACTGAAAGCAGTGAAGAGTTTTACGAGGATAGTGAGGTCAAGTTAGAGTATGTAGGAAAAGAGGGAAATTTTTTTCCCAGTAAAAGTGGCCTTAGACAAGGATGTGTGATGTCACCTTGGTTGTTTAATATATTTATAGATGAGGTTGTAAGACAAGTAAATGCGAGGGGGCTTGGCAAGAGGCGTGGAGTTAAAAGATAAAGAATCAACACACAAAGTGGGAGTTGTCACAGCTGCTCTTTGCTGATGACACTGTTTCTCTTGGGAGATTCTGAAGAGAAGTTGCAGAGATTGGTGGATGAATTTTGGTAGGGTGTGCAAAAAAAGAAAATTATTAGGTAATACAGGAAAGAGTAAGGTTATGAGGATAACAAAAAGATTAGGTGATGAAAGATTGGATATCAGATTGGGGGGAGAGAGTATGGAGGAGGTGAACGTATTCAGATATTTGGGAGTGGGGCGTGTCAGCGGATGGGTCTACGAAAAATGAGGTGAATCATAGAATTGATGAGGGAAAAGAGTGAGTGGTGACTTAGGAGTCTGTGGAGACAAAGAAGTTTGTCCTTGGAGGCCCAAAAAGGGGAATGTATGAGAGTATAGTTTTACCCAATGTCTTTTTATGGGTGTGAAGCGTGGGTGATGAATGTTGCAGCGAGGAGAAGGCTGGAGGCAGTGGAGATGTCATGTCTGAGGGCAATGTTGTGGTGTGAATATAATGCAGAGAATTCGTAGTTTGGAAGTTAGGAGGAGGTGCGGGATTCCCAAAAAACTGTTGTCCAGAGGGCTGAGGAAGGGTTGTTGAGGTGGTTCGCACATGTAGAGAGAATGGAGCGAACAGAATGACTTCAAGAGTGTATCAGTCTGTAGTGGAAGGAAGGCGGGGTAGGGGTCGGCCTAGGAAAGGTTGGAGGGAGGGGGGTAAAGGAGGTTTTGTGTGCGAGGGGCTTGGACTTCCAGCAGGCATGCGTGAGCGTGTTTGATAGGAGTGAATGGAGACAAATGGTTTTTAATACTTGACGTGCTGTTGGAGTGTGAGCAAAGTAACATTTATGAAGGGATTCAGGGAAACCGGCAGGCCGGACTTGAGTCCTGGAGATGGGAAGTACAGTGCCTGCACTCTGAAGGAGGGGTGTTAATGTTGCAGTTTAAAAACTGTAGTGTAAAGCACCCTTCTGGCAAGACAGTGATGGAGAGAATGATGGTGAAAGTTTTTCTTTTTCGGGCCACCCTGCCTTGGTGGGAATCGGCCAGTGTGATAATAAAAAAAAATAAAAAAAATAATATTTTTAGATAATCACCACCTTCTTTAAGTATTTTACACTTATCATGGAGAGTGATTTCCTAAGCAGTGGGTAACCTGTCTCTCTTTCCAGCTTGGAATGACAGCTCGGGTCACCTGCCAACCAATGAGAAGTGTCCTTTTTTTCTGTCTCATAAACATGCAAGATTTCAGGTACACCTTGCTATTTCTACTTACACTAAGGTCACATTACACATACATGTACAAGCATATATATGCATGATGATATAAATTAGACACATGTGCAAATCTTGGGTATCTTTATTGATGAAACGTTTCGCCACACAGTGGCTTCATCAGTCCATACAAAGGAGAATCTTGAAGAACAGGAGGAGAATGAGGTAATCAGTCCCTCAACCTTGAGTAGATGTTGTCAGTCCATCAATCTTGAATAGAAATAAATATTATGCATACCCCTCTGGGTTTTCTTCTATTTTTCTTTCTAGTTCTTGTTCTTCTTTATTTCTCTTATCTCCATGGGTAAGTGGAACAGAATTCTTCCTCCGTAAGCATGCTTGTTGTAAGAGATGACTAAAATGCCAGGAGCAAGGGGCTAGTAACCTGTCAGTGGAACGCCTTCCTACTGAACAAAAGAAACTAATGGAAAAATAAATAAATAAAGAAATGATTTAGGAAAACAAGAAAAATGATTTTTGAGAATTTTACTTAAAATTTAAAATAATAAAAAAAATGGCCTTCAGTTCTTGTAGTTGGGTAGGAGTAGGTATGGCCCTGGATAGTTCCTCTGATGTTATTTATGTAGGTTATCCTGGGCAGATGGTAATCCGATGTTCTGGAATCTCCTACACTTGGATGGAGCACAAAGTAGAATAGGTAAGGGCCGGTAGTTGTAGAATAATGTTAATAAGTATTATTAACACACGTCTTGCCCCTTTATCTGGCGTCTATCCTGGAAGACCACGCCAGGAACAGAGCTGACAAATAAGAGAAAATAACACTGGTTACCCATAGTCATGATAATATAACATTTAAGAAAGAAAAAGAATGATAAATGCCAAAATCATTTACTGGTAACCAGCAAACACTAGAAAGAACAAACAGTAATACTCCTGGTAGATCACCTACTGATTAGGAGAAGAGTGGAGGCGAAGTGATCTCCCAAACTTCAATCCACACCAGGTAAGGTCAATATTACCAGGAGTAGAAACTTTAACAAATCGGACACCAGGAACTAGTTTTGCCCCAGCCCGCCAGAGAGGGGGGGGTGAGTGCGCGCGCAACGTAACTCGCTAATGGTTCCTGGTTGCCCGAACAACTTAACCCCACTTACACCTACTTTTCCCTCACTTTCAATCTTGAATAGAAATAAATATATATGCATACCCCTCTGGGTTTTCTTCTATTTTCTTTCTAGTTCTTGTTCTTCTTTATTTCCTCTTATCTCCATGGGTAAGTGGAACAGAATTCTTCCTCCGTAAGCCATGCTTGTTGTAAGAGATGACTAAAATGCCAGGAGCAAGGGGCTAGTAACCCATTCAAATTACTCCTCCTGGCCTGGATAGAGTCCTACCTTAGGGGCAGGCACGCCTGCGTCAGCTTTCAGGGACACTACTCTTCCTTTAAAACCCTGGAAAACGGTACACCACAAGGAGTTGTGCTCAGTCCTACCCTGTTTACCATCCTTATGCAGGAACTTGTGAGCCTTCCCTTTCATAGTGGTACACAGCTCCTCAGCTATGCTGTTGATCTAGTAGTGAATGGGAAAGGCAATTTAGAACGAAAGGCTCATAGAGCTTTGGACCTAATTATGCAGTCTTCCAAGGTACTAGGCCTCAAGATTTCGGCCGAGAAATCTCTTGCAATGATGTTCAAGGGACCAGATCCTATGAATAGATTACGTATTCAGGATATAGAACTTGAGTGGACAGGCTCCTACCTGTACTTGGGAATCTACATTGATGAAAAGCTGACCTTTCAGAAACAGGCCGAGTATGTCAGGTCACGTGCTCTACTCAGACTCAACGCCATGAGAGCCATGACGAGGCACCGTGCAGGGGCAAGCAAAGATGTACTTCGCTTGTACTATATACAAGCTATACGCTCGCTCATTGACTACGGTGCACCGGCTTTAGCTCATCTCTTCCCGCAGAGCAGGCAAAGGGTGGAGGTCGTACAAAACCAGACGATAAGAACTATGCTTGGTGCCCCCATCTGGACCAACACAGTATGTCTCAGATCTGAGGCCCGGCTTCCTTCCTTGGCTGACAGAGTAAGATATATAAACAGTATGTCTCAGATCTGAGGCCCGGCTTCCTTTCTTGGCTGACAGAGTAAGATATATAAACGCCTGCAAAGTGGCCACGATTCTACACCGGCAGCAAGGTACCCCACTAAGGAGACGGATATTAACAACCATGTCACAAGATCCCAAACTCTTCACGGACTACTGGATTCGTTCGTTTTGTGCTGCTGCTCGGAAGCTGCTGCCTGTACAGCTGCTCTGTGAGAAGAGTTGTGACTTCCTGTTGCTGGGTCCATCCACCACCTCCTGGCGCTGGAAATAAATGGTATAAAATACCGACACAATGGCAATATAAACACAAATGCAGTATAATGTGATCTTTATTCACTACGTTTCGCCCACCAGTGGGCTTTTTCAAGTCACAAACAGAACAACCTGGGGTGGAAGGAACGCGAGTATTTATAGTCCGGCTGAGGTCAGGTGAAGAATGCTGCATCTGATGATGTACCGAGTGGGGTTATAGAGTCTAAAAACTTGGGTAGCTTGGAAAGGAGATTGGATAAGTTTGTGAGCAGACCTTCTACAGTGTTCTTATGTGGGATAGCGATGAAGAAGTTTCTTGGCAAGTGGTTCAGCTATGTTATAGAAGCCACTATTCTGGTTGAAGTTGTCAGATGATTCCAGGATTCTTCGGTATTGAGTGTTGGCTTCTGTGGCGATAAGTCTTGAGTTTCTGTAGTTTATCAAGTGGTTGTGTGAATTACGGTGTTGTACGCAGGCATTCCTTGTGTCGTCAGACCTGCTTGCGTATTGGTGTTCTGAAATACGTGTTTGGAGGTCCCTTGATGTTTCGCCCACGTATAACTTGTTGCAGCCATTACAAGGGATTATGTATACCCCTGCAGAGGATGGAGGCTTGTCCTGCCTACTACTGGTGATGTCCTTGATGGTCGTGGTTGTGGAGGTAGATACTTGGAATGATGTTTTGGCAAAGATGTTGGAAACATGTTTGGCATGGAGTTGGTGGGAAGGACTATGTATCTCTTTCGGCAGTGTCTTCTCTGGCTGTGTTGAAGATGTTTAATGCTCGCCGTCTGCAGTCTTGATGAAGTGACGAGGATAGTGGAGTTTAGAAAATATTTGTTCAATTATAGTGCATTCTTCCTCAAGGAACTCGTTGCTGCAGATTCTGAGTGCACGCAGGAAGAAGCCTATAATTACACCACGTTTGGTTTTGGGTTGTCGTGGTGAGAGTAGAAGTGGAGAAGATCGTTTTGGTTGGTGGGTTTTCGATAGACTTTAAAACGAAGGTTCGTGGTCAGCTTTGCAGAGCAGGACATCAAGGAAAGGAAGAGTGTTGTCGACGTCTTCTTCAGTGTGAACTGGATTGAAGGCTCGACCTGGTTGAGCTTGTCTTGGAGAGCTTGAACGTTGAAGCGTTTAGGAGTTATGAGGAGAATGTCGCCCAAATAACGGAACCCGGTGCGAGAAGGAAAAAGGGTGGGGGAAACTTGGGCTTCTGGGATGTTCCCCATGTTTAGGTTCGCCAGGATGCACTGAGTGGGCCCCCATGGGTGCCCAAAAATTTTTGCTGAAAAAATTTGATTTTCAAAAAGGAAAACAGTTTTTAAAAAAAAATAGTTCAAAAAGGTCGATAAAATTCGTGGCGGGAAATTTGGGAAGATCAATGGAATCGTCAATTTTCCTGGCAAGGATCGATGGCTTTTTTTTGTAGGTATTTTGGGGTGAATAGGGAAAGTCACGTCGGCGGGGGAAAGTTTCTTTTTCTGAGGTTGATGTTGGGGAATGCGATTGAAAAGATCCCTGGGGTTTGAGATTTGTGGATGTTAGTCCCCAAGGTTTAGAGAGGTGTTTGGCGAAAAATTCCTGGAGTGGGGGGGAAAGCAGGGGCCTTTTCCCGGATTTTTAGGGGCCCTCAGGGGTCCCAGGTTGGGAGTCTTTGGCAGGCCGTACATTCGGGCGGGGTCGGGGGTTGTGGGCTTGGGGGCAGAAGTTTTTTCCCCTGTTCTGAGCCCCTCAGAATGCGGCGAGTCCTTTGAAGAAAAGTTTTAGTAAGGTTGTCCCTTGGTTAGTTGTGGAGGTTTTGTAGGTATCGGGGTTTCCTTTAAAGTAGATTGGAGCATTTGTTCCTGTAATCGTCATGTTCATGATAAAAAACACCCCCTTTATCAGCGGGGGGTGCCCTGTTGGTCGTGCTTCTGTTTAAAACCTTTGAGGGCATTGATGTAACGTGGAGGTATGCTGGGGAGCTGCTTTGTTGAGGGCTGTGGGGTTTTTTTGCCCTTAAAAGATGGGCCTTTTTTGGGAAAGTGGGAAAGTCATTGTTTGGGAGTTTTTGGCGATAAAAATTGAGGTTTTTTTTGGGTTTCGTTTTTCCCTGTTGCAATTTGAGGAAAGCTGGGGGTTTTCAGTTTCTGTGGTTAAAGGGCGAGTGAAAGTTTTTGAATAATTTCAGGTCTTCCAAAATTTTCCCAATTTATTTTTATCCCCAGGTTTTTGGTATTTTCCCTAGAAATTCTGATTTCTGTTGAACATTCGCTGTTGGAAAAACTCTGTGCGAATTTTTTTTCGGGGGTTTGCGTCTTTTTAAATTTTGGGCCCCGGAGTTTTGTCCCTAGTGTTCTGGTTGGAGAAAAGCTTCCTTTGTAGAAATTTTTTAAAAGTCTTTCGGGGGCCACACTTTTTAAAGGGGTGGGGCCCGAGCTTTTAGGGAGAAAGGTGGTTTGATTTTGGGGAAATTTTGAGGAGGAGTAGATTTGGAAACCCCCCTTTTTTGGATGCAATCACGAAAAAAAAAATTGTGTCTTTTGCAAAGTGAGTAAGTTTTAAAAAGAAGGTCCAGGTATTTCTTTTGGTGAAGGTTCCATTTTACGGAAAGGTGTTTGACACGATGGAAATAAATGGTATAAAATACCCGGACCCCTTTGGAAATTTTAAAAAACCACAAAGGGCATTTAAAAAGGTGATCCTTTATTGACTACGTTTCGCCCACACATTTGGGCTTTTTAAAGTCACAAACAGAACTCCCGGGGGGGAAGGAACCCCGAGTTATTTATGTCCGGTGAGGTCAGGTGGGTTCTGTTTGTGATTGAAAAAGCCCACTGTTGGGCGAAAGTGTCAATAAAGTCACGGGTTCACTCCCTTATCAGAAGTTTGGCTTTATGGCTTCTCCCAAAAAAGAAGAGGCCACGTTGCTCCTTGAAAAACGACGGAGGACTCAGTTTTGGAATGTGGGGGCGAAATTTAGCGAAGAAGTTGCGAGGGGAAGAGGAAGATCCTGCTCACATTGTGCAGATCGGGGCCATGGGGGCCAGGACAATAGAAACGGTGCGGAAAAAAAACACCGCCCCCCCCCCCCCGAAAACCAGAGGGGGGAACATTTGGGGGGGAAAAAAGAAGAAGCCCCCGTCCGAAAAAGGGAAGCGGGCCCAAAACCAGCTCAACCGACCTGGAAAATTTTAAAAGGTAAAAAGTTTTAGGGGGACCACAAAACCACAAAGGGGTTGTTTATACCTGGAATACGCCCAAAACCCTGAGTTAAGATATGGTTAAAACTTGGGGGGGAAACAATTTGGGTTCTCTCAACAAGGAAATGTATACCACCTTGAAGAGAGTCATGGAGACAGATCGCTAACACCCTGGGGGGAAATTGGATTTTCGGCAAAAGATCACCAAGGGTTGTAGTGATGCGATACCCGGTTGTTTGCCATCGAGGAAATTTTAGCAGCTCCCCCCAGTGTGGTGCAGTAAAACGTCTCAAGGAAAAGACGGCGGGGCAACGCCCCAACCCCGGGACGGGTTTTCTCTTTTCAGCATTTTGGGGCCCACTGCCTTCCCAGTGGACCGGTTTTGGGGCAGGTCCGATGTCAGGACCTTCACGCAAAACCTTTTCCTTTTCAATTTGTCAGCTTTTTGGAAAACCTGGGTCCCACTCTGTCCGAACAGAGTAATCGCGGTGTCTGGCCAGCACCCCCCTTCCGAGGAATGCTTCCCAAAGCTAAAGAATGCATCGCCCCCACTCCAAAATGCCCCAAAAAGGAAAAAGGGCCCCCCCCAAGAAACCCATCCCTGGAATCCTCAAAGAGGCTCCCCAGAATTCAAGAAGTCTGGAAGACCCCCAAAAAAACTCGGAACAGGTAGGGACGGTCATAACCAATGGAAGGCGGGAAAACCCTTTCCATACCGCAGTTCTCAGAAATTTTAAACCAAGCCCAATGCCCGGGAAATTTTCCCAAAACCCTGAACCCTCAACCAGGCGTAAAGGGTCAAAAACCTCCTGCCCCCCTACCTAAAACAAAAAAGAACAGAAAAAAAGAGGAACAAGGGGCCCCGTCAAAGGGTGATCGGGTAAATGCGATCAGAAGGCTGCATTTAAACGAGCCCCCCCGGCCATAGCACGAACGCGGCCCTCCTTCCCCGGGAACAGGCGCTTGCGACTAATGGCCCCTCACCAGCGCCCGGTACTCAACCTGGTATACGCAACAGCCCACGGTTGCTACAATAAAAAACCCCAAACCCTTAAACAGCCCCTACGGGCCCACAGAGCCAGAAAATTTCCACTGTTTCAAAAACCCATTTTCCAAAGCGGGCCCCTCACCGGGGAGGTTTCGTAGCACTCATCAAGGTGTTCACGGATTTTTTTGAACAAAAATCAATTTCAGGGAACAACAGAGCGATTGGGCCCAGATGGTCAGTACTCCCCTGAGGTGTGCTTTCTAAACCAAAAGAGGGCCCAGTGGATCCCAATGAATTTGCGGGTTCTCAGAGCGGGCAGGACTCAGTCTCCAGTCGGGAAAACAACAGCGATGGAAAAAAATGGGTTCCCAAAAACCCACACCCTCAAGGTCTACAATGAACATTCAGGGTTTTGGGGGGCCCAAAAACAGCCTCTTCTGGGGGGCGAAATTTGGGATCAGGTTGACACGTTTTTGCTACAAGAAACTCTGACTTTTCCCAAAATATGGGGCCCAAAAATCCCCGGTTTTTGGGGTGGGTTTTTTCGGCCCAGGGCCCGGGCATTCACGCAGGGGCCACACCCTGATTTGTATCCAATACAATACTAACGATTTTTTGTAGCCCCCCCTGTGGACTGTGGGGAGGATGTCGGGGGTTTCAGGCCATCCTTGTGCACCTACCCGGGGCGCCCATTCCCTCTATAACATCTACAAGAACCAAGACACCCCTCGCATTGCAGGCTCCTCGCCCAGCACGCATGAGTGTATTTTTTGTGGGTGGGATTTCAACGCACATCACCCCAAAGCTGCACTCTCACTCAGCAACCATGCTGTGGAGACACATAGCAAGCTCTACACGATATTCCCGAGGTAAAATTGCTAAAAAATGGAGGGCCCCAAAAAACCCGTTGGGTGGGTGCCTCGACCCTTCCTTGGGGCAAGACAATGCGCAGGAGCCAATGGGTAAACCCTTTCCTTTACCTTTTTCAGTGACCCCTTTGCAGTGGAAACCCCCACCTTCAACATCAAAAAGGCCCCCCATTTTTGCTGCCCCCTAGATGGGACGTAAAAAAGGGCCAAAAGGGGAAAGGTTTTTCCAGGAATTTTCTTCAGACTGGTGGTTTCCCATTTTTTTTCTATCTGAAGGGCTTTGATACGGTGAAAAAGGAGTAATCACTGTTCTAAACCAAAGGTCAGGTTAAATGGCAATTCCCAAAAAAGTGCAGGCGCATCACAAAAGAGGGCTGGGGGGTTCTACAACGACGGGGGTGGGGAGCAGGGAACCCCCGCATCAAATCTTTTAGGAAGTATACAGGGTTAAACCCCACGGCAGGGGAAAAGGAATACTTGGAGCCCTTGTGAGTGCCCCCGGTTTTTTCAGGTTTAAAAAATGAGAAAAAATGGAGTGGTGCTCAACATTCGGGATAAAACCACCTTATTGAGTTTTGGGGGAAGTAACCTAGCAACCGGCAAAAAGCAAACCCAGGCCACCGCACACCCCCAAACCCCTCCCCGGAAGCCCCAGAAAAATAGTGGGCCCTTTTTACTTCCCGGGGAGCCTCCACTCGCTCCCACGGAATCTGGGGAAAATACAACGGTTTTTCTGCCAAAAGGCAGCTTAAAATTCAAAGCTGCATTTGAGTCGGAAAATGGATGATGTGACCTCACGGGGTTGGAACTCCGAGTGCCCTTAAGAACCCCAAAGGGGCACTTTTCCCCCGGCATCGATGGTGTGACGTTTCTCTATGTTGCCCGGGCTGGGCAGAGTGGTTTGGGGGGCCATACTAGACGTCATTAACAAGTCGGGGGGGCCCGGGCCCCTCCCAGCGCTTGGAAAAAAAGCTACAAACGTACCAATTCCCCAAAACCCCAAAGGGCCCAGGCCCGTATGGGGCCCATTTTCCCCGACCAGCTGCTTTGCCAAGGGTGCTGGAGGATGGTGTTAAACCGCCTCCCATGGGAAAATTGGCCCTTTTAATTTATCCATATTTTTGGGTTCACCAAAGGGGAAATGGGTACAGCAGAGTGCATAACCAAATCTACTAAGCCAGGTTGGTGACAGTAACAAAAACCCGTATTGTCGTCTACCTCGACCCTTTAAAAAAGGCCCTTTTAGTAAACCCGCCCCACAGCCCCTTTTTGGCAATACTAGTCGGAAGGGAATTTAAAGGACGCCCCCTGGGGCCCGGGGTAGGTCCTACCTTTGGGGCAGGGGGCCCTTTTGTTAGTTTTTAGGGGAAAACTACTTTCCTTTAAATCCCCCGGGGAAAAAGGTTTCACCCCCAAGGAGGTGTGTCGGTTTCCCACCCCGTTTTTTAAAATCCTTTTTGCAGGAAAATTGTGAGCCCTTCCCCTTTTATTGTGGTACCAGGTCCCACCCATGCTTTGATCTTTCACTGTAGTGAATTTGGGGGGGGAAAATTTTGAACGACGGCCAGGGGAGTTTGGACCTTTAAATTTCGCAGTCTTGAAGGAAAATAGGCCTAAAAATCTTGGCCGAGAAATCTTTGCCCAAGATGTTTGGGACCCGTCCTGTGAATAGATTACGTTTTTCGGAATAGAAAATTGGGGACAGGTTTCCCACCTGTACTTGGGGAAACTACATTGATAAAAAAATGACCCTTTTAGAAAAAAGGCCCGGGGGTTTTGTCAGGTCACGTGCTCTTTCGCTCATTGCCAGGGGAGCCCTGACGAAAGGGAAGGAGGGGCAAAGCAAAGTGTACTTTGTTGTAAATTTTATTCAGTATAGCTCGTCTTGGAAACGGTTTCCAAACCCGGGTTTGTCATCTTTCCCCCAGAGCAGGCAAAAAAGGGGGGAGGTAGTACAAAATTTAGGCGATAAAAACTATGCTTGGGGCCCCAAAATTTGGGAAAAAAACAGTAGGGCTCAGATTGGGCCCGGGTTTTCCCTTTCCCTTTGGGTGACAGAGTTAAAATAATAAAAGCCTGAAAAGTGGCCCCGATTTGCACAGGAGCGGTACCCCACTAAAGGGGGGTTTTTGACAACCAAAGTCACAAAAAGCCCACACTCTTCACGGGGCTACTCCCGGATTTCGTTTGTTTTGTGTGTGGGGGGAAGCTGTTTCCCATACAAAATTTCCCTTTGGAAAAGTTGTGACCCTTTCCCGTTGCTGGGGTACCCCTCCACCACCCCCCTGGCGCCCAGATCCAGCCCATGTTTGATCATGCAGCTTTCCCATTCTCTAAGCGTTTGCAGTCAAGGGAAATTAAACAATCCCTGCTGAGCAAGCATGGCAATGGGGAGAGGGAGGGGACTGTGCAGTGTATTTCCCCAATGGTTCTGGGCGACCCTGACGGAAGAAGCAGCAGTGGATGTACACAATGGGCAACCCCAAGGGGCGGCTCCCTGACCCTGCACGATCCTTCAAGTGGGGTTGGTGGCGATTTTAGCAGGCATTGGGCAATTCCCTTTCGACATTTTGATCCGGGCTGTCATCCCTGTTTTATTCCGGGCTGCAAAACAATGCCCCTTTCCCCTTTCAACCAAAAGGCAATGTTCACCTCATCAATCGATTTTGAGATAATGAACCCTTAGAAGTTCAGGGTAACGATCGACATTGAAATGGATCCCCGCCTTTCTGGCTCCGGGGAAAAAGAGGGGAGTGATTTGGGCCCCCGCAAGGGGAAACAAAAAGACTATCCACATGTTGGGGTTACTGTCCCAAACAGGCCCAAAGGGCAGACCAAAAAAGGGGGTGCCCGAGCCTGAAAATTATTTGGGGGGGGTTTAGGTGATTTCCCCCTCTCAACATTTTACCCAGCGCGACTCAGGGAGAAACCCCCCATTTATAGAAGTGGTCCAGAAACGCAGTGTTTCCGCCCTCCATCGGCTTTGTTTGGGCTTTCCCCCCGCCAAGATGATGGTAGGGCCCAAAGGGTGAGGAGGGATGTGCCAAATTTTGCAGCACGTTGTCCGCGGGGCCCCCCAAAAACAAATCTTCTGGGTGGAGTTACTGAGACGCCCCCGCAGGCAACTAGGAGTGATATTCCCTCCCCCAAGAGGACCCGGTTGGGGCGGCCACCAAAAAAATGTACCCTTTGGGGGGATTACGAAAACCCGACAAGCTGTTACCCGTGATAAACGACATATCCTCCTCCTGCTAGTGTCCACAGTTTGGAGTACTTTCGGTGTTGTCGCTTATGGATGCACCAAATTGAAAATGACCGGGGGAGTTTCTTGAAAAAGCATAGCGCATCATTGGAGAAACCCCTTTTCCCTCGGGGCCGAGACGGGTCAAACGCAAGGGTTTGGGGCCCCTGCCCCGGGGTACGGTTTTTGGGGGAAAATTTTTACTTTCACCCCAGGGAGTTCTGTTTGTGACTTGGGAAAAAGCCCATGTGTGGGCGAAAAAATTTCAATAAAGGATCACATTATACGATTTGGGGGTTTTTTATTGCCCACCTCCCTGGCCCCCCGATCCAGCCCATGTTTTCATTGCCCGCTTTCCCATCTCTAAATGTCTCTGCAGTCAAGGGCCCCCGCAATCCCTGTGAGGGCAAGCATGGCATGGGAGGGGGCACATGTGCAGTGTATTTCCCCAGTTTGGGTTTTGTCGACCCTGACGGAAGGAGCAGCAGCTGGAATGTACCACCAAAGGGCCCCACACAAGGCTGGGACTCCCAAACCAAATGCAACCCCCTTCAAAGGGGGGTGGTGGCGATTCAGCAGGATTGTCACATGCCTACGGATCGTGTTTTGACCCCGTCAATTTCATGTTGGGTTCCCCCTCTGCAACAATGCCCTCTCCCCTCTAACCCAAAGGGAAAAAGTTCCCTATCACTCGATCCTGGTATAATGACAGCCCCTTTTGGGAAATTAAGGGGTTAAAAGTTTGACATTGAATGGATCCCCAGCCCTGCTGGGATCCGGGGGGAAAAGGGCGGGGAACGACTATCCAAAATGTTGGGGTTTTTTTGTCCCCAAACAGCCTCGCAGACCCAAAATTTGGGGGCGCCCCGAGCCCCGAAACTTATGGGGGGGGGTCTTTGTTGATACCCCATCTCAACAGTGGTACCGAGCAGCGACTCAGGGAGAACCCCCTCCATATGATAGATCTGGATCCCGAAGAGGATCCAGAGATGACAGTGGCCACACTAGTGTACCATGGGGTCAATGAACCAGACAAGCTGTTACCTGTAATAATGACATATCCTCCTCCTCGCTAGTGTCCATAGTTACATATGGTGTCGCTTATGAGATGCACCAGTTGAACTGACCAGAGGGGCGCTTGAGTGGCATGCGTCGCATCATTGTGGAAACCTTTCTCCATCGGGAGCCAGAGACGGGTCATCGCAAGATTGGGACCCATGCCAGGACTGTGGTCTTGGCGAACATTATACATACACCTCCTATCAACAGGGAAATGCATATCACATTGAAGAAAGTCATGGAGACAGACCGCTCCTTCACCCTGGAGGAACTGGATTCTCGGCAGAAGATCACCAAGGGTGTAGTGATGCGATACCCGCTGATGATGCCCACCGAGGCAGTAGCAGCTCATCCCAGTGTCGTGTCAGCTCAGCGTCTCAAGGCAAAATCGGCAGGCAACGCACCAACCCGACAGGTCCTCATTCAGCATGTAGGACCGCTGCCATCCCAGCTGGACCTCGGTTCTTGGGGCAGGTACGATGTCAGGACCTTCACGGCAGTACCAGTTCGCTGTTTTAAGTGCCAGCATTACGGATACCTGGGTGCACTCTGTCCAAACAGAGTATTCTGCGGTGTCTGCAGCCAGCCCCACCCTTCCGAGGAATGCATCACCAAGCTGAAGAATGCATCGCCACCCACTCCACGATGCCCGAATTGCAGGCAGAAACACCATGCCTGGAACCCTCGATGCCCTTAGAGGCTCAGTAGAATTCGTGAGGCCTGGAAGGCACCAACGACGAGACAACAGGCTAGGGCAGAGCATCACCCTCAGCAGACGATGGGTGCAGAGAATCCTGCGATACTGCAGAACTCTCATCAGGCAACCCAACTCAATGCCCAGGAATTTCCGACCCTTGAAGACTCAACCAGGCGTCATGAACAGGAGCATCTTCCCCCACTACCGCAACGAAGAAACAAAAACATGAGGAATAGGCGGCGCCAACAGGAAACATCTGGGCATCGCAATCAGCAGACGGTACTACACGAGCCCCCACCGGCCTCCTTGCCAGGCACAGCCACTATGCAGGCTGTGGCTGCACCTCACCAGCAGATGCAGGTTACACAACTTGGCATACAGCAACAGGCCACGGTGTGCACAGTGAAGAAATACAACCCTCAGCAGTCCCCACAGATTACAACAGCCAAGATAATATCCACTGCTTCGAACCCACCGACAACGCAGGCTCCCAACAGAGAGGATCTCTTAACACTCATCAAGGCATTCACGGATATTATCTGCAACACAATCACCTCCACAGAACAACAGAGCATGTTCCGGCAGATGGTCAGCACACTCCTGAGGGTGTGCTTACTGACAGAGCAGGAAGCAGTGGATGCCATGAATCTGCAGATTATCAGAGAGGACAGAGCCCAGTCCCCAGCTCAGGAAACAATGGAAATAAATGGTATAAAATACCGACACAATGGAAATATAAACACAAATGCAGTATAATGTGATCCTTTATTGACAACGTTTCACCCACACAGTGGGCTTTTTCAAGTCACACACGGATCTACCTGGGGTTGGAAGGTACGGGAGTATTTATAGTCATGTTCACGTTGAGGTCAGGTGGAGAATGCTGCATCTGATGATCTACGGGTGGGGTTATAGTGTCTTGGGTAGCTAGGCAGGGGTATTGGACAAGTTGTGAGTAGACCTTCTTCAGGAAACAGCTGAGATGGAGTAACTTCAGTCGCTTATGAGGCACACTAGCTGAACTGTCCGGAACTGTGCTTGAAAGAATAGTGAAATTCCAAACGCTTATCTGCTGCAACAGTGAAGAATCAATTCTCCTTCAGGAGCCAGAGACGGGTCATCTCAAGATTAAGAACCGTGCCAGGACCCTGGTCCTGGCGAGCAATTATGCATACTGTGCAAGAAAGGTATAAAATACCGACAATATGAAAGTTAAGACACATGTGCAACATCTGGATATCTTTATTGTAGTAGACGTTTCGCCATCCAGTGGCTTTATCAATACAGATTCTAGGACATAATAGGAAGACAGTAGAACTATATACAAAAGATGAGGTAATCAGTCCCTCAGCCTTGGAGTTAGTGTTCACAGCATCGTGGTGGAGGAGAATCTGGAGCAAAGACAAGAAGACTGGCGGTTTATATAGGCGTCAGTGGATAGGGACGGGCAGCAGACGAGGGCAAAGTCACTGGTAGGCGGGATTCCCCAGTGGAAGTAGGTCCTTCCCAAAGAGTTAGTTGCAGCAGCATGCAAAGAGTACGTAACCTTATTCGGCGCACGTACACACCCTCATTTACAGGCTATCTCCCCCAACCAGCGAACCAGGTTGCTAAGAGTTGATGATGGGGCCCCGTCGTTCAACTAGTGACCAGGTTCTAGCCAATAAGATGGTTTTGGCAATCGCAGAGGTTATGTGGGTACCGCTCTCCTGTCTGCCCTTGTCATTCCCATTCTAGAGCTGGTTGAAGCACGGTCTGCTATCTTGTGGTTTCTATTTCTGCTTTGCTTACCGTGGAGTGCACTATCCTTATCACTGTACATAGTGTACATATTGCTGTTATAAATTGGTGAAGGATAATATAAGTCTAAACTTTTTCTACTCTGTTTATTTGCTCCCATTACACCCGGGGTAACAGGCCATTTGGATCCTGGGTTGTAATATGGGTAGCCTGTCCGAGAGTTGAGCTGGACTTAGAGAAACGGTTGAGCTTAGGGTGAAGCTCGTAGCAGGATCATTGTGCTCGCTTCGCTACCGTCAATCTTCTAGAACAGTGTAGCTGTCTGGCATTGCTTTACAATTTTGCGTGTCAGTTGTTACTAGCCTGTTCGGTGTGGAGAATTTTGCAGTCAGCTTTGCTTGTATGCGTATTCTGCAATCGTATTGTGCATAGCTAAGCGTGTTCTGCAAATTAACGTGTTACGTTGGGGTATTCTGCAATCGTACTGTGCATAGCGAATAACTTATGCCACCTAGACGAGTCAGACGTCTGGTGTCGACATATACTTTGCATAACCTACCTAAATTGTCCCTACAGCGTTGTTGGCAAATTGCTCGTTCCATTGGCATTACATACAAACGCCACCTCACAGCTGCGCAACTGCGTTTCACTGATTGCTGACAAACTTATAGAAGAAGAGATGGCACATCAGACTCCTCCCTCTACGGGAGCTGGGGCAAAAACTTACTATTGTTCTCGCAGGAGGAAGATGATACACCTACGGAGCAAAATGGTCAGTATAGTGCAGCTGGGTTGTCTCAGGGTGAATCAGCGTCGTTGGCACTTGAGCTGGCAAAAATCAATCTTGAGCAAACTAGGGAACAGAGAGCATTCGCAAGGGAAGAATTTGATAGGGAAAGAGAAAGGAGGCAGTTTTCGCATTCTGTAAATAATTTTAGTTTACAGAAAGCAGTACAGTTTGTTCCCCGCTTCAATGAGGCCAAACCAGAGCTTAAACATTAATATAACTGATGAGAATTAGAGAAATGTGCAACTTCTGGGTATCTTTATTGTAGACGTTTTGACATCCAGTGGCTTTATCAATACAAATTTTAGGACCGTAGTTGTGAAGATTCTTCACCTCTGAGTTGCTCTTCACACCAACTCCAAGGCTGAGGTGCTGATTACCAGATATTTTTGTATATTTCTTCAAAATTGATGGACTGATCACATCGACTCAAGGTTGAGGGACTGATTACCTAATTCTCCTCCTGTTCTTCAAGTTTATCCTTTGTATCGAATGATGATGCCACTGTCTGGCGAAACTTTTCCTCAATATAGATGCCCAAGAGTTCCATATAACAACACAAGAAAGGAGGAACACTGCAGCAGGCCTGTTGGCCCATACTAGGCAGGTCCTTTACAATTCATCCCACTAACAAAACATTTGCCCAACCCAATTTTCAATGCTACCCTGTTTGTCTAATTAAACAACGTGTCTGTTTTTTGATCCATTCATCTACAATCTATATTTCTTCTGTCTTCCTGGAGAGCGAAACATTGTCAACAATAAAAATGTGACATTAGTTGCACTTGTGTCCTTTTACTTTACATATTGTCGGTAATTCTACCAAATTTATTACGATGATGATGATAATAATAAAAGATTATATATTTTATTTATTTTGCAGGCCATCCTGACGCCTGAGGCTGACTCTTATTGTGTCAATACTTCAGGTAGCCTGACACCTGAGGCTGGCTCTTACTGTGACAATACTTCAGGCATTCTGACACCTGAGACTGGCTCTTTTTGTGTCAATACTTCAGGTATCCTGACACCTGAGCTGGCTCTTGTTGTGTTAATACTTCATGTATCCTTACACCTGAGGCTGGCTCTTGTAGTGTCAATACTTCAGGTATCCTGACACCTGAGGCTGGCTCTTGTGTGAGTCAATACTTCAGGTATCCTTACACTGAGGCTGGCTTGTTGTGTCAATACTTCAGGTATCCTGACACTGAGGCTGGCTCTTGTTGTGTCAATACTTCAGTTATTCTGGCACAATATTCTGATACCATTGTTCGCATCGCTGTTGGGCCGTGCGGACGCACTGCGCAGTAGCTCCCACTAATCCTGGTTTCTGCGCAGTTTTCACTGTTCAGACATGGCGGAGTACACCGGCAGGAGGATTAACACACGTCTGCATTGAGCTGTTGAGGGTTCTCTGAGCCCTGCTACGATGAACGTCGTTCTTCCTGCAATTATTAGGGATTTATATGGTATCCCTAACGAGGAACTGTATGGTGTGGCTCTTAATGGGATGAAACGAGTATTTGTGAAGTTCCTGAGGACTAGCTACTACAGCAGTGTGGTGGAGGAGTACCAGGAAAGCCGAATGTGCCTCAACTCGACGATGGAT
>NC_069452.1:19886348-19901690 GCF_026875155.1 Cherax quadricarinatus | reverse complement strand
TTCAATGCTCCCCAAAAAATAAGGTCTGATAACTCATCAATTAATATATGCAAATCCCGTTCAAACCAAACCCCTCTCGATCAAGTATTTATCCAACCTAAATTTGAACCTACCCAAGGTTTAAGCCTCTATAACCCAACTAGGTAGACTGTTCCCCTCATCAACTACCCTATTTCCAAACCAATACTTTCCTATGTCCTTTCTAAATCTTAACTTGTCAAATTTGATTTCATTATTGCGGGTTCTCTCTAGGAGAGATATCCTCAAGACTTTATTAATATCCCCTTTGATAACACCCGTCTCCCACTTGTACACTGCCTCGCATGGGCCAGTAGGCCTCCTGCAGTGTTCCTCCATTCTTATGTTCTTATGTTTACCCTCATTTTTTGTCTTTCAAGTGAACGTAGTTTAACAGTCTTAACATAAGAACATAAGAAATGAGGATCACTACAACAGGCCTGTAGGCCCATACTGTGCAGGTCCTTTACATAAGAACATAAGAAAGGAGGAACACTGCAGGAGGCCTGCTGGCCCATACTAGGCAGGTCCTTTACAGTTAAGACACATGTGCAACATCTGGATATCTTTATTGTAGACGTTTCGCCATCCAGTGGCTTTATCAATACAGATTCTAGGACATAATAGGAAGACAGTAGAACTATATACAAAAGATGAGGTAATCAGTCCCTCGGCCTTGGAGTTAGTGTTCACAGCATCGTGGTGGAGGAGAGTCTGGAGCAAAGGCAAGAAGACTGGCGTTTTTATAGGCGTCAGTGGAAGGGACGGGCAGCAGACGAGGGCAGTCACTGGTAGGCGGGATTCCCCAGTGGAAGTAGGTCCTTCCCAAAGAGATGGGTTAGTTGCAGCAGCCGTGAAGAAGGTCTTGTAGATGTCCTCTGAACCAAGATTCCATGATGTTGCAGTGTCTGACAAGTTGTGCAAGAAAGGTATAAAATACCGACAATATGAAAGTTAAGACACATGTGCAACATCTGGATATCTTTATTGTAGCGTTTTGCCATCCAGTGGCTTTATCAATACAGATTCTAGGACATAATAGGAAGACAGTAGAACTATATACAAAAGATGAGGTAATCAGTCCCTCGGCCTTGGAGTTAGTGTTCACAGCATCGTGGTGGAGGAGAGTCTGGAGCAAAGGCAAGAAGACTGGCGTTTTTATAGGCGTCAGTGGAAGGGACGGGCAGCAGACGAGGGCAGTCACTGGTAGGCGGGATTCCCCAGTGGAAGTAGGTCCTTCCCAAAGAGATGGGTTAGTTGCAGCAGCCGTGAAGAAGGTCTTGTAGATGTCCTCTGAACCAAGATTCCATGATGTTGCAGTGTTTGACAAGTTGTGCAAGAAAGGTATAAAATACCGACAATACGAAAGTTAAGACACATGTGCAACATCTGGATATCTTTATTGTAGACGTTTCGCCATCCAGTGGCTTTATCAATACAGATTCTAGGACATAATAGGAAGACAGTAGAACTATATACAAAAGATGAGGTAATCAGTCCCTCGGCCTTGGAGTTAGTGTTCACAGCATCGTGGTGGAGGAGAGTCTGGAGCAAAGGCAAGAAGACTGGCGTTTTTATAGGCGTCAGTGGAAGGGACGGGCAGCAGACGAGGGCAGTCACTGGTAGGCGGGATTCCCCAGTGGAAGTAGGTCCTTCCCAAAGAGATGGGTTAGTTGCAGCAGCCGTGAAGAAGGTCTTGTAGATGTCCTCTGAACCAAGATTCCATGATGTTGCAGTGTCTGACAAGTTGTGCAAGAAAGGTATAAAAATACCGACAATATGAAAGTTAAGACACATGTGCAACATCTGGATATCTTTATTGTAGACGTTTCGCCATCCAGTGGCTTTATCAATACAGATTCTAGGACATAATAGGAAGACAGTAGAACTATATACAAAAGATGAGGTAATCAGTCCCTCGGCCTTGAAGTTAGTGTTCACAGCATCGTGGTGGAGGAGAGTCTGGAGCAAAGGCAAGAAGACTGGCGTTTTTATAGGCATCAGTGGAAGGGACGGGCAGCAGACGAGGGCAGTCACTGGTAGGCGGGATTCCCCAGTGGAAGTAGGTCCTTCCCAAAGAGATGGGTTAGTTGCAGCAGCCGTGAAGAAGGTCTTGTAGATGTCCTCTGAACCAAGATTCCATGATGTTGCAGTGTCTGACAAGTTGTGCAAGAAAGGTATAAAATACCGACAATATGAAAGTTAAGACACATGTGCAACATCTGGATATCTTTATTGTAGACGTTTCGCCATCCAGTGGCTTTATCAATACAGATTCTAGGACATAATAGGAAGACAGTAGAACTATATACAAAAGATGAGGTAATCAGTCCCTCGGCCTTGGAGTTAGTGTTCACAGCATCGTGGTGGAGGAGAGTCTGGAGCAAAGGCAAGAAGACTGGCGTTTTTATAGGCGTCAGTGGAAGGGACGGGCAGCAGACGAGGGCAGTCACTGGTAGGCGGGATTCCCCAGTGAAGTAGGTCCTTCCCAAGAGATGGGTTAGTTGCAGCAGCCGTGAAGAAGGTCTTGTAGATGTCCTCTGAACCAAGATTCCATGATGTTGCAGTGTCTGACAAGTTGTGCAAGAAAGGTATAAAATACCGACAATATGAAAGTTAAGACACATGTGCAACATCTGGATATCTTTATTGTAGACGTTTCGCCATCCAGTGGCTTTATCAATACAGATTCTAGGACATAATAGGAAGACAGTAGAACTATATACAAAAGATGAGGTAATCAGTCCCTCGGCCTTGGAGTTAGTGTTCACAGATCGTGGTGGAGGAGAGTCTGGAGCAAAGGCAAGAAGACTGGCGCTTTTTATAGGCGTCAGTGAATGGGACGGGCAGCAGACGAGGGCAGTCACTGGTAGGCGGGATTCCCCAGTGGAAGTAGGTCCTTCCCAAAGAGATGGGTTAGTTGCAGCAGCCGTGAAGAAGGTTCTTGTAGATGTCCTCTGAACCAAGATTCCATGATGTTGCAGTGTCTGACAAGTTGTGCAAGAAAGGTATAAAATACCGACAATATGAAAGTTCAGAGGACATCTACAAGACCTTCTTCACGGCTGCTGCAACTAACCCATCTCTTTGGGAAAGACCTACTTCCACTGGGGAATCCCGCCTACCAGTGACTGCCCTCGTCTGCTGCCCGTCCCTTCCACTGACGCCTATAAAAACGCCAGTCTTCTTGCCTTTGCTCCAGACTCTCCTCCACCACGATGCTGTGAACACTAACTCCAAGGCCGAGGGACTGATTACCTCATGTTTTGTATATAGTTCTACTGTCTTCCTATTATGTCCTAGAATCTGTATTGATAAAGCCACTGGATGGCGAAACGTCTACAATAAAGATATCCAGATGTTGCACATGTGTCTTAACTTTCATATTGTCGGTATTTTATACCTTTCTTGCACAACAGGTCCTTTACAATTCATCCCACTAACAAACATTTGACCAACCCAATTTTCAATGCCACCCAAGAAATAAGCTCCGATGTGCAAGTCCCACTCAAATCCAACCCCTCCCACTCATGTAATTATCCAACCAAATTTGAAACTACCCAAAGTCCCAGCCTCAACAACCCAACTAGGTAGACTGTTCCACTCATCAACTACCCTATTTCCAAACCACTACTTTCCTATGTCCTTTCTAAATCTAAACTTATCTAATTTAAATCCATTACTGCGGGTTCTCTCTTGGAGAGATATCCTCAAGACTTTGTTAATATCCCCTTTGGTATAAACCTTGGTAATAAATACCGACAGAGAAATTCAGCACCCTCATTCCCAACACCGTTACCTGGCTAAGATACGTTGATGATATATTGGTTTTCTATCCGAGACGTCTCAATATCCAGGCCCTTCTCAACAAGATCAATGCAGTTGAACCATCAATAAAGTTTACACTTGAACTCGAAAATGATGGCAAACTTCCTTTCCTCGACGTTCTACTGTGCAGATCTCCCGACAGTGACATAAGAACATAAGAACATAAGAACGAAGGAACACTGCAGAAGGCCTACTGGCCCATGCGAGGCAGGTCCAAGTCTCCTACCGGCTTAAGCCAATGCACCCAACCTAGTCAGGTCAGGTCACATTGACTTAAGGGAGGAACACGGCAACCGACCTGGTAGCACAAGCTATCAGGTCTAACTCACACCCACCCACATCTACTCATGTATTTATCCTACCTATTTTTAAAGCTACACAACGTTCTGGCCTCTATAACGGTACTTGGGAGTTTGTTCCACTCATCCACAACTCTATTACCAAACCAGTACTTTCCTATATCCTTCCTGAATCTGAATTTTTCCAACTTAAAACCATTGCTGCGAGTCCTGTCTAGGCTAGATATTTTCAGCACACTATTTACATCCCCTTTATTTATTCCTGTCTTCCACTTATACACCTCAATCATATCCCCCTTAATTCTACGTCTTTCTAGTGTGATGAATGGTTTGAAAAACCGACAAGTTGAAGATTGAGACACTTATGCAGCATATGGGAATCTTTATTCAGGAAACGTTTCGCCACACAGTGGCTTCATCAGTCCATTACAAAGAGGAAGGCGTAAGGAGAGGAGGAGTATGAGGTAATCAGTCCCTCAGCCTAGAGTCGATGTGTTCAGTCCATCAATCTTGTAGAATGTACAGGATAGGGCCGTAGACGTGGCTTATATACTGTAGTGAGGTGACTTGAAGCAGACGGAGGCGGGATCATAGTGGTACCATCCACTAGTCGAAGTAGGTCTTTGTCCAAAGGTTGAACAAGCGTTGAAGAATTCTTTGTAAGAAGATCCCATGATGCTGCAGTGTCTGACAGTTGTGATGAATGGTTTGAAAAACCGACAAGTTGAAAAATTGAGACACTTATGCAGCTTATGGGAATCTTTATTTAGGAAACGTTTCGCCACACAGTGGCTTCATCAGTCCAATACAAAGAGGAAGGCGTAAGGAGAGAGGAGAATGAGGTAATCAGTCCTCAACCTGGAGTCGATGTGTTCAGTCCATCAATCTTGTAGAATGTACAGCATAGGGCAGTAGACGTGGCTTATATACTGTAGTGAGGTGACTTGAAGCAGACGGAGGCGGGATCATAGTGGTACCATCCACTAGTCGAAGTAGGTCTTTGTCCAAAGGTTGAACAAGCGTTGAAGAATTCTTTGTAAGAAGATCCATGATGCTGCAGTGTCTGACAGTTGTGATGAATGGTTTGAAAAACCGACAAGTTGAAGATTGAGACACTTATGCAGCATATGGGAATCTTTATTAAGGAAACGTTTCGCCACACAGTGGCTTCATCAGTCCATTACAAAGAGGAAGGCTGCATAAGTGTCTCAATCTTCAACTTGTCGGTTTTTCAAACCATTCATCACAACTGTCAGACACTGCAGCATCATGGGATCTTCTTACAAAGAATTCTTCAACGCTTGTTCAACCTTTGGACAAAGACCTACTTCGACTAGTGGATGGTACCACTATGATCCCGCCTCCGTCTGCTTCAAGTCACCTCACTACAGTATATAAGCCACGTCTACGGCCCTATGCTGTACATTCTACAAGACTGATGGACTGAACACATCGACTCTAGGCTGAGGGACTGATTACCTCATACCCCTCCTCTCCTTACGCCTTCCTCTTTGTAATGGACTGATGAAGCCACTGTGTGGTGAAACGTTTCCTGAATAAAGATTCCCATATGCTGCATAAGTGTCTCAATCTTCAACTTGTCGGTTTTTCAAACCATTCATCACAACTGTCAGACACTGCAGCATCATGGGATCTTCTTACAAAGAATTCTTCAACGCTTGTTCAACCTTTGGACAAAGACCTACTTCGACTAGTGGATGGTACCACTATGATCCCGCCTCCGTCTGCTTCAAGTCACCTCACTACAGTATATAGCCAGCGTCTACGGCCCAATGCTGTACATTCTACAGATTGATGGACTGAAACACATCGACTCTAGCTGAGGGACTGATTACCTCATACCCCTCCTCTCCTTACGCCTTCCTCTTTGTAATGGACTGATGAAGCCACTGTGTGGCGAAACGTTTCCTGAATAAAGATTCCCATATGCTGCATAAGTGTCTCAATCTTCAACTTGTCGGTTTTTCAAACCATTCATCACAACTGTCAGACACTGCAGCATTATGGGATCTTCTTACAAAGAATTCTTCAACGCTTGTTCAACCTTTGGACAAAGACCTACTTCGACTAGTGGATGGAACCACTATGATCCCGCCTCCGTCTGCTTCAAGTCACCTCACTACAGTATATAAGCCACGTCTACGGCCCTATGCTGTACATTCTACAAAATTGATGGACTGAACCCATCGACTCTAGGCTGAGGGACTGATTACCTCATACCCCTCCTCTCCTTACGCCTTCCTCTTTGTAATGGACTGATGAAGCCACTGTGTGGCGAAACGTTTCCTGAATAAAGATTCCCATATGCTGCATAAGTGTCTCAATCTTCAACTTGTCGGTTTTTCAAACCATTCATCACAACTGTCAGACACTGCAGCATCATGGGATCTTCTTACAAAGAATTCTTCAACGCTTGTTCAACCTTTGGACAAAGACCTACTTCGACTAGTGGATGGTACCACTATGATCACGCCTCCGTCTGCTTCAAGTCACCTCACTACAGTATATAAGCCACGTCTACGGCCCTATGCTGTACATTCTACAAGATTGATGGACTGAACACATCGACTCTAGGCTGAGGGACTGATTACCTCATAATCCTCCTCTCCTTACGCGTTCCTCTTTGTAATGGACTGATGAAGCCACTGTGTGGCGAAACGTTTCCTGAATAAAGATTCCCATATGCTGCATAAGTGTCTCAATCTTCAACGTCTTTCTAGAGAGTGCAGTTTCAGGGCCCTTAGTCTATCCTCATAGGGAAGGTTTCTGATACATGGGATCATCTTTGTCATCCTCCTTTGTACATTTTCCAGAGAATTTATATCCATTCTGTAATACGGTGATCAAAACTGTGCAGCATAATCTAAATGAGGCCTAACCAAGGATGTATAGAGTTGAAGAACAACCTGAGGACTCCTATTATTTATGCTTCTTGATATGAAGCCAAGGATTCTATTAGCTTTGTTAGGTAAGACACATATGCAACAGTTAGGTATCTTTATTTCGAAACGTTTCGCCTACACAGTAGGCTTCATCAGTCGAGTACAGAAAAGTTGATAGAAGCAGAAGATACTTGAAGACGATGTAATCAGTCCATCACCCTTAAAGTTTTGAGGTGGTCAGTCCCTCAGTCTGGAGAAGAGCATTGTTCCGGTGTCTGAAACAATATGAAGTTGAAGTGACAGAATGGGGCTTTATATAGTGCCAGGAGGTGAGACGTAGGTTGCTTTGGGAGGGCATGTCCCTCTCAAACCCAGCCGTTCTCACTAGTAGAGGTTGTTGAAGCTGGTGGTCTGTACCAAGATACCCTTGTGTTGCAGTGTCTGAACGAATGAACATTAAAATGGTATAAAATACCGACAGATTGTTAGGTAAGACACATATGCAACAGTTAGGTATCTTTATTTCGAAACGTTTCTCCTACACTGTAGGCTTCATCAGTCGAGTACAGAAAAGTTGATAGAAGCAGAAGATACTTGAAGACGATGTAATCAGTCCATCACCCTTAAAGTTTTGAGGTGGTCAGTCCCTCAGTCTGGAGAAGAGCATTGTTCCGGTGTCTGAAACATTATGAAGTTGAAGTGACAGAATGGGGCTTTATATAGTGCCAGGAGGTGAGACGTAGTGTATCTTTATTTCGAAACGTTTCGCCTACACAGTAGGCTTCTTCAGTCGAGTACAGAAAAGTTGAAAGAAGCAGAAGATACTTGAAGACGATGTAATCAGTCCATCACCCTTAAAGATTTGAGGTGGTCAGTCCCTCAGTCTGGAGAAGAGCATTGTTCCGTTGTCTGAAACAATATGAAGTTGAAGTGACAGGATGGAGCTTTATATAGTGCCAGGAGGTGAGACGTAGGTTGCTTTGGGAGGGCAGGTCCCTCTCAAACCCAGCCGTTCTCACAAGTAGAGGTTGTCGAAGTTGATGGTCTGTACCAAGATACCCTTGTGTTGCAGTGTCTGACAGAATGAACATTAAAATGGTATAAAATACCGACAGATTGTTAGGTAAGACACATATGCAAAAGTTAGGTATCTTTATTTCGAAACGTTTCGCCTACACAGTAGGCTTCTTCAGTCGAGTACAGAAAATTGATAGAAGCAGAAGATACTTGAAGACGATGTAATCAGTCCATCACCCTTAAAGTTTTGAGGTGGTCAGTCCCTCAGTCTGGAGAAGAGCATTGTTCCGTTGTCTGAAACAATATGAAGTTGAAGTGACAGGATGGAGCTTTATATAGTGCCAGGAGGTGAGACGTAGGTTGCTTTGGGAGGGCAGGTCCCTCTCAAACCCAGCCGTTCTCACAAGTAGAGGTTGTCGAAGTTGATGGTCTGTACCAAGATACCCTTGTGTTGCAGTGTCTGACAGAATGAACATTAAAATGGTATAAAATACCGACAGATTGTTAGGTAAGACACATATGCAACAGTTAGGTATCTTTATTTCGAAACGTTTCGCCTACACAGTAGGCTTCTTCAGTCGAGTACAGAAAAGTTGATAGAAGCAGAAGATACTTGAAGACGATGTAATCAGTCCATCACCCTTAAAGTTTTGAGGTGGTCAGTCCCTCAGTCTGGAGAAGAGCATCAACTTCGACAACCTCTACTTGTGAGAACGGCTGGGTTTGAGAGGGACCTGCCCTCCCAAAGCAACCTACGTCTCACCTCCTGGCACTATATAAAGCTCCATCCTGTCACTTCAACTTCATATTGTTTCAGACAACGGAACAATGCTCTTCTCAGACTGGGGGGACTGACCACCTCAAAACTTTAAGGGTGATGGACTGATTACATCGTCTTCAAGTATCTTCTGCTTCTATCAACTTTTCTGTACTCGACTGAAGAAGCCTACTGTGTAGGCGAAACGTTTCGAAATAAAGTACCTAACTGTTGCATATGTGTCTTACCTAACAATCTGTCGGTATTTTATACCATTTTAATGTTCATTCTGTCAGACACTGCAACACAAGGGTATCTTGGTACAGACCATCAACTTCGACAACCTCTACCTGTGAGAACGGCTGGGTTTGAGAGGGACCTGCCCTCCCAAAGCAACCTACGTCTCACCTCCTGGCACTATATAAAGCTCCATCCTGTCACTTCAACTTCATATTGTTTCAGACAACGGAACAATGCTCTTCTCCAGACTGAGGGACTGACCACGTCAAAACTTTAAGGGTGATGGACTGATTACATCGTCTTCAATGCTCTTCTCCAGACTGAGGGACTGACCACCTCAAAACTTTAAGGGTGATGGACTGATTACATCGTCTTCAAGTATCTTCTGCTTCTATCAACTTTTCTGTACTCGACTGAAGAAGCCTACTGTGTAGGCGAAACGTTTCGAAATAAAGATACCTAACTGTTGCATATGTGTCTTACCTAACAATCTGTCGGTATTTTATACCATTTTAATGTTCAGGTGAGACGTAGGTTGCTTTGGAAGGGCAGGTCCCTCTCAAACCCAGCCGTTCTCACTAGTAGAGGTTGTTGAAGCTGGTGGTCTGTACCAAGATACCCTTGCTCTTCTCCAGACTGAGGGACTGACCACCTCAAAACTTTAAGGGCGATTTACTGATTACATCGTCTTCAAGTATCTTCTGCTTCTATCAACTTTTCTGTACTCGACTGATGAAGCCTACTGTGTAGGCGAAACGTTTCGAAATAAAGATACCTAACTGTTGCATATGTGTCTTACCTAACAATCTGTCGGTATTTTATACCATTTTAATGTTCATTCTGTCAGACACTGCAACACAAGGGTATCTTGGTACAGACCACCGGCTTCAACAACCTCTACTAGTGAGAACGGCTGGGTTTGAGAGGGACCTGCCCTCCCAAAGCAAGCTACGTCTCACCTCCTGGCACTATATAAAGCCCCATTCTGTCACTTCAACTTCACACAGTTGCTCTACAGTCAAGAAGACTCTCTTCGACCCCGCCGGGTTGTAGAATTTATATTCTACAAACATCACATCCTTTTCACAATGCTGTCGAATCGTGTGAAAATCAAGCCTGTGAATGGTGCAATAAATGACTCCTCGAAGTTAGCTTTAGCTACCGTCGTTAAGACCCGCCTGCAGGTCAAATTTACGGCAATCCACTCTCTGAAGGACTCCTTCATTGTCGTCTGCACAGACGACACGGAAGCATCAAAACTTATGGACGACTCTTCAATCAGGACCCTACAAACACAAACAATTCACTCTATCCCCGTCTCCATTCTTGAAGTCGAAACGTTCGGTCTTTGTGAAAAGACTGGACAATATGGTCACCTCTCTCTCTACTGAAGCACTGAAACATCTATTGAGGAACAAAACACCTGGCCTCGGTAGACAGCATCTACAAGATCCCTAACGCCTCATCTATGCTAAAGATTACATTTTCAGACATCTCCATGGCTGCCCAAGCTCTCTCTGACGGTCTGGCATCTCATATTACCACATTCACGCTAGTCATATAGAACAAGAACGTTTCACATACATCTCCCACTGCTGGACCTGCTACTCCTATAAACACACCACAAGGATTGCCCCATCAAGGATAAGAAGTTTTGTTCAAAATGTGGGAATGATGGACACGATTTCAGATCCTGCACCATTACTACAGCACCAATTTGTCTTAACTGCAAGGGTAATCATCATACCCTTGCAGCTAAGTGCCCAATCAGAAAAGAATCATACTGAAGAAAACTAAAGTTCTGAAGAACACCTCCATTCACCGACATACGCTGCAATAACCAAACCACAAACCGACACCACCAAGACTCTACACGCTAATCTACAGGCACCATCGCCCAGCAACTCCCTCTCTCCACTCCAGACGGAGATTCCTCAAGGTGCTGTACTGCATGGTGTATGCACAACTTGCAAACGCAGCAAACCCCGGCACTTTCAACACCACTATTAACGAAACTATTCGTCTGAACAACATGCCTGCCTTCAATTTTCCGGACTCCACACCTTCAGCAGACATCCTCAAGATCCTTCCCAACGTCCTGAACTTTACTGCACCTGCAGACCTGTCTCTGCCCAAGCAACTGCTCCTGCAACTTCTATAACCACTTCCACCGCTGACAACGTTGATCATGTTGCCTCAACCACCGTCTCCCACCTCTCCCAGCCTGCTGTTACACAACCATTACACCTTACAGCTGCTCCTGTCGCCCTCAGTCACCGGCTACCACATTGTAGATTCTCCCAATGAATCCACTCCAGAAGAGGAAGATAACGATGACTCAGTAAACCCTCATGGGAAAACCTTACCTTTTACACTTCTCCTTCAAATACTGACACCATGACCTGTACTGAACTCTACAAAGCCTCGGTGCTGGAACAGTCAAGTATGCATGTGAATCACCGCTTCACTTCTCACTCACCCAAGTTCTTGAGTTCATCAAGCCTCTACGTTTCACCTTCAGTAACAAGGCTAAACTATACCACCTATCTAGAAGCAGCTTCAAAAAGTTCGAAAATGGCTCCATTGCTAACCTGCCTCCTCAGTTACTCCTATAACTCCCATATGTGTTCTACCCTCTGATGTGACCTAGCCTGCTGCCAGCTACTCAAGATTCAAGACTTCAACTACAACAAGTTCAATGCAACAGTCCCTGCTATTCCTGTTCTCAAGTCTGCCCCACGATCGCCTTAGCTGCTGGGTTAAGCCCTGGCTCTATTTCTCTTACTAAGAACACTCCTCTCCAGAGCTATTCTTCATCTGTCCCGTCTTCCCCGCTCATCCCATTGGGATCTTACCTGAACTTGTTTGCTTTGCTTTGCTTACTTCAACTTCATCGTCACTGTCGCTCGATCACACAGTCCGATCATACAGTTGCTCTACACCGCAAGAAGCCTCTCTTCGACCCCGTCGGGGTGTAGAATTTATATTCTACAAACGTGATATCCTTTTCACAATGCTGTCGAATCGTGTGAAAATCAAGCCTGTGAATGGTGCAATAAATGACTCCTCGAAGTTAGCTTTAGCTACCGTCGTTAGGACCTGCCTGCAGGTCAAATTTACGGCAATCCACTCTCTGAAAGACTCCTTCATTGTCGTCTGCACAGAGGACACGGAAGCACTAAAACTAATGGACGACTCTTCAATCAGGACCCTACAAACACAACAATTCACTCTATCCCCGTCTCCATTCTTGAAGTCGAAACGTTCGGTCTTTGTGAAAAGACTTGACAATATCGTCACCTCTCTCTCTACTGAAGCACTGAAGACATCTATTGAGGAACAAAACACGTGGGCCTCGGTAGGACAGCATCTCAAGATCCCAACGCCACATATCAATGCTAAAGATTACATTCTCAGAACATCTCCATGGCTGCCCAAGCTCTCTCTGACGGTCTGGCCATCTCATATTACCACATTCACCAAGTCATATAGAACAAGAACGTTTCACATACTCTCCCACTGCTGGACCTGCTACTCCTATAATCACACCACCAAGGACTGCCCCATCAAGAATAAGAAGTTTTGTTCAAAATGTGGGAATGATGGACACGATTTCAGATCCTGCACCATTACTACAACACCAACATGTCTTAACTGCAAGGATAATCATCATACCCTTGCAGCTAAGTGCCCACTCAGGAAAGAAATCGTATTGAAGAAAACTAAAGTTCTGAAGAAGACCTCCAATTCACCGACATTATGCTGCAATAACCAAACCACAAACCGACGCCATCAAGACTCTACACGCTAATCTACAGGCACCATCGCCCAGCAACTCCCTCTCTCCACTCCCCGACGGTGCTCCTTCCAAGGTGCTGTACTGCATGGTGTATGCACACCTTGCAAACGCAGCAAGCCCCGGCACTTTCAACACCTCTATTAACGAACTATTCCGTCTGAACAACATGCCTGCTTCAATTTCCGGAATCCACACCTTCAGAAGACATCCTCAAGATCCTTCCCAACGTCCTGAACTTTACTGCACCTGCAGACCTGTCTCCTGCCCAAGCAACTGCTCTGTAACTTCTATAACCACTTCCACCGCTGACAACGTTGATCAAGTTGCCTCAACCACCGCCTCCCACCTCTCCCAGCCTGCTTGTTACACAACCATTACACCTCACAGCTGCTCCTGTCGAACCTCAGTCACCTGCTACCACCATTGTAGATTCTCCAGTGAATCCACTCCAGAAGAGGAAGATAACGACGACTCCAGTAAACCCTCATGGGGAAAACCTTACCTTTTACACTTCTCCTTCAAATACTGACACCATGACCTGTACTGAACTCTACAAAAGCCTCGGTGCTGGAACAGTCAAGTATGCATGTGAATCACCGCTTCACTTCACACTCACCCAAGTTCTTGAGTTCATCAAGCCTCTACGTTTCACCTTCAGCAACAAGGCTAAATTATACACACTATCTAGAAGCAGCTTCAAAAAGTTTGAAAATGGCTCCATTGCTAACCTGCCTCCTCAGTTACTCCTATAACTCCCATATGTGTTCTACCCTCTGATGTGACCTAGCCTGCTGCCAGCTACTCAAGATTCAAGACTTCAACTACCACAAGTTCAATGCAACAGTCCCTGCTATTCCTGTTCTCAAGTCTGCCCCACGATCGCCTGAGCTGCTGGGTTAAGCCCTGGCTCTATTTCTCTTACTAAGAACACTCCTTTCCAGAGCTATTCTTCATCTGTCCCGTCTTCCCCGCTCATCCCATTGGGATCTTACCTAAACTTGTTTGCATTGCTTGCTTTGCTCAACTTCATATTGTTTCAGACACCGGAACAATGCTCTTCTCCAGACTGAGGGACTGACCACCTCAAAACTTTAAGGGTGATGGACTGATAACATCGTCTTCAAGTATCTTCTGCTTCTATCAACTTTTCTGTACTCGACTGATGAAGCCTACTGTGTAGGCGAAACGTTTCGAAATAAAGATACCTAACTGATGCATATGTGTCTTACCTAACAATCTGTCGGTATTTTATACCATTTTAATGTTCATTCTGTCAGACACTGCAACACAAGGGTATCTTGGTACAGACCACCAGCTTCAACAACCTCTACTAGTGAGAAAAGGCTGGGTTGAGAGGGACCTGCCCTCCCAAAGCAACCTACGTCTCACCTCCTGGCACTATTTTAAAGCCCCATTCTGTCACTTCAATTCATATTGTTTCAGACACCGGAAAAAATGCTCTTCTCCAGACTGAGGGGGCTGACCACCTCAAAACTTTAAGGGTGATGGACTGATTTCAAACGTCTTCAAGTATCTTCTGCTTCTATCAACTTTTCTGTACTCGACTGATGAAGCCCACTGTGTAGGCGAAAAGTTTCGAAATAAAGATACCTAACTGTTGCATATGTGTCTTACCTAACAATCTGTCGGTATTTTATACCATTTTAATGTTCATTCTGTCAGACACTGCAACACAAGGGTATCTTGGTACAGACCACCAGCTTCAACAACCTCTACTAGTGAGAACGGCTGGGTTTGAGAGGGACCCGCCCTCCCCAAAACAACCTACATCTCACTCCTGGCACTATATTAAAGCCCCATTCTGTCCTTCAACTTCATATTGTTTCAGACACCGGAACAATGCTCTTCTCCAGACTGAGGGACTGACCACCTCAAAACTTTAAGGGTGATGGACTGATTACATCGTCTTCAAGTATCTTCTGCTTCTATCAACTTTTCTGTACTCGATGATGAAGCCTACTGTGTTGGCGAAACGTTTCGAAATAAAGATACCTAACTGTTGCATATGTGTCTTACCTAACAATCTGTCGGTATTTTATACCATTTTAATGTTCATTCTGTCAGACACTGCAACACAAGGGTATCTTGGTACAGACCACCAGCTTCAACAACCTCTACTAGTGAGAACGGCTGGGTTTGAGAGGGACCTGCCCTCCCAAAGCAACCTACGTCTCACCTCCTGACACTATATCAAGCCCCATTCTGTCACTTCAACTTCTATTGTTTCAGACACCGGAACAATGCTCTTCTCCAGACTGAGGGACTGACCACCTCAAAACTTTAAGGGTGATGGACTGATTACATCGTCTTCAAGTATCTTCTGCTTCTATCAACTTTTCTGTACTCGACTGATGAAGCTACTGTGTAGGCGAAACTTTTCAAAATAAAGATACCAAAATGTTCCATATGTGTCTTACCAAAACAATCTGCGGTATTTTATACCTTTTTTTAATGTTCCTT
>NC_069452.1:19868725-19885848 GCF_026875155.1 Cherax quadricarinatus | reverse complement strand
GTCGCCGTATCTCCATCTTCGCTGCCCTCAATTCTTCCTTAAGTTGCTGGTAAAGTTGCTCGATGGAGGGCATCTTGGTTCAGTCCACGGGAGCAAACAAGACACTTCTTCACAGAGTTAAGTACAGGTCAGCACTCAAAGTACAGGTCACCACTCAAGAGCACACAAACAGGTCTTCACAGAGCTAAGTACACGTCACATCGGGTCCCGGGGACTTATTTTGTTTCAGTTTGTCTATCTGTTTAATAACCATGTCCCTCCTGACAGTAATATTAGTTAACTTGAATTCATCAGGAACTAAATAATTGTTAATTACTGGAATCTCATTTACATCTTCCCGTGTAAAAACTGACAAAAAATAGTCATTAAATAAGGAACACATTTCCAGTTCATTATCCGTCAGCTGTCCATTCCCAGATTTCAGAGGTCCTACTTTTTCCTTCACCTTCGTCCTATACACTTGAAAGAACCCCTTTGGATTAGTCTTTGATTCATTAGCAACTCTAATTTCATAGTCACGTTTAGCCTTTCTAATCGCCTTTTTTACTTCTCTTTTAAGCTGAACATATTGGTCAGTAAGGTTAACCTCTCCTCTTCTGATGCGCCTATAAATTCCCCTTTTCTCCCCTAATAGATGCTTTAGCCTCCTGTTAACCCATTTGGGATCGTTATTATTAGACCTAATTTCTCTCTGGGGAATGTATATACTCTGGGCACTGTGTACATTATTAAGAAAACAATCATAAAGGCAGATCCCTTCATATTCATAAGTATGATTATCGTCAATAAAATAATGAGCTAGATAACCCCAATCAAGATTAGACAGATGTTCCCTAAGTCCATTATAATCGGCAGAACGAAAATCAGGGATTTTTACTGTATTATCATTATTCTTGCATTCCCAATTAATGCTAAAGGTGATGGATTTGTGATCACTTGCGCCAAGCTCTTCAGTGATCTCCAGATTATTCACGAGTGTTTCCTTATTTGACAAGACTAGGTCTAGCAAATTATTACCCCTGGTAGGTTCAGTTACACTCTGTTTCAGAAAACAGTCCTGAACTGTTTCCATGAAGTCACTGGACTCTAGATTACCTGTCAAAGAATTCCAGTCAATTTGGCTAAAGTTAAAGTCCCCTACTATGACTACGTTACTGTGTACAGAAGCCCTAACAATTTCGTCCCAAAGAAGTCTCCCTCTATCGTGATCCAAGCCTGGAGGTCGGTATATTACACCTAGAATTAGTTTTTCTTGACCCTCCACGAACTCTACCCAAACAGACTCTGTTACTGCTCCATCTATTTTTATACCTGTTTTTATGCAACAATTACTATTTTCTCGAACATACAATGCAACTCCTCCCCCCTTCCCATTACATCTATCCACATTGAATAACTTAAATCCCTGAATATTACACTCAGCAGTCATATCCCGACTCTTTAAATCATACCACGTTTCAGTTAATGCAATGATATCAAAGTTCCCAGCACATGCTACCAAACGTAGTTCATTAATTTTATTTCTTGCACTTCGACTGTTAGCATAAAATACCATCATATGTTTTTTCTTCTGCACATTTTTCCTATTCATCTTTGTTTTTACACAATTTCTGAAATTATCATTACCCAGAGTTACTCCATGACAGTTACTATTAAGATTCTTAATATCAGAGCATAAGTCAATATATCCATACTCATTATTAATCATTTCTAAACCCATACCTCTAACTAATCCATGTTTAAAGTCCCAACAACCCCCTCAACTGAGTTAGCAAGAAAACCCACACCTGCCCTGGATAAGTGAACCCCATCCCTGGCATACATGTCATTTCGGCCATAGAAGTTGTCCCAGTTGTCAATGAATGGTACTGCATTATCCTTACAGTGTTTATCCAGCCAACAATTAATACATAAGAACATAAGAATGTAGGAACACTGCAGAAGGCCTACTGGCCCATACGAGGCATGTCCTTATCAAAACGACATCTACCTAAAGCTACTCAAGAAACAACTCCTGCACCCCCCAACACCAATCAAACCCAGCCCCTCCAGCTCATATATTTGTCCAGTCTCTTCTTAAAGCTACCCAAGGTCCTAGCCTCTATCACCCCACTGGGAAGACTGTTCCACGCATCTACAACTCTGTTAGAAAACCAGTACTTACCTATGTCCTTTCTAAATCTAAATTTATCCAACTTAAATCCATTATTCCTGGTTCTTACCTGGTCGACACCTCAGTTCTTTATTAATGTCTCCTTGTTTTATGCCCGTCATTCCACTTATACACTTCAATGATATCTCCCCTCATTCTACGCCTCTCCAGAGAGTGGAGATTTAAGGCTTTGAGTCTATCTTCATACGGGAGGTTCCTTACCACTGTAAAATCATTATAGTCATTCTTCATCTGTAATGTTCTCTTAATGAGTCTATGTCATCTGTAGTAAGGGGACCAAAAACTGAGGCAGCATAATCTAAATGAGCCTCAATTAGTGAATGTATAGAGCTGTAAAATAACTTTTGGACTTCTGTTACTTATACTTCTTGAGATAAATCCAAGTTAATCTGTATTGGCTTTGTTGCGCACACTGAGGCACTGCTGTCTTGGCTTTAGATTCTGCGTTACATGACTCCCAAGTCTTTTTCACATTCTGTATACCAAGCTCTACTTCACCTAGATTATAGATTAAACATATAACTTCGAGGGTTATTTTCATTACCAAAGGGCAAGTACCTTACACTTATCCTCATTATAAACTTCATCTGCCATTTTCTCAGACCAAGACATTAAATTTGTTTCAAATCGTCCTGGAGTTCATTTGATATCCTCCTCAGAGTGAATATATGGCCTATCTTTTGGATCATCAGCAAAACTTACTCATGTCACTAAGTATCCACTCATCAAGGTCATTATGTAAATTATGGAACTCAAGAGAGGGGCTAAAACTGATCCTTGTGGAAGCCAATATGACTAATCCCCATTAAGATTTCACTCCCATTAATGGTTAACTCTCTGCTTTCTATTGGTAAGCCATGGCTCAATCCATGCTGAACCTTTTAACTCCTTTACCATGAGCTGCCCACTTTTCTTAAGAGTCTCTTGTGAGGTTATCTGTCGAAGGCTTACTAAAAATCCAAAATAAACAATATTCATATTCCTTTTCACCGTCAACTGCCTCAAATGTTCTATTGAAGAAACGTCAGTAGTTTGTCAGGCAGGGAACGACCTCTCGTGAATCTTGTGAGATTCATTTATCAAGTTTGCTCTTCTTCAAGGTGACTTTGATAATGTCAGCTATAATTGATTTATTAAACTTGCACTCTATAGATGTCAGGCTTATGGTTCGAACGGTAATTGAAGGAGGGACTTATCCCCTGATTTGTATATAGGAACCACCAATTAGCCATATTTCCACATATTGGCACACACTGGTAAGGATGGACGCATTGAATACACTCCGTTAATGGCTGATAAAGCTCATCTTGCATTCCTTAAGTACCCTGGAAAACAAAAACTCATCGGGCGTCCCGGGGACTTATTTGTTTCAGTTTGTCTATCTGTTTAATAACCATGTCCTCGTGACAGTATATTAGTTAACTCTTAAAATTCATCAGGAACTAATTAATGGTTAATTACTGGAATCTCATTTACATATGCCTGTGTTAAAATACTGACAAAAAAATAGTCATTAAATAAGGAACACATTTCCAGTTCATTATCCGTCAGCTGTCCATTCCAGATTTCAGAGGTCCTATTTTTTCCTTCACCTTCGTCCTATACACTTGAAAGAACCCCTTTGGATTAGTCTTTGATTCATTAGCAACTCTAATTTCATAGTCACGTTTAGCCTTTCTAATCGCCTTTTTTACTTCTCTTTTAAGCTGAACATATGGTCAGTAAGGTTAACCTCTCCTCTTCTGATGCGCCTATAAATTCCCCTTTTCTCCCCTAATAGATGCTTTAGCCTCCTGTTAACCCATTTGGGATCGTTATTATTAGACCTAATTTCTCTCTGGGAATGTATATACTCTGGGCACTGTGTACATTATTAAGAAAACAATCATAAAAGCAGATCCCTTCATATTCATAAGTATGATTATCGTCAATAAAATCATTAGCTAGATAACCAATCAAGATTAGACAGATGTTCCCTAAGTCCATTATTATCGGCAGAACGAAAATCGGGGATTTTTACTGTATTATCATTATTCTTGCATTCCAATTAATGCTAAAGGTGATGGATTTGTGATCACTTGCGCCAAGCTCTTCAGTGATCTCCAGATTATTCACGAGTGTTTCCTTATTTGACAAGACTAGGTCTAGCAAATTATTACCCCTGGTAGGTTCAGTTACACTCTGTTATCAGAAAACAGTCCTGAACTGTTTCATGAAGTCACTGGACTCTAGATTACCTGTCAAAGAATTCCAGTCAATTTGGCTAAAGTTAAAGTCCCCTACTATGATTACGTTACTGTGTCCAGAAGCCCTAACAATTTCGTCCCAAAGAAGTCTCCCTCTATCGTGATCCAAGCCTGGAGGTCGGTATATTACACCTAGATTAGTTTTCTTGACCCTCCACGAACTCTACCCAAACAGACTCTGTTACTGCTCCATCATTTTTATACCTGTTTTTTTATGCAACAATTAATATTTTCTCGAACATACAATGCAATTCCTCCCCCCTTCCCATTACATCTATCCACATTGAATAACTTAAATCCCTGAATATTACACTCAGCAGTCATATCCCGACTCTTTAAAATCATACCACTTTTCAGTTAATCAATGATATCAAGTTCCCAGCACATGCTACCAAACTAGTTCATTAATTTTATTTCTTGCACTTCGACTGTTAGCATAAAATACCATCATATGTTTTTTCTTCTGCACATTTTTCCTATTCATCTTTGTTTTTACACAATTTCTGAATTATCATTACCCAGAGTTATCTCCATGACAGTTACTATTAAGATTCTAATATCAAGCATAAGTCAATATATCCATACTCATTATTAATCATTTCTAAACCCATACCTCTAACTAATCCTTGTTTAAAGTCCTAACAACCCCCTCAACTGAGTTAGCAAGAAAACCCACACCTGCCCTGGATAAGTGAACCCCATCCCTGGCATACATGTCATTTCGGCCATAGAAGTTGTCCCAGTTGTCAATGAATGTTACTGCATTATCCTTACAGTGTTTATCCAGCCAACAATTAATACCAATTGCTCTGGACAACCATTCATTACCAACACCTCTTCTTGGCAAAATGCCACATATAACAGGGCGCCCCCCCTTCTTCTAATCATGTCTATAGCTGTCCTGAACTTTCTAACTAAATCCTCACTCTACGCTTGCCTACATCATTGCCTCCAGCACTGAGGCAAATAATAGGATTGATCCCATTACCGTTCATGATGTTGTCAAGCCGGCTAACAATGTCCTCCATCCCAGCCCCAGAAAGCATACCCTTTGTCTCCTACTCCTGTCCTTCAAGCAGATGCCCTATCCATGTATCTAACCTGGCTATCCCCAACAACAACAATATTCTTACCTTCCTTGTTGTCGTTCGTCGTGACGATCCCAGTAGTAGACTCACATTCGTCGGGTAGCACCGAGAATGCGTTGGAGGTTTCCACGGGAGTTTCCACAGCAGTCTCTTTCTTCTTCATCGTTTCTGGCTTTCCATTCGTCTTCTTGATCGTCAACTTCGTCGTCCCCTGCTGTCCAACCACTGACCACGATCCCTTCTTGACCTGAGGACTCGAAACAGGAGGACTACTACGAATCCTCTTGTTTTCCTCGGTCAATCGCCGTATCTCCATCTTCACTCCCCTCAATTCTTCCTTAAGTTGCTGGCAAAGTTGCTCGATGGAGGGCATCTTGGTTCAGTCCACGGGAGCAAACAAGACACTTCTTCACAGAGTTAAGTACAGGTCAGCACTCAAAGTACAGGTCACCACTCAAGAGCACACAAACAGGTCTTCACTGAGCTAAGTACACGTCACCACTGAGCTAAGTACACGTCACCACTCCAGCTAAGTACACGTCACCTCTGGACAACCATTCATTACCAACACCTCTTCTTGGCAAAATGCCACATATAACAGGGCGCCCCCCCTTCTTCCTAATCATGTCTATAGCTGTCCTGAACTTTCTAACTAAATCCTCACTTCTACGCTTGCCTACATCATTGCCTCCAGCACTGAGGCAAATAATAGGATTCATCCCTTTACCGTTCATGATGTTGTCAAGCCGGAAAACAATGTCCTCTATCCCAGCCCTAGGAAAGCATACCCTTTGTCTCCTACTCCTGTCCTTCAAGCAGAATGCCCTATCCATGTATCTAACCTGGCTATCCCCAACAACAACAATATTCTTACCTTTCTTGTTGTCGTTCGTCGTGATGATCCCAGTAGTAGACTCACATTCGTCGGGTAGCACCGAGAATGCGTTGGAGGTTTCCACGGGAGTTTCCACAGCAGTCTCTTTCTTCTTCATCGTTTCTGGCTTTCCATTCGTCTTCTTGATCGTCAACTTCGTCGTCCCCTGCTGTCCAGCCACTGACCACGATCCCTTCTTGACCTGAGGACTCGAAACAGGAGGACTACTACGAATCCTCTTGTTTTCCTCAGTCAATCGCCGTATCTCCATCTTTGCTGCCCTCAATTCTTCCTTAAGTTGCTGGCAAAGTTGCTCGATGGAGGGCGTCTTGGTTCAGTCCACGGGAGCAAACAAGACACTTCTTCACAGAGTTAAGTACAGGTCAGCACTCAAAGTACAGGTCACCACTCAAGAGCACACAAACAGGTCTTCACAGAGCTAAGTACACGTCACCACTGTTTAATAACCATGTCCCTCGTGACAGTAATATTAGTTAACTTAAATTCATCAGGAACTAAATAATTGTTAATTACTGGAATCTCATTTACATCTTCCTGTGTAAAAACTGACAAAAAATAGTCATTAAATAAGGAACACATTTCCAGTTCATTATCCGTCAGCTGTCCATTCCCAGATTTCAGAGGTCCTACTTTTTCCTTCACCTTCGTCCTATACACTTGAAAGAACCCCTTTGGATTAGTCTTTGATTCATTAGCAACTCTAATTTCATAGTCACGTTTAGCCTTTCTAATCGCTTTTTTTACTTCTCTTTTAAGCTGAACATATTGGTCAGTAAGGTTAACCTCTCCTGTTCTGATGCGCCTATAAATTCCCCTTTTCTCCCCTAATAGATGCTTTAGCCTTCTGTTAACCCATTTGGGATCGTTATTATTAGACCTAATTTCTCTCTTGGGAATGTATATACTCTGGGCACTGTGTACATTATTAAGAAAACAATCATAAAGGCAGATCCCTTCATATTCATAAGTATGATTATCACCAATAAAATCATTAGCTAGATAACCCCAATCAAGATTAGACAGATGTTCCCTAAGTCCATTATAATCGGCAGAACGAAAATCAGGGATTTTTACTGTATTATCATTTTTCTTGCATTCCCAATTAATGCTAAAGGTGATGGATTTGTGATCACTTGCGCCAAGCTCTTCAGTGATCTCCAGATTATTCACGAGTGTTTCCTTATTTGACAAGACTAGGTCTAGCAAATTATTACCCCTGGTAGGCTCAGTTACACTCTATTTCAGAAAACAGTCCTGAACTGTTTCCATGAAGTCACTGGACTCTAGATTACCTGTCAAAAAATTCCAGTCAATTTGGCTAAAGTTAAAGTCCCCTACTATGACTACGTTACTGTGTCCAGAAGCCCTAACAATTTCGTCCCAAAGAAGTCTCCCTCTATCGTGATCCAAGCCTGGAGGTCGGTATATTACACCTAGAATTAGTTTTTCTTGACCCTCCACGAACTCTACCCAAACAGACTCTGTTACTGCTCCATTTATTTTTATACCTGTTTTAATGCAACAATTAATATTTTCTCGAACATACAATGCAACTCCTCCCCCCTTCCCATTACATCTATCCACATTGAACAACTTAAATCCCTGAATATTACACTCAGCAGTCATATCCGACTCTTAAATCATACCACGTTTCAGTTAATGCAATGATATCAAAGTTCCCAGCACATGCTACCAAACGTAGTTCATTAATTTTATTTCTTGCACTTCGACTGTTAGCATAAAATACCATCATATGTTTTTTCTTCTGCACATTTTTCCTATTCATCTTTGTTTTTACACAATTTCTGAAATTATCATTACCCAGAGTTACTCCATGACAGTTACTATTAAGATTCTTAATATCAGAGCATAAGTCAATATATCCATACTCATTATTAATCTTTTCTAAACCCATACCTCTAACTAATCCTAGTTTAAAGTCCTAACAACCCTCTCAACTGAGTTAGCAAGAAAACCCACACCTATCCTGGATAAGTGAACCCCATCCCTGGCATACATGTCATTTCGGCCATAGAAGTTGTCCCAGTTGTCAATGAATGGTACTGCATTATCCTTACAGTGTTTATCCAGCCAACAATTAATACCAATTGCTCTGGACAACCATTCATTACCAACACCTCTTCTTGGCAAAATTCCACATATAACAGGGCGCCCCCCCTTCTTCCTAATCATGTCTATAGCTGTCCTGAACTTTCTAACTAAATCCTCACTTCTACGCTTGCCTACATCATTGCCTCCAGCACTGAGGCAAATAATAGGATTGATCCCATTACCGTTCATGATGTTGTCAAGCCGGCTAACAATGTCCTCCATCCCAGCCCCAGGAAAGCATACCCTTTGTCTCCTACTCCTGTCCTTCAAGCAGAATGCCCTATCCATGTATCTAACCTGGCTATCCCCAACAACAACAATATTCTTACCTTCCTTGTTGTCGTTCGTCGTGACGATCCCAGTAGTAGACTCACATTCGTCGGGTAGCACCGAGAATGCGTTGGAGGTTTCCACGGGAGTTTCCACAGCAGTCTCTTTCTTCTTCATCGTTTCTGGCTTTCCATTGGGGTTCATGATCGTCAACTTCGTCGTCCCCTGCTGTCCAGCCACTGACCACGATCCCTTCTTGACCTGAGGACTCGAAACAGGAGGACTACTACGAATCCTCTTGTTTTCCTCGGTCAATCGCCGTATCTCCATCTTCGCTGCCCTCAATTCTTCCTTAAGTTGCTGGTAAAGTTGCTCGATGGAGGGCATCTTGGTTCAGTCCACGGGAGCAAACAAGACACCTCTTCACAGAGCCAAGTACAGGTCACCACTCAAGAGCACACAAACAGGTCTTCACAGAGCTAAGTACACGTCACCACTGTAAAGGACCTGCCTAGTATGGGCCAACAGGCCCGCTGCAGTGTTCCTCCTTTCTTATGTTCTTATGAGTGGGATGGGTTGGATTTGAGTGGGACTTGCACATCAGAGCTTATTTCTTGGGTAGCATTGAAAATTGGGTAGGTCAAATGTTTGCTAGTGGGATGAATTGTAAAGGACGTGCCTAGTATGGGCCAACAGGCCTGCTGCAGTGTTCCTCCTTTCTTATGTTCTTATGAGTGGGAGGGGTTGGATCTGAGTGGGACTTGCACATCAGAGCTTATTTCTTGGGTAGCATTGAAAATTGGGTTGGTCAAATGTTTGTTAGTGGGATGAATTGTAGACGACCTGCCTAGTATGGGTCAACAGGCCTGCTGCAGTGTTCCTCCTTTCTTATGTTCTTATGTTCTTACATGCGCAACTCTTGGGTATCTTTATTGAGGAAACGTTTTGCCACAGGGTGGCTTCATCAGTCTATACAAAGGAGAATCGTGAATAGTATGGACTGAAGAAGCCACTGTGTGGCGAAACGTTTCCTCAATAAAGATACCCAAGAGTTGCACATATGTCTAGATTATCAACATTGTAAACTGGGTTGGGCAAATGTTTTGTAAGTGGGATGGATTGTAAAGGACCTGCAGAGTATGGGCCTACAGGACTGTTGTAGTGATCCTCATTTCCTTTGTTCTTATGCTAAGACTGTTAAACTACGTTCACTTGAAAGACAAAAAATGAGGGTAAACATAAGAACATAAGAATGGAGGAACACTGCAGGAGGCCTACTGGCCCATGCGAGGCAGTGTACAAGTGGGAGACGGGTGTTATCAAAAGGGATATTAATAAGGTCTTGAGGATATCTCTCCTAGAGAGAACCCGCAATAATGGAATCAAATTTGACAAGTTAAGATTTAGAAAGGACATAGGAAAGTATTGGTTTGGAAATAGGGTAGTTGATGAGGGGAACAGTCTACCTAGTTGGGTTATAGAGGCTTAAACCTTGGGTAGGTTCAAATTTAGGTTGGATAAATACTTGATCGAGAGGGGTTTGGTTTGAACAGGATTTGCATATATTAATTGATGGAGTTATCAGACCTTATTTCTTGGGTAGCATTGAAAATTGGGTTGGGCAAATGTTTTGTGAGGGGGATGGATTGTAAAGGACCTGCCTAGTATGGGCCAACAGGCCTGCTGCAGTGTTTCTCCTTTCTTATGTTGTTATGAGTTGCATTTGAGTCACATGACCTTATTGTCAGGTGTTACACTTCACTCTCAGCCTATATATGCTTTCATTTTATTCATCGTTTGTTAGAAGCAATCAAGATCCCTTGACCTAAACATTTGCTCTCAAATATATCCTGTTTAACCAAGTTGTTGATATCAATTTGGAAAGCTGATATTATCCCAGTGAAGACCTTCCAAACAACTGTAAGGTAAGTTCATTGATGTTGTTATAGGAAATAGGACAAATTTAGGTCACCAATAACAATTTTTAGCTTAAACTATTATCACAACTCACACAGAACTCACATAAATACCATTGGCAACTTAAGAGTTGAAAGTTAAGACACTTACGCAACATCTGGTTATCTTTATTGTAGACGTTTCGCCACCCAGTGGCTTTATCAATACAGATTCTTAGACACAATAGTTCTATTTTCGTATTATGTCCAAGAATCTGTATTGATAAAGCCACTGGATGTCGGAACGTCTACAATAAAGATAACCAGATGTTGCACAAGTGTCTTGCAAAACATTTTCTCCCATAATTAATCAATAGCTTAAACATTAATATAACTGATGAGAATTAGAGAAATGTGCAACTTCTGGGTATCTTTATTGTAGACGTTTTGACATCCAGTGGCTTTATCAATACAAATTTTAGGACCGTAGTTGTGAAGATTCTTCACCTCTGAGTTGCTCTTCACACCAACTCCAAGGCTGAGGTGCTAATTACCAGATATTTTTGTATATTTCTTCAAAATTGATGAACTGACCACATCGACTCAAGGTTGAGGGACTGATTACCTCATTCTCCTAGTGTTCTTCTAGTTTATCCTTTGTATGGAATGATGAAGCCACTGTCTGGCGAAACGTTTCCTCAATATAGATACCCAAGAGTTGCATATAACAACACAAGAAAGGAGGAACACTGCAGCAGGCCTGTTGGCCCATACTAGGCAGGTCCTTTACAATTCATCCCACTAACAAAACATTTGCCCAGCCCAATTTTCAATGCTACCCTGTGTGTCTAATTTAACAACGTGTCTGTTTTTTGATCCATTCATCTACAATCTATATTTCTTCTGTCTTCCTGGAGAGCGAAACATTGTCAACAATAAAAATGTGACATTAGTTGCACTTGTGTCCTTTTACTTTACATATTGTCGGTAATTCTACCAACTTTATTACGATGATGATGATAATAATAAAAGATTATATATTTTATTTATTTTGCAGGCCATCCTAACGCCTGAGGCTGACTCTTATTGTGTCAATACTTCAGGTAGCCTGACACCTGAGGCTGGCTCTTACTGTGACAATACTTCAGGCATCCTGACACCTGAGACTGGCTCTTTTTGTGTCAATACTTCAGGTATCCTGACACCTGAGGCTGGCTCTTGTTGTGTTAATACTTCATGTATCCTTACACCTGAGGCTGGCTCTTGTAGTGTCAATACTTCAGGTATCCTGACACCTGAGGCTGGCTCTTGTTGAGTCAATACTTCAGGTATCCTTACACCTGAGGCTGGCTTGTTGTGTCAATACTTCAGGTATCCTGACACCTGAGGCTGGCTCTTGTTGTGTCAATACTTCAGTTATTCTAGCACAATATTCTGATACTTGTAGTGTCAATACTAAACTGACTTGCATTGCCAAGATCACTGTTACAAATCAGAAGATTCTGTAAATACTGTATATATTGTTAATACAGTGACTACACTAAAAACATAGTTAAGTAAATTAATATACGACATCATTATTAATCATTATGTTGAAAACATCTGAAAAACTGTGTTTTAAGACAAATCAACGTACAGGTGTTGATGAAAATTCACACTCGCTACAACACCCTTCTTCTCAAGAACAGTGCGTATCTCTCACCAGATTTATTATAGACTATGAAACACTCAAACGTTCAATGTGTCTTAAAGAGCTTTTGATAAATGTTAATTTACTACAACACATGAGAACTCATATTGGAGAAAAACCATATCAGTGTTTAGTGTGTCTGAAAAATTTTTCTAAAAAAAATACTTTAAAAAGGCACTTGATCATTCATACTGGAGAGAAACCATATCAGTGTTCACAATGTCCAAAAGACTTTTCGCAAAGGTCTGACCTAGTAAGTCACATGAGAACTCATACTGGAGAGAAACCATATAAGTGTTCAGAATGTATGAATACCTTTTCTCATAGATCAACATTAGTAAATCACAAGAGAACTCATACTGGAGAGAAACCGTTCCAGTGTTCAGTGTGCCTGAAAGACTTTACAAGAAAACCTTATTTAGTACATCACATTAGAGCTCATACAGGAGAGAAACCATATCAGTGTTCACAATGTCCAAAAGACTTTTCGAAAAGGTCTGACCTAGTATGTCACATGAGAACTCATACCGGAGAGAAACCATATAAGTGTTCAGAATGTATGAATGCCTTTTCTCATAGATCAACATTAGTAAATCACATGAGAACTCATACTGGAGAGAAACCATATCAGTGCTCAATGTGTCTGAAAAACTTTTCTCGAAAGTCTGGTTTAGTAAGTCATATGAGAACTCATACTAGTAAGATATGATTCATGACAGTATATCATTTAAATAAATAAATATGTCAATATATCGGTCTAGTTTACTAAACATTACTTAACCTAAATTATGAAATAATTTTTGAGCGTTTTTTCTTCTCGAAGATTCTGGTATTGGGCCAGAATTGTCTGGCAGTATGTTGCATATCTGGCAGTGTGTTGCATGCAACACAACTGGTGACATCTATCAAATAAACAATCTATTAATTCCTACCCTCAGTTTTACTTTGCCACAATACCAGCTTGATGGTCTTCCTGAATGTCATTTTTATATATTATATTGTATATTCTTTTCAATAGTGTCATTCTGAAGATCATAATTCTTAATTGGTAAATAAATCATATACTGGAGTATACTGGGAGAAATCTTTCATTACCCACGTGAACCTATCTGAGATCAGGCCTCTTGGCTTACCTGGAGAGGGCTTCGGGGGTCAAAGCCCATGCGCCCGGTCTGAGACCAGGCTTCAAGGGGGATCAGGTTCTGATCAACCAGGTTGATACTGCTGGCCTCATGCAAGCTGACGTACTAACCACAGCCCAGTTGGTCAGGTACCGACTATAAGTCCATGTCCAGTGCCTTCTTGAAGACAGCCAGGGGTCTATTGGTAATCCCCTTATGTATCCTGAGAGGCAATTGAATAGTCTTGGGCCCCTAACACTTACTTTGCTTTACAGAATCGATATAAATTCTGTGGAAAATGTACAAAGGAGGATGACAAAGTTGATCCCATGTATCAGAAACCTTCCCTATGAGGATAGACTAAGGGCCCTGAAACTGCACTCTCTAGAAAGACGTAGAATTAGGGGGGATATGATTGAGGTGTATAAATGGAAGACAGGAATAAATAAACGGGATGTAAATGTGTGCTGAAAATATCTAGCTAGACAGGACTTGCAGCAATGGTTTTAAGTTGGAAAAATTCAGATTCAGGAAGGATATAGGAAAGTACTGGTTTGGTAATAGAGTTGTGGATGAGTGGAACAAACTCCCAAGTACCGTTATAGAGGCCAGAACGTTGTGTAGCTTTAAAAATAGGTTGGATAAATACATGAGTAGATGTGGGTGGGTGTGAGTTAGACCTGATAGCTTGTGCTACCAGGTCGGTTGCCGTGTTCCTCCCTAAAGTCAATGTGACCTGACCTGACTAGGTTGGGTGCATTGGCTTAAGCCGGTAGGAGACTTGGAGCTGCCTCGCATGGGCCAGTAGGCCTTCTGCAGTGTTCCTTCGTTCTTACATTCTTATGTCTCTCATTGTATTCGTGGTGTCCCTGCTTTTCACTGGGGGAATGTTGCATCTTCTGCTGAGTCTTTTGCTTTCATATGGAGTGATTTTCATGTGCAGGTTTGGTATCAATCTTCACAGGACCTTCCAAGTGCATATTATCATGAATCTCTCTCGCCTGCATTCAGAGGAATACAGATCAAGGATCTTCAACCATTCCCAGTAATTTAGGTGCCTTAACGTACTTACGTGTGTATCAGGATCTGGTGAACCAGGCAACTACTGCTGCCCACACATAAACCAGCATACGAACCAAAACCCGGCTGACCAGGTACTGACTTTACATGCCATCCCAGTGCCTTGTTGAAGACAGCCATGGGTCCATTGGCAATCCCCCTTATGTATCCTGGGAGGCAGTTGAACACTCTTGGTCCCCTGAAACTTATTGTGAGTTCTATTAGTGTACTCGTGGTACCTCTGCTTTCCATTCTGAGAAAGTTGCATCTCCTGCAGAGTTTTTTTTGCATTTGCAGGGAGTGATTCTCCTGAGCAAGTTTGGTACTAATCCTTCTAGGATTTTTCCAAGTGTTTATTATCATGTATCTTTCTTGCCTGCATTCCAAAGAATACATATCGTACTTATGTTCGCTTTGAAAGTTCCCCTGCCTTGAAGGGGGCAGTTAGTGTACAGCAGTATTCCAGCCTATTACAATAATGATAATCACAATAATAATAATAACTGCAGACAGCAACAGCCCAGGGAAGTTCTACCTTCCTGCAAATGAGTATAAAACGGAAACCTGTAATTGTTTTACATAATGGTAGGATTGCTGGTGTTCTTTTTTCTGTCTCATAAACATGCAAGATTTCAGGTACATTTTGCTATTTCTATTTACACTAAGGTTACACTACACATACATGCACAAGCATATATGTACATACCCCTCTGGGTTTTCGTCTATTTTCTTTCTGGTTCTTGCTCTTGTTCTTGTTTAATTCCTCTTATCTCCACGGGTAAGTGGAACAGAATTCTTCCTCCTTAAAACATACTTGTTGTAAGACACGACTAAAATGCCAGGAGCAAGGGGCTATTAACCCATTCTACTTTATAAATTGCTAAATTTAAAAGAAGTGTGAGGGAAAAGTTCAACGGATGGGAGTAGCGAGCGTGTATATGGTAACGATAGTTTGATCGCCGGCTGCTTGTTAAGGTATGGTCAGCCTAGGTCCCGTTATCACCCCCTTTTCTCACCACCCCGAAAGGTGACGTGTAGGGCTCCGTCCAAACAGTAATCACTCCACTCACAGCTCCCAGCACAACTGTAAGTAAAAGCCTCTGCTCCTATTCTAGTGGATATCAATAATAAACTTAGTTCTTTCAATTTTAAGTCCACATAATACACTGGTAAAGTGTATGTAGAGTTATAATTGAAAGAATTAAGAGTAAGACGGAGAATAGGAAAGCAGATGAACAAGGAGGCTTCAGGAAAGGTAGGGGGGTGTGTGGACAGGTTGTTTACAGTGAAACATAAGTGAACAGTATCTAGACAAGGCTAAAGAGGTCTTTGTGACATTTATGGATTTGGAAAAGGCGTATGACAGGGTGGATAGGGGGGCAATGTGGCAGATGTTGCAAGTGTATGGTGTAGGAGGTAGGTTACTGAAAGCAGTGAAGAGTTTTTACGAGGATAGTGAGGCTCAGTTAGAGTATGTAGGAAAGAGGGAAATTTTTTCCCAGTAAAAGTAGGCATTAGACAAGGATGTGTGATGTCACCTGGTTGTTTAATATATTTATTAGATGGGGTTGTAAGAGAAGTAAATGCGAGGGTCTTGGCAAGAGGCGTGGAGTTAAAAGATAAAGAATCACACACAAAGTGGGAGTTGTCACAGCTGCTCTTTGCTGATGACACTGTTGCTCTTGGGAGATTCTGAAGAGAAGTTGCAGAGATTGGTGGATGAATTTGGTAGGGTGTGCAAAAGAAGAAAATTAAAGGTGAATACAGGAAAATGTAAGGTTATGAGGATAAACAAAAGATTAGGTGATGAAAGATTGGATATGAGATTGGAGGGAGAGAGTATGGAGGAGAGGTGAAACGTATTCAGATATTTGGGAGTGGACGTGTCAGCGGATGGGTCTATGAAAGATGAGGTGAATCATAGAATTGATGAGGGAAAAAGAGTGAGTGGTGCACTTAGGAGTCTGTGGAGACAAAGAACTTTGTCCTTGGAGGCAAAGAGGGGAATGTATGAGAGTTATGTGTTTTACCAACGCTCTTATATGGGTTGTGAAGCGTGGGTGATGAATGTTGCAGCAAGGAGAAGGCTGGAGGCAGTGGAGATGTCATGTCTGAGGGCAATGTGTGGTGTGATATAATGCAGAGAATTCGTAGTTTGGAAGTTAGGAGGAGGTGCGGGATTACCAAAACTGTTGTCCAGAGGGCTGAGGAAGGGTTGTTCAGGTGGTTCGGACATGAAGAGAGAATGGAGCGAAACAGAATGACTCAAGAGTGTATCAGTCTGTAGTGGAAGGAAGGCGGGGTAGGGGTCGGCTAGGAAAGGTTGGAGGAGGGGGGTAAAGGAGGTTTTGTGTGCGAGGGGCTTGGAACTTCCAGCAGGCATGCGTGAGCGTGTTTTGATAGGAGTGAATGGAGACAAATGGTTTTTTTTAAAACTTGACGTGCTGTCGGAGTGTGAGCAAAGTAACATTTATGAAGGGATTCAGGGAAACCGGAAGGCCGGACTTGAGTCCTGGAGATGGGAAGTACAGTGACTGCACTCTGAAGGAGGGGGTTTTAAAGTTGCTTTAAAAC
>NC_069452.1:19847135-19868225 GCF_026875155.1 Cherax quadricarinatus | reverse complement strand
AAAATTTAACAACGTGTCGTTATTTGAACCATTCATTTTTCGTTTCCTGGAGAGCAAACGTTTAAACAATAAAAATGTGCTTATTTGCACTTGTCCCCTTTTTATTCATATTTTCGGTAATTCTCCAATTTTTATTACGATAAAGTGAAAATAAAAGATTATATATTTTATTTTTTTTGCGGACCCCTGCCCCTGGGGGCTGACTTTATTGGTCAATACTTCAGGTAGCCTAAACCCCTGAGGCTGGCTCTTACTGTGACAATACTTCAGGCATCCTGACACCTGAGACTGACTCTTTTTGTGTTTTTACTTCATGTATACTTACACCTGAGGCTGGTTTCTTGTAGTGTCAATACTTCAGGTATCCTGACACCTGAGGCTGGCTCTTATTGAGTCAATACTTCAGGTATCCTTACACCTAGGCTGGCTTGTTGTGTCAAACTTCAAGTATCCTGACACCTGAGTGGCTCTTGTTGTGTCAATACTTCAGTTATTCTAGCACAATATTCTGATACTTGTAGTGTCAATACTAAACTGACTTTGCATTGCCAAATCACTGTTACAAATCAGAAGAATTCTGTAAATACTGTATATATTGTTAATACAGTGACTACACTAAAAACATAGTTAAGTAAATTAATATACGACATATATTAATATTATGTTGAAAACATCTAAAAAAACTGGTTTTAAGACAAATCAACGTACAGGTGTTGATGAAAATTCACACTCGCTACAACACCCTTTTTTCTCAAGAACAGTGCGTATCTCTCACCAGATCTATTATAGCTATGAAACACTCAAACGTTCAATGTGTCTTAAAGAGCTTTCTGATAAAAGTAATTTACTACAACACATGAGAACTCATATTGGAGAAAAACTTATCAGTGTTTTGTGTGTCTGAAAAAATTTCTAAAAAAATACTTTAAAAAGGCACTTGATCATTCATACTGGAGAGAAACCATATCAGTGTTCACAATGTCCAAAAGACTTTTCGCAAAGGTCTCACCTAGTAAGTCACATGAGAACTCATACTGGAGAGAAACCATATAAGTGTTCAGAATGTATGAATACCTTTTCTCATAGATCAACATTAGTAAATCACAAGAGAACTCATACTGGAGAGAAACCGTTCCAGTGTTCAGTATGTCTGAAAGACTTTACAAGAAAACCTTATTTAGTACATCACATTAGAGCTCATACAGGAGAGAAACCATATCAGTGTTCACAATGTCCCAAAAGGGCTTTTCGAAAAGGGCTGACCTAGTATGTCACATGAGAACTCATACCCGGGAGAGAAACCATATAAGTGTTCAGAATGTATGAATGCCTTTTCTCATAGATCAACATTAGTAAAATCACATGGAAACTCATCGGAGAGAAACCATATCAGTGCTCAATGTGTCTGAAAAACTTTTCTCGAAAGTCTGGTTTAGTAAGTCATATGAGAACTCATACTAGTAAGATATGATTCATGAAGTATATCATTTAAATAAATAAATATATCAATATTTCGGTCTAGTTACTAAAAATTACTTAACCTAAATTATGAAATAATTTTTGAGCGTTTTTTCTTCTCGAAGATTCTGGTATTGGGCCAGAATTGTCTGGCAGTGTGTTGCATGTCTGGCAGTGTGTTGCATGCAACACAACTGGTGACATCTCTCAAATAAACAATCTATTAATTCCTACCCTCAGTTTTACTTTGCCACAATACCAGCTTGATGGTCTTCCTGAATGTCATTTTTATATATTATATTGTATATTCTTTTCAATAGTGTCATTCTGAAGATCATAATTCTTAATTGGTAAATAAATCATATACTGGAGTATACTGGGAGAAATCTTTCATTACCCACGTGAACCTATCTGAGATCAGGCCTCTTGGTTTACCTGGAGAGGGCTTCGGGGGTCAAAGCCCATTCGCCCGGTCTGAGACCAGGCTTCAAGGGGGATCAGGTTCTGATCAACCAGGTTGATAAAGCTGGCCTCACGCAAGCTGACGTACTAACCACAGCCCAGTTGGTCAGGTACCGACTATAAGTGCATGTCCAGTGCCTTCTTGAAGACAGCCAGGGGTCTATTGGTAATCCCCTTATGTATCCTGAGAGGCAATTGAATAGTCTTGGGCGCCTAACACTTACTTTGCTTTACAGAATGGATATAAATTCTCTGGAAAATGTACAAAGGAGGATGACAAAGTTGATCCCATGTATCAGAAACCTTCCCTATGAGGATAGACTAAGGGCCCTGAAACTGCACTCTCTAGAAAGACGTAGAATTAGGGGGGATATGATTGAGGTGTATAAATGGAAGACAGGAATAAATAAACGGGATGTAAATAGTGTGCTGAAAATATCTAGCCTAGACAGGACTTGCAGCAATGGTTTTAAGTTGGAAAAATTCAGATTCAGGAAGGATATAGGAAAGTACTGGTTTGGTAATAGAGTTGTGGATGAGTGGAACAAACTCCCAAGTACCGTTATAGAGGCCAGAACGTTGTGTAGCTTTAAAAATAGGTTGGATAAATACATGAGTAGATGTGGGTGGGTGTGAGTTAGACCTGATAGCTTGTGCTACCAGGTCGGTTGCCGTGTTCCTCCCTTAAATCAATGTGACCTGACCTGACTAGGTTGGGTGCATTGGCTTAAGCCGGTAGGAGACTTGGACCTGCCTCGCATGGGCCAGTAGGCCTTCTGCAGTGTTCCTTCGTTCTTACATTCTTATGTCTCTCATTGTATTCGTGGTGTCCCTGCTTTTCACTGGGGGAATGTTGCATCTTCTGCTGAGTCTTTTGCTTTCATATGGAGTGATTTTCATGTGCAGGTTTGGTATCAATCTTCACAGGACCTTCCAAGTGCATATTATCATGAATCTCTCTCGCCTGCATTCAAAGGAATACAGATCAAGGACCTTCAACCATTCCCAGTAATTTAGGTGCCTTAACGTACTTACGTGTGTATCAGGATCTGGTGAACCAGGCAACTACTGCTGCCGACACATAAACCAGCATACGAACCAAAACCCGGCTGACCAGGTACTGACTTTACATACCAACCCAGTGCCTTGTTGAAGACAGCCATGGGTCCATTGGCAATCCCCCTTATGTATCCTGGGAGGCAGTTGAACACTCTTGGTCCCCTGAAACTTATTGTGAGTTCTATTAGTGTACTCGTGGTACCTCTGCTTTCCATTCTGAGAAAGTTGCGTCTCCTGCAGAGTTTTTTTTGCATTTGCAGGGAGTGATTCTCCTGAGCAAGTTTGGTACTAATCCTTCTAGGATTTTTCCAAGTGTTTATTATCATGTATCTTTCTTGCCTGCATTCCAAGGAATACATATCGTACTTATGTGCACTTTGAAAGTTCCCCTGCCTTGAAGGGGGCAGTTAGTGTACAGCAGTATTCCAGCCTATTACAATAATAATAATCACAATAATAATAATAACTGCAGACAGCAACAGCCCAGGGAAGTTCTACCTTCCTGCCAAATGAGTATAAAACGGAAACCTGTATTGTTTTACATAATGGTAGGATTGCTGGTGTTTTTTTTTCTGTCTCATAAACTTTGCAAGATTTCAGGTACATCTTGCTATTTCTATTTACACTAAGGTTCCCACTACATATACATGCACAAGCATATATGTACATACCCCTTGGGTTTTCTTCTATTTTCTTTCGGGTTTTCTTGTTCTTGTTCTTGTTTAATTCTCTTATCTCCACGGGAAAGGGAACAGAATTCTTCCTCCTTAAAACATACTTTTGTAAGACACGACTAAAATGCCAGGAGCAAGGGGCTATTAACCCATTCTACTTTATAAATTGCTAAATTTAAAAGAAATGTGGGGGAAAAGTTCAACGGATGGGAGTACCGAGCGAGTTTTATGGTAACGATAGTTTGATCGCCGGCTGCTTGTTAATTAAGGTATGGTCAGCCTAGGTCCCGTTATCCCCCCCCTTTTCTCCCCACCCCGAAAGGTGACGTGTAGGGCTCCGGCCAAACAGTAATCACTCGACTCACAGCTCCCAGCACAACTGTAAGTAAAAGCCTCTGCTCCCATTCTAGTGGATATCCAAAAATAAACTTAGTCCTTTCAATTTTAAGCTCCACATAATACACTGGTAAAGTGTATGGTAGAGTTATAATTGAAAGAATTAAGAGTAAGACGGAGAATAGGATAGCAGATGAACAAGAAGGCTTTAGGAAAGGTAGGGGTGTGTGGCCAGTGTTTACATTGAAAAATAAAAGTGAACATATTTAGTAAGGCTAAAGAGTCTTTTGTGGATTTATGGATTTGGAAAAAGGGTATGACAGGTGGATAGGGGCAATGTGGCAGATGTTGCAAGTGTAGGAGGTAGGTTACTGAAAGCAGTGAGAGTTTTTACGAGGATAGTGAGGCTCAAGTTAGAGTATGTAGGAAAAAGGGGAAATTTTTTCCCAGTAAAGTAGGCCTTAGACAAGGATGTGTGATGTCACCTTGGTTGTTTAATATTATTTATAGATGAGGTTGTAGACAAGTAAATGCGAGGGTCTTGGCAAAAGGCGTGGGGTTAAAAGATAAAGAATCACACACAAAGTGGGGGTTGTCACAGCTGCTCTTTGCTGATGACACTGTGCTTTTGGGAGATTCTGAAGAAAAGTTGCAGAGATTGGGGTGGATGAATTTGGTAGGGTTGCAAAAGAAAAAAATTATAGGTGAATCAGGAAAGAGTAAGGGTTATGAGGATAAAAAAGATTGGGTGAAAAAGATTGGATATCAGATTGGAGGGAAGGTATGGAGGAGGTAAACGTATTTCAAAATTTTTGGGGATGGAGTGTCAGCGGAGGGGTCTACGAAAGATGAGGTAAATCATAGAATTGAGGGGAAAAAGAGTGAGTGGTGACTTGAGTCTGTGGAGACAAAGAAGTTTGCCCTTGGAGGCAAAGAGGGGAATGTATGAGAGTATGTTTACCAAAGCTCTTATATGGGGTGAAGCGTGGGTGTGAATGTTGAGCGAGGAGAAGGCTGGGGGGCAGGGGGAGATGTCATGTTTGGGGCAAAGTGTGGTGTGAAAAATAAGCGAAATTTTGTAGGGAAATTAGGGGAGGTGGGGGATTACCAAAACTGTTTTCCCGAGGGCTGAGGAAAGGGGGTTTTTGAGGGGGTTGCACAGTAGAAGGAAAGGGCGAAACGAATGACTTTCAAGAGTGTATCAGTCGTAGTGGAAGGAAGGGGGGGTAGGGGTGGCCCAGGAAAGGTTTGGGGGGAGGGGGTAAAGGAGGGTTTTTTGTGGAGGGGTTGGACTTCCAGCAGGCAAGCGTGAGGGGTTTATAGGGTGAAGGGGAAAATGGTTTTTAATACTTGACGTGCTGTTGGAGTGTGAGCAAAGTAACATTTATGAAGGGATTCAGGGAAACCGGCAGGCGGATTGAGTCCTGGAGATGGGAAAGTACAGTGCTGCACTCTGAAGGAGGGGTGTTAATGTTGCAGTTTAAAAACTGTAGTGTAAAGCACCCTTCTGGCAAGACAGTGTGGAGGGGAATGATGGTAAAAGTTTTTCTTTTTCGGGCCCCACCTGCCTTGGTGGAATCGGCCAGTGGGGATAATAAAAAAAAAAAAAAAAAATAATATTTTTAGATAACCCCACCTTCTTTAAGTATTTTACACTTATCATGGAGAGTGATTTCCTAAGCAGTGGGTAACCTGTCTCTTTTTTCCAGCTTGGAAGGGAAGCTCGGGTACCTGCCAACCAATGAGAAGTGTCCTTTTTTTCTGTCTCATAAACATGCAAGTTTCAGGTACACCTTGCTATTTCTACTTACACTAAGGTCACATTACACATACATGTAAAAGCATATATATGCATGATGATAAATTGACACATGTGCAAATCTTGGGTATCTTTATTGATGAAACGTTTCGCCACACAGTGGCTTAAATCAGTCCATACAAGGAGAATCTTGAAGAACGGAGGAGAATGAGGTAATCGTCCCTCAACCTTGAGTAGATGTTGGCAGTCCATCAATCTTGAATAGAAATAAATATATATGCATACCCCTCTGGGTTTTCTTCTATTTTCTTTCTAGTTCTTGTTCTTCTTTATTTCCTTTATCTCCCTGGGTAAGTGGAACAGAATTCTTCCTCCGTAAGCCATGCTTGTTGTAAGAGATGACTAAAATGCCAGGAGCAAGGGGGTAGTAACCCGTCAGTGGAACGCCTTCCTACTGAACAAAAGAAAAATAATGGAAAAATAAATAAATAAAGAAATGATTTAGGAAAAACAAGAAAAATGATTTTTGAGAATTTTATTTAAAAATTTTAAATATAATAAAAAAAATGGCCTTCAGTTTTTGTAGTTGGGTAGGAGTAGGTATGGCCCTGGATAGTTCCTCTGATGTTATTATGTGGTTATCCTGGGCGATGGTAACCCGAAGTTCTGGAATCTCTACCACTTGGTGGAGCACAAGTAGAATAGGTAAGGGGCCGGTAGTTGTAGAATAATGTTAATAAGTATTATTAACACACGTCTTGCCCTTTATCTGGCGTCTATCCGGGAAAGACCACGCAGGAAAACAGAGCTGACAAATAAGAGAAAATAACACTGGTTACCATAGTCATGATAATATAAACTTTTAAGAAAGAAAAAGAATGATAAATGCCAAAATCATTACTGGTAACCAGCAAACACTAGAAAAGAACAAACAGTAATACCCCTGGTAGATCACCCTACCTGATTAGGAGAAGAGTGGAGGCGAAGTGACTCTCCAAACTTCAATCCACACCAGGAAAGGTCAATTTTTACCAGGAGTAGAAACTTTAAAAAATCGGACACCAGGAACTAGTTTTGCCCCACCCCGCCAGAAGGGGGGGGTGAGTGCGCGCGCAAGTAACTCGCTAATGGTTCCTGGTTGCCCGAACAACCTTAACCCCACTTACACCTACTTTTCCCCTCACTTTCAATCTTGAATAGAAATAAATATATATGCATACCCCTCTGGGTTTTCTTCTATTTTCTTTCTAGTTCTTGTTCTTCTTTTTTTCCCTCTTATCTCCATGGGTAAGTGGAACAGAATTCTTCCTCCGTAAGCCATGCTTGTTGTAAGAGATGACTAAAATCCCGGGAGAAAGGGCTAGAAACCCCATTCAAATTACTCCCCTGGCCTGGATAGAGCCCTTTACCTTAGGGGCAGGCACGCCTGCGTCAGCTTTCAGGGACATACTCTTCCTTTAAAACCTGGAAAACGGTACCCACAAGGAGTTGTGCTCAGTCCTACCCTGTTTACAATCCTTATGCAGGAATTGTGAGCCTTCCCTTTCATAGTGGTACACAGCTCCTCAGCTATGCTGTTGATCTAGTAGTGAATGGAAAGGCAATTTTGAACGAAAGGCTCATAGAGCTTTGGACCTAATTATGCAGTCTTCCAAGGTACTAGGCCCCAAGATTTCGGCCCAGAAATCTCTTGCAATGATGTTCAAGGGACCAGATCCCATGAATAGATTACGTATTCAGGATATAGAACTTGAGTGGACAGGCTCCCACCTGTACTTGGGAATCTACATTGATGAAAAGCTGACCTTTCAGAACAGCCGAGTTGCAGTCACGTGCTCTACCGACTCAACGCCATGAGAGCCATGCGAGGCACCGTGCAGGGCGCAAAGATGTACTTCGCTGTACTATACAGCTTACGCTCGCTCATACTACGTCCGGCTTGCTCATCTCTTCCCGCGAGCAGGCAAGGGGGAGGTCGTACAAAACCAGACGATAGAACTATGCTTTGGTGCCCCCATCTGGAACCAACAACAGTATGTCTCAGTCTGAGGCCGGGGCTTCCTTCCTTGGCTGACAGAGTAAGATATATAAAAGTATGTCTCAGATCTGAGGCCCCGGCTTCCCTTTTTTGGCTGACAGAGTAAGATATTAAAACGCCTGCAAAGTGGCCACGATTCTACACCGGCAGCAAGGTACCCCACTAAGGAGACGGATATTAAAAACCAGTCACAAGATCCCAAAATCTTCACGGACTACTGGATTCGTTCGTTTTGTGCTGCTGCTCGGAAGCTGCTGCCTGTACAGCTGCTCTGTGAGAAGAGTTGTGACCTTCCTGTTGCTGGTCCATCCACCACCTCCTGCGTGGAAATAAAAGGTTAAAAATACGACACAATGGCAATATAAACACAAATGCAGTATAATGTGATCCTTTATTCACTACGTTTCGCCCACACAGTGGGCTTTTTCAAGTCACAAACAGAAAAACCTGGGGTGGAAGGAAACGCGAGTATTTTTAGTCCGGCTGAGGTCAGGTGAAGAAGCTGCATCTGATGAGTACCGAGTGGGGTTATAGAGGTCTAAAAACTTGGGTAGCTTGGAAAGGGGATTTGGGTAAGTTTGTGAGCAGACCTTCTACAGTGTTCTTATGTGGGATAGCGATGAAGGGAAATTTCTTGGCAAGTGTTAGCTTGTTATAGAAGCCACTATTTGGTTTAAGTTGTCAGATGATTCCCGGATTCTTCGGTATTGAGTGTTGGCTTCTGTGGCGAAAGTTTGAGTTTTTTGTAGTTTATCAAGTGGTTGTGTGAATTACGGTGTTGTACGCAGGGATTCCCTTGTGTCGTCAGACTGCTTGCGTATTGGTGTTCTGAAATACGTGTTTGGAGGTCCCTTGATGTTTCGCCCACGTATAACTTGTTGCAGCCATTACAAGGGATTATGTATACCCTGCAGAGGATGGAGGCTTGCCCTGCCTACTACTGGTGATGTCCTTGATGGTGTGGTTGTGGAGGTAGATACTTGGAATGATGTTTTGGCAAAGATGTTGGAAACAAAGTTTGGGAATGGAGTTGGTGGGAAGGACTATGTATCTCTTCTCGGCAGTGTCTTCTCTGGCTGTGTTTTAGATGTTTTAATGCTCGCGTCTGCAGTCTCTGATGAAGTGACGAGGATAGTGGAGTTTAGAAAATATTTGTTCAATTATAGTGCTTTTCTTCCTCAAGGAACTCTTTGCTGCAGATTCTGAGTGCACGCAGGAAGAAGCCTATAATTACACCACGTTTGGTTTTGGTGTCGTGGTGAGAGTAGAAGTGGAGAAGATCGTTTTGGTTGGTGGGTTTTCGATAGACTTTAAAACGAAGTTCGTGGTCAGCTTTGCAGGGGCAGGACATCAAGGAAAGGAAGAGTTTTTGTCGACTTCTTCTTCAAGTGTGAACTGGATTGAAGGCTCGACCTGGTTGAGTTTGTCTTGGAGAGCTTGAACGTTGAAGCGTTTAGGAGTATGAGGAGAATGTCTTTCAACATAACGGAGCCAGGTGACAGACGAAGGAATAATGGTGGAGAAACGTTCGGCTTCTAGATGTTCCATGTTTAGGTTCGCCAGGACTGCACTGAGTGGCGAACCCTGGGTAGCCCAAAAAGTCTGCTGAAAGAGGTGATTTTCGAAGAGAAACACGTAAACCCAACACATAGTTCAACAAGGTCGATGAAATCGCTGGCTGGAATGGGAGATCAAGTGAATCGTCAATTTTCCTGCGCAAGAGATCGATGGCTTGTGTAGTAGGTATTTTGGTGAATAGGGAAGTCACGTCAAGGTGGAAATTTTTCTTTTTTCCTGATGTTGATGTTGCGAATGCGTTTGAGAAGATCACCTGAGTGTTTGAGATGTGGTGGATGATAGTGCCCAAGAGTTTAGAGAGGTGTTTTGGCGAGAATTCCTGAGAGCTGGTGGGGAGCACTGCCTATTCCCGAGGATAGGGGCCCTCAGTGGGATACCAGGCTTGTGAGTTTTTGGGCAGGCCGTACATTCTGGCAGGTCTGGGGTTGCTGGGCATGGTGTGCAGAAGTTTTTTCCCCTTGTTCTGAGCCCTCAGAATGCGGCGAGTCCTTTGAAGAAAATTTTTAGTAAGGTTGTCCACTTGGTTAGTTGTGAGAGGTTTGTAGGTATCTGGGTCATTAAGTAGTTTGAGCATTTTGTTCCTGTAATCGTCAGTGTTCAGGGATAACAACACCACCTCCTTATCAGCGGTGGTGACCCTGATGGTCGTGTCTTCTGCTAAACCTTTGAGTGCATTGATGTAACGTCGAGGTATGACTGGGGAGCTGCGTGTTGAGATGGCTGCTGAGATGATCCCTTGAAGTACCCTTTTTGGAAGTCGGAGTCATTGTGTCTGTAGTTTTTGGCGATGAAATTGAGGTCTTGTTTTGGTTTCGAAATTTCCCTGTTGCGAATTTGAGGCCTAAGCTGAGGGTTTTCAGTTTCTTTTGGTTGACAGTGGACGAGATGAAAGATTTGAATAATTTCAGGTCTTCCTAAACTTTTCCAATTACTTTTATCGCAGAGTGTTTGTAGTTTCCTAGTAATTTGATCTTCTGTTGACATTCCCCTGTGGTAACTCTGCTGCGAATGATTTCGGCGGTGCGTTGTCATGTTGCCCGGAGTGTTGTGCCTAGTGTTCTGGCTTGGAGAAAAGCTTCCTTTGTAGCATTGTTTAAGTCATCTCCCACTCTTCAAGGTAGGTCCGAGCTGTAGCGGAGGAAAGGTGGTTTGATGTTGGGAATTTGGGAGGAGTAGATCTTGGTAAGACCTTTTCTTGGATGCAATCACGAAGAAAATTGTGTCTGTTGCGAAGTGAGTTAAAGCTTTTAGAAGAAGGTCCAGGTTATTCTCTGTGTGAAGGATCCATTTCTACTGCAGTGTTTGACACGATGGAAATAAATGGTATAAAATACCGACACAATGGCAATATAAACACAAATGCAGTATAATGTGATCCTTTATTGACTACGTTTCGCCCACACAGTGGGCTTTTTCAAGTCACAAACAGAACTACCTGGGGTGGAAGGAACGCGAGTATTTATAGTCCGGCTGAGGTCAGGTAGTTCTGTTTGTGACTTGAAAAAGCCCACTGTGTGGGCGAAACGTAGTCAATAAAGTTCACGGAGTTCACTACCTTATCAGAAGATAGGCATATGGCTTCTGCCGAAAAGAAGAGGCCACGATGCTCCATGAACACGACGGAGGACTCAGATTTGGAAATGTGGGGCGAAATTCTAGCGAAGAAGTTGCGAGAGGAAGAGGAAGATCCTGCTCACATTGTAGCAGATCTGACCATGGAGCCAGCGACAATAGAAACAGGTGCGGAAATAAACACCGCACCCCCCGAAAACCAAGAGGGATGGAACACTGTGGAGAAGAAGAAGAAGCACCGTCCGTCCAAGGAGCAGGCAAACCAGCTCAACCGACCTGGCAAATTCAAGGTGAAGTCTTATGGGGACCACAGAACCCACTATGGGGTTGTTTCATACCTGGAATCACGACACAACCTGAAGTTCAAGATATGGTTCAACTTGAGGGGAGAACCAATATTGACTCCTCTCAACAAGGAAATGTATACCACCTTGAAGAGAGTCATGGAGACAGATCGCTCATTCACCCTGGAGGAACTGGACTCTCGGCAGAAGATCACCAAGGGTGTAGTGATGCGATACCCGCTGATGATGCCTCGAGGCATAGCAGCTCACCCCGTGTGGTGTCAGCTCAACGTCTCAAGGCAAAGACGGCAGGCAACGCAACCAACCCGACAGGTTCTCATTCAGCATGTAGGACCACTGCCATCCCAGTGGACCTCGGTTCTTGGGGCAGGTACGATGTCAGGCCTTCACAGCAGAACCAGTTCACGTTTCAAGTGTCAGCGTTATGGACACCTGGGTGCACTCTGTCCGAACAGAGTAATCTGCGGTGTCTGCAGCCAGCACCACCCTACCGAGGAATGCATCCCCAAGCTGAAGAATGCATCGCCACCCACTCCACAATCCCCAAAACTGCAGGCAGAAAACAACCATGCCGGGAATCCTCGAGAGGCTCGCCAGAATTCAAGAAGTCTGGAAGACGCCAAAACTCGGAAAACAGGCTATGAACGGATCATCAACCAAGGGATGCAGAGAACCATCCCATCCCGCAGATTCAGCAGCTAAACCAAGTCAATGCCCAGGAATTTCCAACCCTAGAAGCTCAACCAGGCGTCAAGGTCAAGAACCTCTGCACCCCTACCTCAACGAAGAAACAGAAACAAGAGGAAACAAGAGGCGTCAACAGGGTGCTTCGGTCAATCGATCAGCAGGCTGCACTAAACGAGCCCCCCCCGGCCATAGCACGACAACGCAGGCACTCCTTACCCGGCACAGGCGCTGTGCAGACTCAACTGGCACCTCACCAGCAGATCCGGCTACTCAACCTGGTATACAGCAACAGCCCCACGGTGCATACAATAAAGAAACCCAAACCCCTCAACAGTCCCTACAGACCACAGCAGCCCAGATAATATCCACTGTTTCAAACCCCATCTAAAAAGCAGGCCCTCACCAGGGAGGATCTGTGGGCACTCATCAAGGTGTTCAGGATCTTATTTGCAACACAATCAACTCCACGGAACAACAGAGCGCATTCCGGCAGATGGTCAGTACTCTCCTTGAGAGTGTGTTTTCTGACCAAAAGAGGAGACAGTGGATGCCAGGGAATTTGCAGGTTCTCAGAGCGGGCAGGACTCAGTCTCCAGCTCAGGAACAACAGCGATGGAATAACCTCGGTACCAAATCACCCCCTCAAGGTCCTACAATGGAACATTCAGGGCTTAAAGGGGCAAACAGCACCTCTTGCTGGAGGCAGTAATTCGGGATCAGGTTGACATCGTCTTGCTACAAGAAACTCTGACTGTCCCAACTATGTGCCCAAGACTACCCGGTTTTGCTGGGTATTTTCGGCACATGGACCCGGGCATTCACTGCAGAGGCACAGCTGTATTTGTATCCAATACAATCCTCACGAGGTTGTAGCCAACCCTGTGGACTGTGGGGAGGATGTCGAGGTACAGGCCATCCTTGTGCACATACCTGGGGCGCCCATTCCATCTATAACATCTAAAGAACCCAAGACACACCCTCGACTTTGCAGAGCTCCGCACTAGCACGCATGAGTGTATTATTGTGGGTGGAGATTTCAACGCACATCACCCAATGCTGCACTCTCACTCAGCAACCAATGCTGTGGCAGAACATAGCAATGTCCTACACGATATTCCAGAGGAAAAGTTGCTAATACAAGGGGAGCCCCCACACACCTGTTGGGTGGCTGCCTCGACCTTACCTTGGGGTTTCAAGACAACTCGCAGCAGGAGCCACATGGAAACCCACCCTCACCTTGTCAGTGACCACTTTGCAGTGATCACCCCCTTCAACATAAACCCAGGCCTCCCACAGTTGTGCTGCCTCCTAGATGGGACGTAAAGAGGGCCAAAGGGAAAGGTGTTCAGGATTATCTTCATGACTGGTGGTCCACATACTCTCTATCTGAAGACTTTGATACGGCTGAACAGGAGCTAATCACTGTTCTCATCCCGGCAGCAGGGGTGCGCAATTCCAAAAAAGTCTGGCAGGACGCACTCAAAAAGAGATGGGGGTTCTACAACGACGAGGTGCGGGAGCAGAACCACCCCATCAACTCTTTTAGGAAGCTATACAGGGGGTAACCCTACGGCAGAGAACAGGAATACTCTGAGAGCCATTGTGCAGCATGCCCCCAGAGTTCTCTCAGAGTAAAAACTGAGAAATGCTGGAGTGGTGCTCAACATTCGGGCATCAACCACCTTATCTGAGATATGGGGCAAGCTCAACATAGCAACCGGCAAGAGCAAGCCCAGGCCACCAGCACACCCGAACCCATCCCAGGAAGCAGAGGAACTAGTGGAGCTTTTCACTTCCAGGGGAGCCTCCACTCAGCTCCCCAGGACATCTGGAATTACAGACGGATCTTCTGCACAGCGCCAGCTAACGATACAAGCTGCATTTTGAGTCGGAAGATGTGACTGATGTAGACCTCACGGACTTGGAAACTCCGACGTGCCATTAAGAACACAGGTGACACTGCCCCTGGCATCGATGGTGGGGACGTACTCTATGATTGCACGGGCTGGCAAGTGGATGGGAGGCCATATAGACGTCATTAACAAGTCGTGGGGGGCCAGGACACTCCAGCAGCTTGGAAGAAAGCTACAATCGTACCAATTCCAAAGCCAAGGACCCAGGCAGTATGAGACCCATATCGCTGACCAGCTGCTTAGCCAAGATGCTGAGAGGATGGTGTTAAACCGCCTCCTATGGAAACTTGGACCCTCTCATCATCACATATTTGGCTTCACCAAGGAGTGGGTACAGCAGAGTGCATAACCACTCTACTAAGCCAGATTGCTGACAGTTTAAAAAAAAACCTAGTATTGTCGTCTACCTCGACCTTGAAAAGGCATTTGAGCTAGCCAGCCCCACAGCAATTCTGGCAATACTAGCTCGGAAGGGAATCAAAAGGACGCCTCCTGGCTGGATAGAGTCCCACCTTAGGGGCAGGCAGGGGGGGGGCCTGGTGTTAGCTTTCAGGGACACTACTCTTCCTTTAAATCCCTGGAAAACGGTACACCACAAGGAGGTGTGCTCAGTCCTACCCTGTTTAAAAATCCTTATGCAGGAACTTTTGAGCCTTCCCTTTCTAGTGGTACACAGCTCCTCACTATGCTGATGATTTGCACTCGTAGTGAATGGGAAAGGCAATTTAGAACGACAGGCTCAGAGAGCTTTGGACCTAATTACGCAGTCTTGCAAGGAAAATAGGCCTCAAGATCTCGGCCGAGAAATCTCTTGCAATGATGTTCAAGGGACCAGATCCCGTGAATAGATTACGTTTTTCAGGATATAGAACTTGAGTGGACAGGTCCTACCTGTACTTGGGAATCTACATTGATAAAAAGCTGACCTTTCAGAAACAGGCGGTATGGGCAGGTCACGTGCTCTACTCAGACTCAAAGCCATGAGAGCCATGACGAGGCCCGTGCAGGGGCAAGCAAAGATGTACTTTGCTTGTACTATATACAAGCTATACGCTCGCTCATTGACTACGGTGCACCGGCTTTAGCTCATCTCTTCCCGCAGAGCAGGCAAAGAGTGGAGGGTAGTACAAATTCAGGCGATAAGAACTATGCTTGGGGCCCCCCTCTGGACAAACACAGTATGTCTCAGATCTGAGGCCCGGTTCCTTCCTTGGCTGACAGAGTAAGATAATAAACGCCTGCAAAGTTTGGGCCCCGATTCTGCCAGGCAGCAAAGGGACCCCACTAAAGGGGACGGATATTGACAACCATGTCACAAGATCCCACACTCTTCACGGACTACTCTGGATTCGTTCGTTTTGTGCTGCTGGGCCCGGGAAACTGCTGCCTATAAAACTACTCCTTGAGAAAAGTTGTGACCTTCCTGTGTGGGTACCATCCACCACCTCCCTGGCGCCCGATCCAGCCGATGTTTGCATCATGCAGCTACCCATCTCTAAGCGTCTCTGCAGTCAAGACACTCTCAGCAATCATGCTGAGACAAGCATGGCACTGGCAGAGGGAGGCACATGTGCAGTGTATTTCACAGATGGTTCTGTCGACCCTGACAGGAAGAGAGCAGCAGCTGGACTGTACCACAATGGTCCCCACACAAGGCTGGCGACTCCCCGACCACTGCACGATCCTTCAAGCTGAGTTGGTGGCGATTCAGCAGGCATTGTCACATGCCCCACGACATTTGACTCCGCCTGTCATACATGTTGATTCCACGTCTGCAATCAATGCCCTCTCCCATCCTCAACCACAGACAATGTTCACCTCTCAAAATCGATCCTGAGCATAATGACAGCCTTAGAAGTTCAGGGTAACAGATCGACATTGAACTGGATCCAGCCATGCTGGCATCGGGGAAATGAGGCGGCAGATGATGCAGCCAAGGCAGCAAAAGACTATCCCCATGTTGGGATTACTGTCCCCAAACAGCCTACGACAGACCAAACTGGTGGCTGCCAGAGCCATGAAACTTATGGGGGAGGTCTTAGGTGATACCCCCTCTCAAAAGGGTACCGAGCAGCGACTCAGGGAGAACCCCCCCCATATGATAGAAGCTGGTCCAGAGCGCAGTGTACCGCCACCATCGGTTCGTTTGGGCTTTCCCACAGCCAAGATGATGGTAGACAAGGCTGAGGAGGAGATGTGCCGTACTGTCAGCACGTTGTCCAGCGGCCCCTAACACACTATCTTTGGAGTGCGAAGTTTTCTGAGACGTCCGCAGGCAACTAGGAGTGATATTCCCTCCCGAAGAGGACCCAGAGATGACTGCGGCCACACTAGTGTACCATGGAGTCAACGAACCAGACAAGCTGTTACCTGTGATAACGACATATCCTCCTCCTCGCTAGTGTCCACAGTTAGGAGTACATACGGTGTTGTCGCTTATGAGATGCACCAGTTGAACTGACCAGAAGAGTGCTTGAACAGCATAAAGTCGCATCATTGTAGAAACCTTTCTCCCTCGGGAGCCAGAGACGGGTCATCGCAAGATTGAGACCCATGCCAGGACTACGGTCTTGGCGAACATTATACATACACCCCAGGTAGTTCTGTTTGTGACTTGAAAAAGCCCACTGTGTGGGCGAAACGTAGTCAATAAAGGATCACATTATACTGCATTTGTGTTTATATTGCCACCTCCCTGGCCCCCAGATCCAGCCGATGTTTTCATCATGCAGCTACCCATCTCTAAGTGTTTTCTGCAGTCAAACACCTCAGCAATCATGCTGAGACAAGCATGGCACTGGCAGAGGGAGGCACATGTGCAGTGTATTTCACAGATGGTTCTGTCGACCCTGACAGGAAGAGAGCAGCAGCTGGAATGTACCACAATGGTCACACACAAGGCTGGCGACTCCCTGACCACTGCACCATCCTTCAAGCTGAGCTGGTGGCGATTCAGCAGGCATTGTCACATGCCCTACGAGATCGAGTCCGACCTGTCATACATGTTGATTCCACCTCTGCAATCAATGCCCTCTCCCATCCTCAACCACAGGAAAATGTTCACCTCATCACATCGATCCTGAGTATAATGACAGCCTTAGAAGTTCAGGGTAATAGATCGACATTGAACTGGATCCCCAGCCATGCTGGCATCCGGGGAAATGAGGCGGCAACAGACTATCCACATGTTGGGATTATTGTCCCAATCAGCCTACGACAGACCAAACTGGTGGCTGCCAGAGCCACGAAACTTATGGGGGAGGTCTTAGTTGATACCCCATCTCAACAGTGGTACCGAGCAGCGACTCAGGGAGAACCCCCTCCATATGATAGATCTGGATCCCGAAGAGGATCCAGAGATGACAGTGGCCACACTAGTGTACCATGGGGTCAATGAACCAGACAAGCTGTTACCTGTAATAATGACATATCCTCCTCCTCGCTAGTGTCCATAGTTACATATGGTGTCGCTTATTTAGATGCACGTTGAACTGACCAGAGGGGCGCTTGAGTGGCATGCGTCGCATCATTGTGGAAACCTTTCTCCATCGGGAGCCAGAGACGGGTCATCGCAAGATTGGGGGCCCATGCCAGGACTGTGGTCTTGGCGAACATAATACTACACCCCCTATCAACAGGGAAATGCATTCACATTGAAGAAGTCATGGAGACAGACCGCTTTCCCTTTACCCCGGAGGAACTGGATTTCGGCAGAAGATCACCAAGGGTGTAGTGATGCGATACCCCCTGATGATGCCCCCCGAGGCAGTAGCAGCTCATCCCCCGTGTGTGTCAGCTCAGCGTCTCAAGGCAAAATCGGCAGGCAACGCACCAACCCGCAGGTCCTCATTCAGCATGTAGGACCGCTGCCATCCCAGCTGGACCTCGGTTCTTGGGGCAGGTACGATGTCAGGACCTTCACGGCAGTACCAGTTCGCTGTTTTAAGTGCCAGCATTACGGATACTGGGTGCACTCTGTCCAAACAGGTATTCTGCGGTGTCTGCAGCCAGCCCCACCCTTCCGAGGAATGCATCACCAAGCTGAAGAATGCATGCGCCACCCACTCCACGATGCCCGAATTGCAGGCAGAAACACCATGCTGGAAACCCTCGATGCCCTTAGAGGCTCAGTAGAATTCGTGAGGCCTGGAAGGCACCAACGACGAGACAACAGGCTAGGGCAGGCATCACCCTCAGCAGACGATGGGTGCAGAGAATCCTGCGATTTCTGCAGAACTCTCATCAGGCAACCCAACTCAATGCCCAGGAATTTCCGACCCTTGAAGACTCAACCAGGGTCATGAACAGGAGCATCTTCCCCACTACCGCAACGAAGAAACAAAAACATGAGGAATAGGCGGCGCCAACAGGAAACATCTGGGCATCGCAATCAGCAGACGGTACTACACGAGCCCCACCGGCCTCCTTGCCAGGCACAGCCACTATGCAGGCTGTGGCTGCACCTCACCCGCAGATGCAGGTTACACAACTTGGCATACAGCAACAGGCCACGGTGTGCACAGTGAAGAAATACAACCCTCAGCAGTCCCCACAGATTACAACAGCCAAGATAATATCCACTGCTTCGAACCCACCGACAACGCAGGCTCCCAACAGAGAGGATCTCTTAACACTCATCAAGGCATTCACGGATATTATCTGAACACAATCACCTCCCACGAACACAACAGAGCATGTTCCGGCAGATGGTCAGCACACTCCTGAGGGTGTGCTTACTGACAGAGCAGGAAGCAGTGGATGCCATGAATCTGCAGATTATCAGAGAGGACAGAGCCCAGTCCCCAGCTCAGGAAACAATGGAAATAAATGGTATAAAATACCGACACAATGGAAATATAAACACAAATGCAGTATAATGTGATCCTTTATTGACAACGTTTCACCCACACAGTGGGCTTTTTCAAGTCACACACGGATCTACCTGGGGTTGGAAGGTACGGGAGTATTTATAGTCATGTTCACGTTGAGGTCAGGTGGAGAATGCTGCATCTGATGATCTACCGGGTGGGGTTATAGTGTCTTGGGTAGCTAGGCAGGGGTATTGGACAAGTTGTGAGTAGACCTTCTTCAGGAAACAGCTGAGATGGAGTAACTTCAGTCGCTTATGAGGCACACTAGCTGAACTGTCCGGAACTGTGCTTGAAAGAATAGTGAAATTCCAAACGCTTATCTGCTGCAACAGTGAAGAATCAATTCTCCTTCAGGAGCCAGAGACGGGTCATCTCAAGATTAAGAACCGTGCCAGGACCCTGGTCCTGGCGAGCATTATGCATACTGTGCAAGAAAGGTATAAAATACCGACAATATGAAAGTTAAGACACATGTGCAACATCTGGATATCTTTATTGTAGTAGACGTTTCGCCATCCAGTGGCTTTATCAATACAGATTCTAGGACATAATAGGAAGACAGTAGAACTATATACAAAAGATGAGGTAATCAGTCCCTCAGCCTTGGAGTTAGTGTTCACAGCATCGTGGTGGAGGAGAATCTGGAGCAAAGACAAGAAGACTGGCGGTTTATATAGGCGTCAGTGGATAGGGACGGGCAGCAGACGAGGGCAAAGTCACTGGTAGGCGGGATTCCCCAGTGGAAGTAGGTCCTTCCCAAAGAGTTAGTTGCAGCAGCATGCAAAGAGTACGTAACCTTTATTCGGCGCACGTACACACCCTCATTTACAGGCTATCTCCCCCAACCAGCGAACCAGGTTGCTAAGAGTTGATGATGGGGCCCCGTCGTTCAACTAGTGACCAGGTTCTAGCCAATAAGATGGTTTTGGCAATCGCAGAGGTTATGTGGGTACCGCTCTCCTGTCTGCCCTTGTCATTCCCATTCTAGAGCTGGTTGAAGCACGGTCTGCTATCTTGTGGTTTCTATTTCTGCTTTGCTTACCGTGGAGTGCACTATCCTTATCACTGTACATAGTGTACATATTGCTGTTATAAATTGGTGAAGGATAATATAAGTCTAAACTTTTTCTACTCTGTTTATTTGCTCCCATTACACCCGGGGTAACAGGCCATTTGGATCCTGGGTTGTAATATGGGTAGCCTGTCCGAGAGTTGAGCTGGACTTAGAGAAACGGTTGAGCTTAGGGTGAAGCTCGTAGCAGGATCATTGTGCTCGCTTCGCTACCGTCATCTTCTAGAACAGTGTAGCTGTCTGGCATTGCTTTACAAATTATGCGTGTCAGTTTTTACTAGCCTGTTCGGTGTGGAGAATTTTGCAGTCTGCTTTGCTTGTATGCGTATTCTGCAATCGTATTGTGCATAGCTAAGCGTGTTCTGCAAATTAACGTGTTACGTTGGGGTATTCTGCAATCGTACTGTGCATAGCGAATATATATGCCACCTAGACGAGTCAGACGTCTGGTGTCGGCATATACTTTGCATAACCTACCTAAATTGTCTCTACAGCGTTGTTGGCAAATTGCTCGTTCCATTGGCATTACATACAAACGCACTCTCACAGCTGCGCAACTGCGTTCACTGATTGCTGACAAACTTATAGAAGAAGAGATGGCACATCAGACTCCTCCTCTACGGGAGCTGGGGCAAAAAACTACTATGTTCTCGCAGGAGGAAGATGATACACCTACGGAGCAAAATGGTCAGTATAGTGCAGCTGGGTTGTCTCAGGGTGAATCAGCGTCGTTGGCACTTGAGCTGGCAAAAATCAATCTTGAGCAAACTAGGGAACAGAGAGCATTCGCAAGGAAGAATTTGATAGGGAAGAGAAAGGAGGCAGTTTTCGCATTCTGTAAATAATTTTAGTTTACAGAAAGCAGTACAGTTTGTTCCCCGCTTCAATGAGGCCAAACCAGAGCTTAAACATTAATATAACTGATGAGAATTAGAGAAATGTGCAACTTCTGGGTATCTTTATTGTAGACGTTTTGACATCCAGTGGCTTTATCAATACAAATTTTAGGACCGTAGTTGTGAAGATTCTTCACCTCTGAGTTGCTCTTCACACCAACTCCAAGGCTGAGGTGCTGATTACCAGATATTTTTGTATATTTCTTCAAAATTGATGGACTGATCACATCGACTCAAGGTTGAGGGACTGATTACCTAATTCTCCTCCTGTTCTTCAAGTTTATCCTTTGTATCGAATGATGATGCCACTGTCTGGCGAAACTTTTCCTCAATATAGATGCCCCAAGAGTTCCCTATAACAACACAAGAAGGAGGAACCTGCAGCGGCCTTTGGGCCCAAAGGGGGTCCT
>NC_069452.1:19700179-19846635 GCF_026875155.1 Cherax quadricarinatus | reverse complement strand
GTTTGGGGAACTATGTTAGAATTAAATTAAAACAAAGTAAATAGTCTTAAGCTAAAAAATAGCACCTGAATTATTTAACAAATGTAAAATAATGAGCTAAGGGACTAATAAAAATAAGTGATGATCATATAATGGAGCTTGGGAATATGATAGTAGGTAGTACTATAAAGGTAATTTTTTAAAGTTAGAATTTTAGTTTAAAATTATAATAAAAAGGGACTAATTAGGTTGGGTGAACAAAAAAGTGGTAATCAAATAAATGAGCTTTGGAATATAATGCAAATTGTGAACTTATTCTACTTTAGCACCTGAGAATAGCACCTTGATTATTTTAACAATTGTGGATATATAAACTAGGATAGTTATATAAAGCTAAAATAAAGGAGAAAATATATAAGGGACTAAAATTTAGTAATGGTAAGCAAAGTTAAATGGACAGACGGTAGGAATTATAATATAAACTTATAATATAAAAATACAATTTGAAATGGTACTTGCAATAGCACTAGAGTCTGGTATAGGTTGTTGACAAGATCAAGATTATAACTAGATTTAAATTGACAAAATAAAATTCACAATTAACTTCTTATGAGATGTTTTCTGCTAACTTTGTGCATGACCCTTAGTTTGTGAGGATTTCTAAAAAAAATCGTTTACTTGACAAAGGCGTCTTATAAATTCAAAATTATTTATGAAAGCTGCTACTAGGGATAGGATAGGCCTACACAGGACAATAAAAATGAGGTCAACTAGAAACTACAGTAAAGAAACACTGGTAAAAAGGCTACACAATTGTGACTGGACAGAGATAACAAGTTGCACGGACGTAAACGATGCCTGGGAAAAATTCAAAGCAATGTTCACTACCATCCTTGATAATATTGCACCAGCTAAAGAGGTTAGGATTAAACGAAGAACTGAACCCTGGATGAATAATGAGATATTAGATAATATGAAATTCAGAGACCAGCTGCTGAAAAGATTTAAAGCAAACAGACAGGATATTGCAGCACTAAATGAATTCCAAAGGGTGAGGAACAGAGTACAGAGACTTATAAAAGGAGCAAAGGCAAAGCACTACTGCTCAAAAATTGAAGAGTATAAGCATAACCCCAGAAAGCTCTGGCAACAACTAAAACAGTTGGGGTATAGCCATAAGCCAGTAGATAGGTCTAACATAGTACTCACTATCGATAATGAGGAATGCCATGAAACATCTAAGGTGGCAAATTGCTTTAATTCATACTACAGATCAGTTGCATCAACACTAGTAAGTAAACTACCAGCTGCATCAAATACCTTTAACACAGACTCTGATAAGTTTCAAACATACTATACCAATAAAGGGGTAACCCCAAACAGTTGTCAACTATTAAGTGTATCTCATGACTTTATTCAAAAAAACTAAGCAGGTTAAACCCAACTAAGAGCACAGGCCCTGATAACATCCCGTCTAAGTTCCTAAAAGATGGTGCTTCTGAACTGTCAATCCCTATTGCTCACATAATAAATCTATCAATCACCACTAATACCATACTGGAGGGGTTCAAGGAGGCCAGAGTTACTCCTATCTTCAAGAAAAATAGTAGGTCTGATGTAAGCAACTATAGACCTGTTAGTATACTCAGTATAATATCTAAAATTCTAGAGAGGGCGGTGTATTCTCAAGTAGTTAAGTATCTTAATGACAACAACATTCTCCATAGCTATCAATCGGGCTTTAGAAGATCCTACTCAACCGACACCTCCCTTATTAAACTGATGGATTACCTGAGAACTGAAATGTCAAAGGGGAACCTCATAGGTATGGTAACCTTAGACCTGCAAAAGGCCTTCGATACTGTCAACCACAATATATTATGTAATAAACTTCAAGCTATCGGTATAGGTTCTGTAGACTGGTTTAAGTCCTACCTTACCAACAGGAGACAAATAGTCAGAATCAACAAAACAGAATCAGGACCCCTGCCGATAACATGTGGAGTTCCCCAAGGTAGTATTCTGGGTCCCTTATTATTCTTATGTTATGCAATGATATGCCTATCAGTGTCAAGTGCAAACTCCTACGGTATGCAGATGACAGTGCTCTGTTAGTGTCAGGTAAAGACCCACAAGATATAGCTAATGTTTTAACACCGGAACTGGAGTCCTGCAGCAAATGGTTAGTAGACAACAAACTATCATTACACCTAGGGAAAACTGAAGCCATTCTCTTTGGGACGAAACATAAACTGAGAAGGGTAAATAATTTTAATGTTCAATGTAATGGGGAGCCCATCACTTTGGTTTCATCAGTAAAATATTTGGGAATCCCCTTTGACCCATGCATGTCAGGAGAATTGATAGGGAACAGTGTAGTAAAGAAAGCGAATGCCAGACTGAAGTTCCTGTATAGACAAACACAGTGTCTACCTACTGGGGCTCGCGGGACCCTATGTCTAGCCCTTATACAATGCCATATGGATTACGCTTGCTCTTCTTGGTACTCTGCCTTGACAAAAAAACTGAAAATAGGCAAATCACCCAGAACAAAATCGTAAGATTTCACCCTGGGGCTGGGACCAAGAGAACAGTAGGCCAGGATGAATTACAGCAGTTGGATATGCTGAATGTTGAAGACAGAGTAAAACAACTGAAGCAAAAACATGTTTATAAAATTGCTCACAAACAAGTCCAGAATATCTTGCTGTCAATTTTGTCAAGGTTGGGAACCAAAGCAATCATAGTACTGGGGGAGAGGGGCACAACTTTGAGTACCCACAGTCAGTGGCCAGGCTTCAAACCCCTTTTTTATTGTACAGTAATAAAGGATTGGAACAGACTGCCCGCACATGTCAAAGCCAGTCATAGCAGAAACCAGTTCAAGAAGAGTCCCAAAAAGGTGTCTGATGAATGTAGCTACAGAAAGGGAGGGGAATGATTTTCTATTTTTTTGCTAACATACGTGTAAATTTTACCTAATTCCTAGTAATGACCCTCGTATTGTAGATAGTCTTAATGACCTTGGTGTAGTAAATAGTCTTTTTAGTATGATAATAAGATGTTATCTTCATTGTAGAATAATAAGAAAATATTATAACCTTTATATTATAATAATAAGGTAAAAGGACCCCAATGGAAATAAGTCACTCTGTCTGACTTTTTTGGGTTATCCTAGGTTCTCTACACATATGCTGCTATGTATGATAATTCTATGTAACTGTATTTGTGTATACCTGAATAAACTTACTTACTTACTTACTTACTACCCTCTATTTCCGTAATTATATTTATATTTCTTCTTCAATTCCATGAAGAAAGAAATCAGTCATGGGGGCTGGAAAAGGTGAATGGAGTAACAGCGCCCTGGACAGTAAAAGCCCAACAGTTGCCATCCTACCAGAAAAGTAAATGTCACTATCGAGGCAAGGTATGGCAACACCGCATACCCAAACAAAAACAGTGGCACACTGCTCTTATTGTAGCGCTCTTAAGTGGTGATATCCAAATTAATCCAGGACCTCAAACTATTGTGCAGAGGCAAAACAGACAGATAAATGACGGCAATAATGACGGTCTAGTAGCTAGGAATGATAACCTAAACTCCATATGTAATGCATACATAGGTCAATGTGAGACAATACAGCCATTATTATCCCAAACACTACCAAACAGGTGCATACACTGTACTAAAGTACGCATGAAAAACAGAAAAGGCACCTTATGTAAAATGTGTAAGGGGTGGGTGCATGATGGATGCAGCGATGACACTGATTTACCAAATTTTAATGCAAATGACCCATTGCCATATATTGATGATTATTATTGTTTTATGAAAACAGGCCTTCACTTTATTCATGTCAATGCAAGATCACTTCTTCCTAAATTGGCAGAGATTAGGATTCTAGCTAACAAAATTAGGGTGGCATTTATAACCATCTCTCTATCTTGGTTGGATGATACGGTGACTGATGACGAGGTCAAAATAGATGGTTACAATATAAAACGCTTAGATAGGAACAGAAAGTGTGGTGGAGTATGTGCCTACATTAGAAATCACTTAGCTTACAACCCAAGACCTGATTTAAATAACAATAAACTGGAGATTCTATGGTTTGAAGTGCTGCTTCCTAAGACCAAACCCATCGTAGTAGGAACTAGTTACCGCCCTCCTACCCAGGACCAGTTCTTAGAAGACTTTTCCAGAGTCTTGTCCGGAGTTGAAAACAATTGCGAAACAATAATACTGGGCGACTTCAATATCTGTTTTCAGCAGCAAAATAACGGGCTATGCAAAAGGTATAAGCAAATTCTAGGATTAAATAGTTACACTCAACTAATTAATACTCCAACCCGGATCACACAGTTCTCAGCCACCCTAATTGACCACATACTTTGTAACCGCTCTGAGAACATTAGTCAGTCAGGCGTCATTACCACAGGTCTTAGTGATCATTTCATCATTTACTGCACCAGGAAAATCACTAGGGATAGGATAGGCCTACACAGGACAATAAAAATGAGGTCAACTAGAAACTACAGTAAAGAAACACTGGTAAATAGGCTACACAATTGTGACTGGACAGAGATAACAAGTTGCACGGACGTAAACGATGCCTGGGAAAAATTCAAAACAATGTTCACTACCATCCTTGATAATATTGCACCAGTTAAAGAGGCTAGTATTAAACGAAGAACTGAACCCTGGATGAATAATGAGATATTAGATAATATGAAATTCAGAGACCAGCTGCTAAAAAGATTTAAAGCAAACAGACAGGATATTGCAGCACTAAATGAATTCCAAAGGGTGAGGAACAGAGTACAGAGACTTATAAAAGGAGCAAAGGCAAAGCACTACTGCTCAAAAATTGAAGAGTATAAGCATAACCCCAGAAAGCTCTGGCAACAACTAAAACATTTGGGGTGTAGCCATAAGCCAGTAGATAGGTCTAACATAGTACTCACTATCGATAATGAGGCATGCCTTGAAACATCTAAGGTGGCAAATTGCTTTAATTCATAGTACACATCTGTTGCATCAACACTAGTAAGTAAACTACCAGCTGCATCAAATACCTTTAATACAGACTCTTGTAAGTTTCAAACATACTATACCAATAAAGGGGTAACCCCAAACAGTTGTCAACTAGTAAGTGTATCTCATGACTTTATTCAAAAAGAACTAAGCAGGTTAAACCCAACTAAGAGCACAGGCCCTGATAACATCCCGTCTAAGTTCCTAAAAGATGGTGCTTCTGAACTGTCAATCCCTATTGCTCACATAATAAATCTATCAATCACCACTAATGCCGTACCGGAGGGGTTCAAGGAGGCCAGAGTTACTCCTATCTTCAAGAAAAATAGTAGGTCTGATGTAAGCAACTATAGGCCTGTTAGTATACTCAGTATAATATCTAAAATTCTAGAGAGGGCGGTGTATTCTCAAGTAGTTAAGTACCTTAATGACAACAACATTCTCCATAGCTATCAATCGGGCTTTAGAAGATCCTACTCAACCGACACCTCCCTTATTAATCTGATGGATTACCTGAGAACTGAAATGTCAAAGGGGAACCTCATAGGTATGGTAACCTTAGACCTGCAAAAGGCCTTCGATACTGTCAACCACAATATATTATGTAATAAACTTCAAGCTATCGGTATAGGTTCTGTAGACTGGTTTAAGTCCTACCTTAGCAACAGGAGACAAATAGTCAAAATCAACAAAACAGAATCAGAACCCCTGCCGATAACATGTGGAGTTCCCCAAGGTCGTATTCTGGGTCCCTTATTATTCTTATGTTATGTCAATGATATGCCTATCAGTGTCAAGTGCAAACTCCTACTGTATGCAGATGACAGTGCTCTGTTTGTGTCAGGTAAAGACCCACATGATATTGCTAATGTTTTAACACTGGAACTGGAGTCCTGCAGCAAATGGTTAGTAGACAACAAACTATCATTACACCTAGGGAAAGCTGAAGCCATTCTCTTTGGCACGAAACATAAACTGAGAAGGGTAAATAACATTAATGTTCAATGTAATGGGGAGCCCATCACTTTGGTTTCATCAGTAAAATATTTGGGAATCCCCTTTGACCCATGCATGTCAGGAGAATTGATAGGGAACAGTGTAGTAAAGAAAGCGAATGCCAGACTGAAGTTCCTGTACAGACAAACACAGTGTCTACCTACTGAGGCTCGCAGGACCCTATGTCTAGCCCTTATACAATGCCATATGGATTACGCTTGCTCTTCTTGGTACTCTGCCTTGACAAAAAAACTGAAAGATAGACTGCAAATCACCCTGAACAAAATCGTAAGATTCATCCTGAGGCTGGGACCAAGAGAACATGTAGGCCAGGATGAATTACAGCAGTTGGATATGCTGAATGTTGAAGACAGAGTAAAACAACTGAAGCTAAATCATGTTTATAAAATTGCTCACAAACAGTGTCCAGAATATCTTGCTGTCAATTTTGTCAAGGTTGGGAACCAAAGCAATCATAGTACTAGGGGTAGAGAGCACAACTTTGTAGTACCCACAGTCATTGGCCAGGCTTCAAACACCTTTTATTGTACAGCAATAAAGGATTGGAACAGACTACCGGCACATGTCGAAGCCAGTCATAGCATGAACCAGTTCAAGAAGACTGCCAAAAGGTGTCTGATGAATGTAGCTACAGAAAGGGAGGGGAATGATTTTCTATTTTTTATCTAACATACGTGTAAATTTTACCTTATTCCTAGTAATGACCCTCGTATTGTAGTCTTAATGACCCTCGTGTAGTAGATAGTCTTTTTAGTATGATAATAAGATGTTATCTTCATTATAGAATAATAAGAAAATATTATAACCTTTATATTATAATAATAAGGTAAAAGGACCCCAATGGAAATAAGTCACTCTGTCTGACTTTTTTGGGTTATCCTAGGTTCTCTACACATATGCTGCTATGTATGATAATTCTATGTAACTGTATTTGTGTATACCTGAATAAACTTACTTACTTACTTACTCTCTCTGGAGCGGGAATACTGCCGAGCGTTCCCAGATGGTTTCTGGTTGGCTGGCACTCTGTGATAAGCTCCACCTACTCTTATATGATGCCAAATAGTCAAATATTAAATCAGGAAGAATACTGTAAGAAAAAGCGATAAAAAAAACAAGGAAAAAATTACAAAAAATATATGGGCTGTGAGCAGACTCGCTACCCATATCGCCGTCACCATACCTGATATAAATGACTATAATTTCTTTTAGAAACGTCGTAAAACATTGATTCTGGTACCATTGTGTTGCCAAAGAGTTAAGCTATTTTTCTGTATATATAACTCAATTTCCATAATTTTTCGATTTTTTTTTTTTGAGAGCGCGCGGAAAATTGCCTGGTCGGCCCCTTCACCCATGTGAAGTACTTAGAGACGTCATGTAAAACGACATCCACCGCTGAATTCACATTCATGCATTGTTCCTGGTAATTCTCGACGATTCTTGTGTAGAAGCCGGCTCGTACAAATTTCACGAAGATTCTTGTCAAACCATTCAGAGTGACGCCATACAATTCCTCATTGGGAATACCATACGCATCTCTTATGATGCCAGGGAGAAGGACGTTCATCGTAGCGCCACTTAATGTGCCACGAACCAGCTCAATGCAGACAGTACTTATCCTCCGTCCTGTACGTTCCGCCATTTTGGAATCCAAGTACTCAACTCACCACCAGGTGGCAAAATGTGGTAGACTCGGAAAGCGTCCTCTCGCCCCACAGGTTGAGAGACGAATGACGTGGGGTTCTATGCCGGCTCCAATCAAACAGTAAGTTGAATGGGGTCCCTTGACCGTCCAATCTTCTCACCAACAAATCAAGAGTTCCATTGATATAATAAATAGAGCTCAATGAAACAATTTGTCACTGGAAAATCTCGGGTCCCAAGAGTCTATTCTTCCAAATCGCTTCAAGCTCAAAAAAAAAAAAATGGTGACAGAATTAACTAGAATCTCCTGCCTTGACTTGACTTACAATAAATTGAGATTATAACAATCACCAAATCTTTTAAATACCTGTACTGTAGTCCTACCATAGAGAATGATTACTCATGGCTGGTGGTAACCATCTGTGGTATGCGGCATTGAAGTTTCAATGGTAGATTCGAGATGGAGTTGAATCGTGATTCATTCGAATAATCCTGGCAAGGTTGCCACTTGTGAAGGCTTACTCAACCCTGTAAGATCTTATGTAGGTCTTACCAAGGCTGGTTCCTCCTTAGGAAAATTAATAAATAGAAAAAGAATAATAACATACAAATATAAACACTTTATTGTTATAATTCAAAATATAAAACATTTAAATATGAACTTTTAACCTACGTGAAAGAGAAATGAAAAATGAAATATAAAAATGATATTTGAATTCAACGCTAATATGTAGTTAGACTGGGGTGTCTGGTTGATGTTGACACGGCACCTTGTAGGAATTGTAGCCGTTGTTGAGGATGTGGGGGTCACAGCTGTTGAGTGACAGCCCAAAGATTAGTTTGTCGCAGTGTCTCTAGCCTTGAATAATCCGTCAAGATGATAGGAACGCAGGTCCTTCACCACTGCAAAGATGAGGGGTAGTTGCCTGGGGTTGGCTCCACTCAGGTATGGAGATAAAAAGGTGACGTCCCAGAACTCATGTGAAGTTCGTCTCCTTCAACACTGTTCTGTGGTTGCCAGATGACCCAAGCTGACATTCAAAGCTAGAAGGAGACAAAAGTTAACCACTGCTCGATAAATCGCTCTCCATGATAAGTGTAAGGCACTTAAAAGAATGGTGAGGATTTAAAAGCAAAACACGAAAATCAAGGCAGTACGAACTAAGTCTTAGAATTGGTTAAAAGTGAAGCTTTTAACCAATATGTCACTAAAATAGGAGCAGAGGCTTTTATTTACAGTTGTGCTGGGAGCTGTGAGTCAAGTGATTATCCATTTGGTTGGAGCCCCACACGTCACCTTTCTGGGTGGAGAAAAGGATGGGGGGGGATAGCAGGAGCTAGACACTGACCCTACCTTAACAAGCAGACTGGCAGTCAAACTATCATCGCCATATACTCGCTCGCTACTCCTATCTGTTGAACTTTTCCCTCACAACTTTAAAGAAGCTAGTCACTCGCTGCCCTCTACTGTCTCTCTCTCTCTCTCTCTCTCTCTCTCTCTCTCTCTCTCTCTCTCTCTCTCTCTCTCTCTCTCTCTCTCTCTCTCTCTCTCTCTCTCTCTCTCTCTCGCTCTCTCTCTCTCTCTCTCTCTCTCTCTCTCTCTGTTGACCAATTCCATTGCCTTAATTTATTGCTTTATGATGAACAATCCCTTCTGAACATATTCCTAAAGTATCCTGGCAATTTTTTCCACTTTCATCCCTCGTACTATAACCTCTTTTGCTTACTACACCCACCCATACCTCTACTTTCTATCAGTTTAAAGTCCTAGACAACTCAGCAACAGCTTCCTCGACAGAATTGAATAACGTTACCGCTCCTGCCCCAGATGCTCATTATCCCTTGCATACGTATCATGCTTGCCATAGGAAATGTTCATGCTTTCAGCAAATGGGATTGCAAGTTCTTTGCATTACCTGCCTAGCCAGGAATTTACACCTTTTGCCCTAGACATCTATTCATTGTCCATTTTTCGTTTAGGCAAAATGCTTCACATGATTGGGGCCCCTCCCTAACACCGAATTAAAACTATAGATGTCGTGTACTTATCTAGCAGCACCTGTCTCCTCCCCTTCCAGTTATCGTTTCCCCAAACACAGAGACAGATAATGGTCTTGTTCCGATTACCTGACATGGCATTATCCAACCTGTCGATTATGTTATCAATACCATCTCTTGGGAAACACATCTACTGTCTCACCTTCTTATATATGTAACAGAAGGCACGATCTATACGTTTTGTCTGTGAATCACGGACCACAAGGATATTCCTTCCTTTATTTGCAGTGAGTTTGTGGTAAACAAGCCACGATACGGGCGGGGATTGAACTCGCTGCTAGTGAGTCGTTAAACTCCAGACCGACGCGTTAGCCACTGGGCCAGCTGGCTACAATAAGATTCATTCAACTAGGTATATTTATACATCATAGGAATATTAGCATAGGCAGCACTGTGACCACAAGTGCAAGTTATTGCAGATGAATCTCTCGCCAGCATGGCCGTGACGAACTCTAGCTCAAGTCCCCTTAAAGCCGTCATCATGACTCACGAAATATTAATGACACGGGCAGGGATTTCATGAGTCGAGTTAGTGGTACATTTATCCTCACAGACGATTGAAGTACATTCTTCATGAAGAACACAGAAACTATTTCCTAATATCAAAACAGATTTTTCCAGCCTTCCTCACATTGATGTTTCTTCCCTTCCTGGAAATTACTACCTACTTCTAACGGCTGCCAATCTGCTCTCCACTGTCTTCTCTCACTAACCATAACCAACTCACATTCATTGTTATTCTTATCCAGGCGAATTTCCAGTTTCTTATTATCCTTCTTGAGAAGTAGAACCACCTCCTTGAACACCTTCAAAAGCAAGACATGGTCCTCTGTAACATTCAAGAGTGTACGGTGCTCGTGGCCTGGTGGAAAAAGTTCTCACTTCATACAGTGAGGGTCCGAGTTCGATTCCCGGCGAAGGGGTGGAAACATTGGACCTGTTTTTTCACACTGGTTGCCTATGTTCACCCATCAGAAAAAAATCTGTACGTGTGTGTTAGTCGAGTGGTGTGGGTCACAACCTGGAACAAAACTGACCTGAAATGCTTAGCATAACAAGCTGTTTTCTATATAGTAGTATGCCATTGATGTCTGCTATGGTCTGTATATCCTGTACGTGTACCTGTAGTAAATAAAGATATTATTATTATTATTATTACTAGTCCACCGAAACAGTTTAGGACAGGTAGCATCCTCTGGTGATTCCTGACTTCAGAGAACTGATAAAATCTGCTGCACAAGCTTAAAACAGTTTCAGTATAGCTTCCAGTTTTTGTCTGAAAGTCAATCAACGACAAGTTCCGTTATTCCTATATCATTGTAGATGTTTAGAGCGGCCAGAGGTCAACAAACTGTATTGCGAGCGATAACGCTCTCTCTAGTTGGAAGACAGACTTCGGTAAATCCATTGAACAGTGGTCTCAGAAATCTACATATAACTAAGCAATAGAGCAAATATTTCCTGTAGGAAAGTCAAACGTCAACAGGAATAATAGGGTGTGAGGTGCTAGGGTGCCCACCAGGAAGCTCCCCACTGTAGGTAGTTGAGTGTTAACTTCCTGAGTGAGTGACCTTCACAATGTATATCCTCTTCATGTGTTTGTTGCGAGTATTCTGGTCTCCCATGTTGGATTTTGTCGAACTTCTACAGTCAGGCATGTGAGCAAATCTTGTATCACATTCTGCCCCGTTCACCTAGCAGTATAAAACTGTCTAGGTGTTTCGAGGCTGTTGCAAATTTCAATCTAGAGAAGACTAATGAACCCAAATGTTAATATGCCTCACTACTTAGCATACTTGAATTATCTTGTTTATTTAACCTCCAGAGATAAGCCCATGAAAGTCCTACTTTGGCTTAGAAATCAAGGCTTCATCTTAGTATCATACTGCCACTGGCTTGTGGTATCCTTACCATAGCTCTCCATGGATGTTCTTTGTTCTTCAGAGTAACTTTCTTATTACGGTAATAAGGTTATTTACTTGTCTAAGTGATCTTGAGTCCTGGAACTCACCTCTTCATGTCATGAGACAATTTTTTGTATATCACTTTTGCTAATCCTTGTTCTGAAGGTATCGCTTTGCTGCTTCCTGTTGCCATCATGGGTTCTGACAATGTTTTATTGTCATATGAGTGTCCTTCCAACATAATCCTATTGCCATCTTAGGGTCCTTCTAACAACGTACAATTCTTTTACCATCTAAGGGCCCTTCTAACATTTTTCTGCTGCTTTCGCAGGGTTATTTTAACATCCAGTTGCCATCTTAGTGTCCTCCTAACGTCGTCCTCTTGCGCTATCCTATTGCCATCTTAGAGTCCTTGTAACATTATCCTGCTGTCATTATAAGGCTGTTCAAACATTATTATTTTACCATCTTAGAGTCGTGTGAACATTATCCAATTCTTATTTAAGGTTTCTAACAGCAGCGTGTTGCTAACTTTCGGTCCTTCTAACATTGTCGTAATTGTTGTATTTTTTTTTTTTTGTGGGGAGAGCTCCGTTTAATGTCTTTCAGGATTCATCCATGTGTCTATATATAATATATATATATATATGGTGTATGGTGTAGGAGGTAGGTTACTGAAAGCAGTGAAGAGTTTTTACGAGGATAGTGAGGCTCAAGTTAGAGTATGTAGGAAAGAGGGAAATTTTTTCCCAGTAAAAGTAGGCCTTAGACAAGGATGTGTGATGTCACCGTGGTTGTTTAATATATTTATAGATGGGGTTGTAAGAGAAGTAAATGCGAGGGTCTTGGCAAGAGGCGTGGAGTTAAAAGATAAAGAATCACACACAAAGTGGGAGTTGTCACAGCTGCTCTTTGCTGATGACACTGTGCTCTTGGGAGATTCTGAAGAGAAGTTGCAGAGATTGGTGGATGAATTTGGTATGGTGTGCAAAAGAAGAAAATTAAAGGTGAATACAGGAAAGAGTAAGGTTATGAGGATAACAAAAAGATTAGGTGATGAAAGATTGAATATCAGATTGGAGGGAAGAGTATGGAGGAGGTGAACATATTCAGATATTTGGAGTGGATGTGTCAGCGGATGGGTCTATGAGGATGAGGTGAATCATAGAATTGATGAGGGAAAAAGAGTGAGTGGTGCACTTAGGAGTCTGTGGAGACAAAGAACTTTGTCCTTGGAGGCAAAGAGGGGAATGTATGAGAGTATAGTTTTACCAACGCTCTTATTGGGTGTGAAGCGTGGGTGATGAATGTTGCCGCGAGGAGAGGCGGAGGCGTGGGATGCTTTTCTGAGGGCAAGGGTTAAACAAATTATTTTAATTTAGAGTTTAACAACCCAAAATTCAAATTTTAAACATTTCAAAAACCCGTTTCAAATTTGAATTTTTTTTTTTTTTTTTAGACTTTTAATGTTTTGGGAAAAAATTTTTTAAAAATATATAAAAAAAGGGGGTTTTTGGGAGGATATTTCTGGCGTAAAGGTTTTTAAAGGTTTGGGTAATTAAGAAAAGGGGGGAAAATTTTTTTCCCAAAAAATTAGCCTTGAAAGGAGGGGACCCCCTGGTTTTTTATTTTAGGGGGGTTTTTTAAAAATAAACATTTTAAGGGGGTAAATTAAAAATAAAAATTTTAAAAATATTTAATTTTTAAATTTTTAAAATTTTAAAAAAATTTTTAAAAATTTATAATTTTATTTAAAAAAAAAATTAAAGGTAATAAAAAAATAATTTAATTAAAAAAAATTTATAAAATTAAAAATTAAAATAAAAATTTAATTTTAAATTTTTTTAGGTAGGGGCCAATGAGGTAGGGAATAAGAATTAAGGGGATGGGTCATTTAAACGGGGAAAAAACTTTGTTTGGAGAAAAGGGGAATTTTAATTTTGGGTTTTAAACCCAATTTTTGGGCGGGGTAAAATTGTTCCCCGGGGGAAAAAAAAGGGGGGAAATGGAATTTTTTAAATTTTTGTAAAAAATAAAATTGTATTTTTGGAATTAAAGGGTTGGGGTTTTCCAAATTTTCCCGGGGCAGGGGGGTTTTTTGGGGGGGGGAAAATTTGAAAAGGGAAAACAAACTTAAAATTTTACGCTAGAAAAGGCTGGGCGCTAAAGGGGGGAAGGGGAAAAGGGATTTTTTGGGAAATTCCGCGGCACTAAAATTTAAATTTGGGGGGAAAAAATTTTTTTTTAAAATTTTCTCGTTATTTGGACAAAAAATGGGGGGAAAAAAAACCCCCGGGCCATTTATCCTGGGGGGGGGAAAAAAAAAAAAAAAACCCACTCTAAAGGGGGGGGGGTGTAAAGCGAAAAACCCCCCCCCCAAAACTGTGGGAAGTGTTTTTTTTTGGGTTTTTCCCCCCCCAAACCTTTTAAAAAAAAAAAAAAAATTTTTTTTAAAAATTTTAAAAAAAAAAATTTTTTAAAAAATTTAATTAATTTTAAATAAATTAAAATTGCTTAAAAATTTGCAAAAAAAAAAATTTTTTTTTTTTTTTTAAAAAAAAAAAAAATTTTTTAAAATATTTAAAAAATTTTAAAAAAAAAAAAATTTTTATTAATAAAAATTTATAATTTTTTTTAAAATTTTTTAATAAAATTTTTAAAAAAAAAATTTTTTTTTATAAATTATAAAAAATATTTTAATTTTTAAAATTTTTTTTAAAAAAAATCTAAATCCTCCCATTTGATTAAAATTCAAAACAACCATTGAAAAAAAAAATTAACCTTTTTTGTCTACTTTAAAAACTAGTAAACAAAACATTGGGGGGCCGGCCACAACCTCCAAACCCCCCCAAATTTTAAAATAAAAATTATATTTAAAATCCCCCCAAAATTATTTATTTTTATTATTATTAAATTTTAAATATTAATTTAAGGGTTTAAAATTTTATAAAACAAAAAAATTTTTAATTATTTAAAAAAATGTTTTTTAAAAAAATTAATTTTTTTAATATTTTAAAAAATTTTTTAATTTTTTTGAAAACAGGAGGTTAAAATCCTTCTAAAATAAAAAACAGAATTTTTTTAAGCTTTTTGGTTGAATCTTTTCGGTTTTTTAAAAACCTTTCCCGTAAAAATTTAAAAAGTTTACAAGGCTATAGAAAAATTTTTTTTTGGGGGGTTTTTGCAAAAGCAAAAAAGAAAACCATCCCTTTGGATATAGGCAAGCCTTAAATTAAAAAAAAATTTAACCCCAAATTCCCTTTCAAAATTTTTTATTATTAAGTTTTGAATAAAAATTTAAAATTTTAAAAAATCTTAAAAAAGGGTATCCCCCATTTTCTTAAAGAAAAAAAATTTTTTTTTAATAAGGTTTGTTTTTTTGGTTTTAAAAAAAGGGTTTTCTATTGAAAAATCCAAAATTTAGAAATAGGTATGATTAAAATACCCAAAAATTAATTGAAAATCTTTTAAAGTTCTAAAACCTTTTTTTAATCCCAAAAAGGGGGAACCAGCTTAATCAACAAAAAATGTTGTTCTCCCCTTTCCATAAAAAATTGGGTTTATATGCCCTTTTTCCCTTTTTAAACTTTTTTAAATTAAAGTTTTTCAAAAATCTTTATAATTTAAAAAAAAATTTTGATTAAGAATTCCCCCCCCAAAAGCGGAGGATGGTCATAAATTCCTTGTAAAAATTTTCAAAAAAGTTTTTTTACGGTCAAACGTAAAAATCTCGAACTAAATTAAAAAAAACAAAAATATAGCTTAAAATGGACAAAATTCCAATGCTCATTTATTCATGAAAAGATTTTAACCATCCAATTGATTTCAAAAAGTTGAGAAAGTAGTATCAAGCAAGTCCATGGTCGACAGGAATATAATTAAAATCTTGTTTCATAAAAAGCAGTTTTGACAATAATATGAATATTTCCTTGGTTTATATAAAATTAGATCCATTTATAATTAATAGAATTTGGGAACAATTTAATAATACACTGGACAAATAATTTTTAAATTTTCTTGGGTAGAATAGCTTGGGGGTGAGTTGTGCAAAGGACCTATCCAAGTTGGCTCACCGCGCGTCACGTGTTTAACCGTTGTGGGATCTGATAGTGGTGCCGGCCGGACCCCTTATATAGCTTCCTTGGATGCTTCACTTTCATAGTTCCTTGATAATGTGAGTAGTCACGAAAGCGCTTGGAATTTCCTCTATTCTTTCAGAGTGGTTGTTTTGCATATTTTGAAATCACCTGTTTACTGTGATCTTATTGCATATATATATATATATATATATATATAATATATATATATATATATATATATATATATATATATATATATATATATTTTATAATATAAAATATATATATATATAATATATATATATATATATATAATATATATATATATATATATATATATATAATATATATATATATATAAAATATTATATATATATATATATATATATATATATATATATATATATATATATATATATATATATATATATATATATATATATATATAATATATATATATATATATATATATGCAATTACACTGAAGAGCCGGGGATCGAACTCGTGTTGTTTTAGTCTGCATTGTGAGAAGTAAGTCAAAATTCATGACGCTGTAATCAGTGGACTAAGCAATCCTACAAACATCATGTACATGGTGGAACTAGACATGTTTCATGATGTGAGGACACTGGTTGGTGTGACAAGTTCAAAACTAATTTTTTAAAGAGTGTTATAGAATGACCCTTGAAGTGGTCTCTCGTTTTACGCTCTCTTTTTTATGGTGCTTATAGTATATTCCGGTTATCTAACACCACAGTGTATTCTGAAGCCATTTTTACGTCATATTGTACCCATATTTTCGTAATAGCGTATTTTGGCTGTAATCTTTAGGTTAAAGTATAATGTGTACTCTAATCGTCACACTAAACGGAGTAGAATTCATACCCTTGGGAAGCCAGTTTTGACCACAAATGCAAGTTTTTACAGACGAATCTCCGTTCATGGTGTATAAATATACCTAGCTGGACGAACATTGTTGTAGCCAGACCTCCCAGTGGCTAGCGCGTCGGTCTGGAGTTTAATGATTCTTTGATTGCGAATTCAATCCCCGCCCGTGGTATTTATTTATTTTTTTTTTTTTTTTGGAAGAGTAAGATTTCTGAACATCAGAATCCCAGAGCACAACAACACCTGCAACCGTGACGACTAAAACAAAAAGTGAAATGATGTTATAAACATTATGAAGTTCAGTGAGGCTAGATTAGTCGTTATGGAAGATTTATGACAACTTGAGTATGAAGAGGCTTCCCTTATTACCCTCAATAACACAATCCAATTAAAAATTCGAAAGTTGTACTATTTTCAAATTTCTGGTCAACGGGATATTGCCTGTTGAGGAGACCACTGAGACTCCATGTTGAGAGTTGCTTCTCAAACTTAACCCATCTCGCAACGGTTACACTATTGCTACAACTACTACTACTACTACTATTACTACTGCTGCTGCTGCTGCTACCGCTGCTGCTGCTGCTGCTGCTGCTGTTGCTGCTGCTGCTGCTGCTGCTGCTGCTGCTGCTGCTGCCGCTGCTGCTGCCGCTCTGCTGCTGCTTCTGCTGCCGCTCTGCTGCTGCTGCTGCTGCTGCTGCTTCCGATGCTGCCGCTGCTGCTACTGCTGCTACCGCTGCTACCGCTGCTGCTGCTGCTGCTGCTGCCACCGCTGCTGCTGCTGCTGCTGCCGCTTTGCTGCTGCTGCTACCGCTGCTACCGCTGCTGCTGCTGCTGCCACCGCTGCTGCTGCTGCTGCCGCTCTCCTGCTGCTGCTGCTGCTGCTGCTGCTGCTGCTTCTGCTGCTACCGCTGCTGCTGCTGCTGCTACCGCTGCTGCTGCTGCTGCTTCCGCTGCTGCTGCTGCTGCTGCTACCGCTGCTGCTGCTTCCGCTGCTACTTCCGCTGCTGCTGCTTCCGCTGCTGCTGCTGCTACCGCTGCTGCTGCTGCTACCGCTGCTGCTGCTGCTGCTTCCGCTGCTGCTGCTGCTGCTGCTACCGCTGCTGCTGCTGCTGCTTCCGCTGCTACTGCTGCTGCTTCCGCTGCTACTGGTGCTGCTGCTGCTGCTGCTGCTGCTGCTCCCGCTGCTACTGCTGCTGCTTCCGCTGCTACTGCTGCTGCTTCCGCTGCTGCTGCTACTGCTTCCGCTGCTACTGCTGCTGCTTCCGCTGCTACTGCTGCTGCTTCCGCTGCTGCTGCTGCTGCTTCTGCTGCTTCTGCTGCTACAGCTGCTGCTGCTGCTGCTACCGTTGCTGCTGCTCCTGCTACCGCTGCTGCTGCTGCTGCTGCTGCTACCGTTGCTGCTGCTGCTGCTGCTACCGCTGCTGCTGCTGCTACCGCTGCTGCTGCTGCTGCTGCTACCGTTGCTGTTGCTGCTGCTACCGCTGCTGCTGCTGCTGCTACCGTTGCTGCTGCTGCTACCGCTGCTGCTGCTGCTACCGTTGCTGCTGCTGCTGCTACCGCTGCTACCGCTGCTGCTGCTGCTACCGTTGCTGCTGCTGCTGCTGCTACCGCTGCTACCGCTGCTGCTGCTGCTACCGTTGCTGCTGCTGCTGCTACCGCTGCTACCGCTGCTGCTGCTGCTGCTGCTGCTCTACCGTTGCTGCTGCTGCTGCTGCTGCTGCTGCTGCTGCTGCTGCTGCTGCTGCTGCTGCTGCTGCTGCTGCTGCTCCTCTTTCATAACCTCTGAATATAATAAAGATATTCATTATCCGATTCTGACCAAACAAGACACATGCGCAATAGTTAGGTATCTTAATTTCTTCTACACAGTAAACCTCTTCAGTCTAATACACAGGAGGCAGCAGAAGCAGTGAAAGTGTAAAGACATCGTAATCATCAATGAACACGTAGTTTTAAGGTGGTCAGTCCCTCAGCCTGGAGAATTATCCTGTTGTTAAGTAAAAGGACACAAGTGCAACTAATGTGACATTTTATTGTGGCAACGTTTCGCTCTCCAGGAGCTTTGTCAAGCTTCTATCAACTTTTCTGTACTCGACTGAAGAAGCCTGCTGTGTATGCGAAACGTTTCGAAATAAAAATACCTAACTGTTGCATATGTGTATTACCTAACAAAATGTCACATTAGTTGCACTTGTGTCCTTTTACTTTACATATTGTCGGTAATTCTACCAACATTATTACAAAGATGTCTAATTGTTGCACATGTGTATCGCTTATCTCTCGCAGCCTCCCACCTGACTCCTTCCACCATATATACTGGTTCCTACTTATCTCTGTATAAGAACTAAAGAAGACACTCTGGGCGAAAAGTTTCTTTCAATAAATATCCTGAAATGTAAGCAAATGTCTTTTTCCTTTCTCAATTTGAATCCATTATTTAGAGCCTTATTTATGTCTCCTTTATTTCCATCTTCCACTTATACACTTTAATAAAGTTTCTCCTCATTCTACATCTTACAAGAGAATGTAGATTAAGGTTCCCTCATCATCGTATGGGAAATTTTTCGAAGTGGATTATTTCTGTCATTTTTGTCCGAATGTTCTCTAATGAATTTATATCCATTCTGAAGTATGGAGACCAGATCTGAGATGCATTAATTAATTAACCACGTGAGACCTTACTAATGGTGTGTACAACTATAACATAACCTCACCGATGACACAAAGATTGGTAGGATAATTGATTCAAACGTAGACGTTAGGGAACTTCAGGAGGATTTAAACAAACTATATTCTTGGTCAGAAAAGTGGCAGATGCAGTTCAGTGTAGATAAATGCAAGGTTCTGAAGCTCGGGAGTGTCCATAACCCTAGCATTTATAAGTTATATGATGTAGAACTTAGCCATACAGATTGCGAAAAGGACTTGGGGGTTATGGTGAGCAGCAACCTTAAACCAAGACAGCAATGCCTAAGCGTACGTAATAAGGCAAATAGATTACTGGGATTTATATCAAGAAGTGGAGTGAAATCTGAATGGGGATTAGTCACTAGTGGCGTTCCACAAGGATCAGTTTTAGGCCCTCTCTTGTTCATAATTTACATTAATGACCTTGATGAAGGGATTACGAGTGACATGAGTAAGTTTGATGATGATACAAAGATAGGCCGTATGATTCACTCTGAGAAGGATAGCAATGAACTCCAGGAGGATTTGGAGAAATTAATGTCTTGGTCTGAAAAATGGCAGATGAAGTTCAATGTGGATAAGTGTAATGGTAATGAAAATAACCCTCGAAGCTATAATCTAGGTGAAGTAGAGCTTGATCATACATGAAAGTTAAGACACATGTGCAACATCTGGATATCTTTATTGTAGACGTTTCGCCATCCAGTGGCTTTATCAATACAGATTCTAGGACATAATAGGAAGACAGTAGAACTATATACAAAAGATGAGGTAATCAGTCCCTCAGCCTTGGAGTTAGTGTTCACAGCATCGTGGTGGAGGAGAATCTGGAGCAAAGAAGAAGAAGAAGGACTCACAGGTAAGGACCCACGAGAGGCGAGGGGCAAGTGGGGACAGTGCGAAGAATAGACGGTGAGAGGAATGTCTTGAGTCGAAGAGAGAAGAGTCAGGACTAGACCCAACTGCTAAGCCTGGATAAACAATAACGAAGACGACATAAAAGACAACAGGGACTCTGCGGGTACTGACTGCAACTTGCTGGAAGCACGTCAACTTGCAATGACTGGATACGGTTCAGGGACACGTTACTGCAAAGGCGACGCAAACGCACATCGCAAGCACTTCAGCCCGAAAAACGCACAAAGACACAGCTCTACGGCAATGGCACTTTTAAGTTATTTGAATTTTTAAGCAAAAGTCAGGTAATTTATTTGTATTGTGGTGGAGGTGCCGGATGATACAACGATTGAAAAAGATTTACATCATTGTAAGGACGTCGGAGAGTATTTGCTAAGTATGTAGTCCAGTAGTTATGATATGCTTCAAGTCTGTCAAGTTGTTTGTCACTAAGTGTCTTCCAGTATACGTTCAAAGCTGGTGTGTTTGTCGTGAGGTGGAGAGATTCACTGGTGGCAAATTCGTCTCACCTCACTCCCAACACCCAACGTAATGCACGATTCTGGATACGTTGAAATTTTAATGCATTTGTCTTGGCGATTAACGTCAGAGCGAGTGGAAAGTAAGAGAGTAGAGGACGAAAGAGTGCTTTGTAGAGATGTAGTTTTGTCTTGGGACTGGCTCCTCTCAGCTTATATAACCTTGAGCGTGCAGTTCCCGCCTGTGTGGTCTTTGCAGTAATGTGAGATTTTAGGTTCAGTGTGTGGTCGAGGGTAACACCAAGGACAACTGTCGAGAAGGAGCGTGGGATGGGGGTACGGGAGGTGCTTGTTTTGAGTTCGACAGGAGTGGGGACATCACGCATTGTTAGGTATTTTATACCATTTTAATGTTCACATCACGCGTTGTTGTTAGGTAAGACACATATGCAACAGTTAGACAACTTTATTCCGAAACGTTTCGCCTACACAGTAGGCTTCTTCAGTCGAACACAGAAAATAGGCAGGAACAGCAGAGATGTGAAGACGATGTAATCAGTCCATCACCCTTGTAGTCGTAGAATTTGAGGTTGTCAGTCCCTCGGCCTGGAGAAGTTCAGTTCCAGGAACTATCCTGACTATGGAACTGAACTTCTCCAGGCCGAGGGACTGACAACCTCAAATTCTACGACTACAAGGGTGATGGACTGATTACATCGTCTTCACATCTCTGCTGTTCCTGCCTATTTTCTGTGTTCGACTGAAGAAGCCTACTGTGTAGGCGAAACGTTTCGGAATAAAGTTGTCTAACTGTTGCATATGTGTCTTACCTAACAACCTGTCGGTATTGTATACCATTTTGATGTTCATCACATCACGCATTCTATGGAAGTAAGTGATTTTTGACTTATTTGGGTTGGTTTTGATGCGCCATAATAATTCCCAGGCGGTAATCCTGTCGACCTCTCTTTGTGTTCTGCGTGCAAGGAAACGAAAGTTTTCATGTGTTGTGAGTTGGGTGATGTCGTCTGCGTAAGAAAGGGTAAGTGAGTTTGGGTAAAGAGGTTCAGGTAAATCATTCGTGTAGAGTATATATAGGGTGGGAGACAGGACAGAGCCTTGGGGTACACCCGCTTTTAATGTGAAATAGTCCGAATAATGATCTCTGAACCGTATACGCATCGTTCGGCCATCTAAAAAGTGACATAATAATTTTATCATATTTATAGTTAATTCAAAGGATGTGCAAAGTTTGTATTTTAATCCTTCATGCCAAACAGTGTCAAAAGCTTTCTCTACATCTTTGGCGACAAGGGCGGAGGTACAGTTCTGGGCTTTATTGATACGTACATAGTTCAGGATTATATTCAAAACGTCTTGGGTAGATCAAGCAAAGGCAAGAAGACTGGCGGTTATATAGGCGTCAGTGGATAGGGACGGGCAGCAGACGAGGGCATAGTCATTGGTAGGCGGGATTCCACAGTGGAAGTAGGTCCTTCCCAAAGAGATGGGTTAGTTGCAGCAGCCGTGAAGAAGGTCTTGTAGATGTCCTCTGAACCAAGATTCCATGAAGTTGCAGTGTCTGACAAGTTGTGCAAGAAAGGTATCAAATACCGACAATATGAAAGTTAAGACACATGTGCAACATCTGGATATCTTTATTGTAGACGTTTCGCCATCCAGTGGCTTTATCAATACAGATTCTAGGATATAATAAGAAGACAGTAGAACTATATACAAAAGATGAGGTAATCAGTCCCTCAGCCTTGGAGTTAGTGTTCACAGCATCGTGATGGAGGAGAATCTGGAGCAAAGGCAAGAAGACTGGCGGTTATATAGGCGTCAGTGGATAGGGACGTCTACAAGACCTTCTTCACGGCTGCTGCAACTAACCCATCTCTTTGGGAAGGACCTACTTCCACTGGGGAATTCCGCCTACCAGTGACTATGCCCTCGTCTGCTGCCCGTCCCTATCCACTGACGCCTATATAACCGCCAGTCTTCTTGCCTTTGCTCCAGATTCTCCTCCACCACGACGCTGTGAACACTAACTCCAAGGCTGAGGGACTGATTACCTCATCTTTTGTATATAGTTCTACTGTCTTCCTATTATGTCCTAGAATCTGTATTGATAAAGCCACTGGATGGCGAAACGTCTACAATAAAGATATCCAGATGTTGCACATGTGTCTTAACTTTCATATTGTCGGTATTTTATACCTTTCTTGCACAACTTGATCATACAGAATGTGAAAAAGACTTGGGAGTCATGGTAAGCAGAAATCTAAAGCCAAGACAGCAGTGCCTTAGTGTGCGCAACAAGGCCAACAGATTACTTGGATTTATCTCAAGAAGTATAAGTAACAGAAGTCCAAAAGTTATTTTACAGCTCTATACATCACTAGTGAGGCCTCATTTAGATTATGCTGCTCAGAGAACATACAGAGAAGAATGACTAAAATTATTTACTGTGTAAGGAACCTCCCGTATGAAGATAGACTTAAAGCTTTAAATCTCCACTCTCTGGAGAGGCGTAGAATGAGGGGAGATATCATTGATTTAAAGAGTCGGGATATGACTGCTGAGTGTAATATTCAGGGATTTAAGTTGTTCAATGTGGATAGATGTAATGGGAAGGGGGGAGGAGTTGCATTGTATGTTCGAGAAAATATTAATTGTTGCATAAAAACAGGTATAAAAATAGATGGAGCAGTAACAGAGTCTGTTTGGGTAGAGTTCGTGGAGGGTCAAGAAAAACTAATTCTAGGTGTAATATACCGACCTCCAGGCTTGGATCACGATAGAGGGAGACTTCTTTGGGACGAAATTGTTAGGGCTTCTGGACACAGTAACATAGTCATAGTAGGGGACTTTAACTTTAGTCATATTGACTGGAATTCTTTGACAGGTAATCTAGAGTCCAGTGACTTTATGGAAACAGTTCAGGACTGTTTTCTGAAACAGAGCGTAACTGAGACTACCAGGGGTAATAATTTGCTAGACCTAGTCTTGTCAAATAAGGAAACACTCGTGAATAATCTGGAGATCACTGAAGAGCTTGGCGCAAGTGATCACAAATCCATCATCTTTAGCATTAATTGGGAATGCAAGAAAAATGATAATACAGTAAAAATCCCTCATTTTCGTTCTGCCGATTATAATGGACTTAGGGAACATCTGTCTAATCTTGATTGGGGTTACCTAGCTAATGATTTTATTGACGATAATCATACTTATGAATATGAAGGGATCTGCTTTTATGATTGTTTTCTTAATAATGTACACAGTGTTGTTAGGTAAAACACATATGCAACAGTTAGGTATCTTTATTTCGAAACGTTTCGCCTACACAGTAGGCTTCTTCAGTCGAGTACAGAAAAGTTGATAGAAGCAGAAGATACTTGAAGACGATGTAATCAGTCCATCACCCTTAAAGTTTTGAGGTGGTCAGTCCCTCAGTCTGGAGAAGAGCATTGTTCCGTTGTCTGAACCAATATGAAGTTGAAGTGACAGGATGGAGCCTTATATAGTGCCAGGAGGAGAGACGTAGGTTGCTTTGGGAGGGCAGGTCCCTCTCAAACCCAGCCGTTCTCACTAGTAGAGGTTGTCGAAGTTGATGGTCTGTACCAAGATACCCTTGTGTTGCAGTGTCTGACAGAATGAACAATAAAATGGTATAAAATACCGACAGATTGTTAGGTAAGACACATGTGCAACAGTTAGGTATCTTTATTTCGAAACGTTTCGCCTAATAGTAGGTTTCTTTATGAGACGAAAAGTTGAAAAAGCAGAAGAACTTGAAGACGAAGTAACAGTCCTCCCCCTTAAGTTTTGGGGTGGTCATCCCTCGTCTGGAGAAGGCATTGTTCCGTTGTCTGAACCAATTGAAGTTGAAGTGGACGGTGGAGCCTTATATAGTCCAGGGGGTGAGATGTGGTTGTTTTGGAGGGCAGGTCCCTCTCAAATCCACCCGTTCTCACTGTAGGGTTGTCGAAGTTGAGGCTGTACAAAGATACCCTTGTGTTGCGGTCTGACAGAATAACAATAAAATGGAAAAATTTCCGACAGATTGTTAGGTAAACCTTTGCCAACAGTTAGGTATCTTTATTTCAAAAACGTTTCGCTACCGTGGGTTTCTTCTCGAGTAAAAAAAGTTGATAGAAGCGAAGTACTTGAAGACGATGAATCGTCCATCACCCTTAAAGTTTTGAGGTGGCCCGCCCCTCTTGGAGAAGGCTTTGTTCCGTTGTCAAACCAATAAAAGTTGAAGTGACGGGAGGGACCCTTTATGGGCCCAGGTAGAGTAGGTTGTTTTGGGAGGGCAGGCCCTCTCAAACCCAGCCTTTCCTATAAGGTTGTCGAAGTGTGGTCTGTACCAAAAACCCTTGTTTTGCAGTGTTGACAAAATGACAATAAAAAGGTATAAATACCGACAGTGTTAGGTAAGACAATTTCCCAAAAGTTAGGTACTTTATTTCCCGAAAAACTTTCGCCAAAACCCAGTAGGTTCTTCGCGATTACAGAAAAGTTGATAAAAGCAGAAGTACTTAAAGCGTTTTTAAAATCATCCATCCCCTTAAAGTTTTGAGGTGGTCTTCAGTATTTCTGCTTCTATCAACTTTTCTGTATTTGATAAAAAGAAGCCTACTGTTGGGCAAAACGTTTCAAAATAAAAAATACCTAACGTTGCATATGTGTTTACAACAATCTGTCGGTTTTTATACCATTTTTTGTTCATTCTGCAGACACTGCAACAAAGGGTAATTTGGTACAGACCTCAACTTCGCAACCTCTACTATGGAACGGCTGGGTTTGAGAGGGACCTGCCCCCCAAAGCAACTACTCTCCCCTCCTGGGCACATATAAAGGGTCCTCCCGTCATTAATTAATTGGTTCAGCAACGGAACAAGCCTTTTCCAGACTGAGGGCTACCCCCTCAAACTTTTAAGGGGGATGGACTGTTAAATCGTCTTTTTAAAATATCTTTGTTCTATAACTTTTTTGTACTCGACTGAAGAAGCCTACTGTGTAGGCGAAACGTTTCGAAATAAAGATACCTAACTGTTGCATATGTGTCTTACCTAACAATCTGTCGGTATTTTATACCATTTTATTGTTCATTCTGTCAGACACTGCAACACAAGGGTATCTTGGTACAGACCATCAACTTCGACAACCTCTACTAGTGAGAACGGCTGGGTTTGAGAGGGACCTGCCCTCCCAAAGCAACCTACGTCTCACCTCCTGGACTTCTGTTACTTATGCTTCTTGAGATAAATCCAAGTAATCTGTTGGCCTTGTTGCGCACACTAAGGCACTGCTGTCTTGGCTTTAGATTTCTGCTTACCATGACTCCCAAGTCTTTTTCACATTCTGTGTGACCAAGCTCTACTTCACCTAGATTATAGCTTCGAGGGTTATTTTCATTACCAAGGGAAAGTACCTTACACTTATCCACATTAAACTTCATCTGCCATTTTTCTGACTAAGACATTAGTTTGTTCAAATCGTCCTGGAGTTCATTGATATCCTCCTCAGAGTGAAATATACGGCCTATCTTTGTATCATCAGCAAACTTACTCATGTCACTAGTAATCCCTTCATCAAGGTCATTAATGTAAATTATGAACAGGAGAGGGCCCAAAACTGATCCCTGTGGAACGCCACTAGTGACTAATCCCCACTCAGATTTCACTCCATTAATTGTAACTCTCTGCTTTCTATTGGTAAGCCATGCCTCAATCCATGCTAGAACTTTACCTCCTATACCATGAGCTGCCACTTTTCTTAAGTCTCTTGTGAGGTACTCCGTCGAAGGCTTTACTAAAATCCAAATAAACAATATCATATTCCTTATCACTGTCAACTGCCTCAAATGTTCTATTGAAGAACGTCAGCAAGTTTGTCAGGCAGGAACGACCTCTCGTGAATCCATGCTGAGATTCATTTATCAAGTTATGCTCTTCAAGGTGACTTCTGATAATGTCAGCTATAATTGATTCTAATAACTTGCCCACTATAGATGTCAGGCTTATTGGACGGTAATTTGAAGGAGTGGACTTATCCCCTGATTTGAATATAGGAACCACATTAGCAATTTTCCATCACTCTGGCACAACACTGGTAAGGATGGACGCATTGAATACACTCGTTAATGGCTGACTAAGCTCCATCTTGCATTCCTTAAGTACCCTTGAAAACAACTCATCGGGTCCCGGGGACTTATTTTTTTTCAGTTTGTCTATCTGTTTAATAACCATGTCCCTCGTGACAGTAATATTAGTTAACTTAAATTCATCAGGAACTAAATAATTGTTAATTACTGGAATCTCATTTACATCTTCCTGTGTAAAATCTGACAGAAAGTAGTCATTATATAAGGAACACATTTCCAGTTCATTATCAGTCAGCTGTCCATTCCCAGTTTTCAGAGGTCCTACTTTTTCCTTCACCTTCGTCCTATACACTTGAAAGAACCCCTTTGGATTAGTCTTTGATTCATTAGCAACTCTAATTTCATAGTCACGTTTAGCCTTTCTAATCGCCTTTTTTACTTCTCTTTTAAGCTGAACATATTGGTCAGTAAGGTTAACCTCTCCTCTTCTGATGCGCCTATAAATTCCCCTTTTCTCCCCTAATAGATGCTTTAGCCCCCTGTTCCCCCTATTTTTGATCGTTATTATTAGACCTTTTCTTTGGGGAATGTATTTTACTCGGGGCCCACTGTGTACATTATTAAAAAAAAACAATCAAAAAAAGCAGATCCCTTCATTTTTCATGGGGTGTTTATGGGTCAAAAAAAAAAATTAGTTTGAAACCCCAACAAGATTAGACAGATGTTCCCAAAGCCCAATTAAAATTCGGCGGGAACAAAAATCAGGGTTTTTTCAATTTTTTAAATTATTTTCCTTTCCCCCAATTTTAATGAAAAAGGGATGGATTTGGGGTTCCTTGGGGCCAAGCTTTTCAGTGTTTCTCCAGATTATTCACGAGGTGTTTCCTTTTTTGACGGGCAAAGGTCTAGCCAAAATTAAATTCCCCCTGGTAGGCTCATTTAACTCTGTTTCAGAAAAACCCTAAAAACTTTTTCCCATGAAGTCACTGGATTTCAGATTACTGTCAAAAAAATTTCCCAGTAAAATTTGGCAAATTTAAAGCCCCCCTTCTATGTTTTTGGGTTACTGGGGCCAGAAGCCCTTAAAATTTTTGTCCCAAAGAAGCCCCCTCTATCTTTGACCCAAACCTTTGGAGGCGGTATGTTCCCAACCTAAAATTTAGTTTTTTTTTTTTTTTTTGACCCCCCCACAAACTCTACCCAAACGGACTCTGTTATGCTCCATTTTATTTTCTTTCCTGTTTTTAGAAAACAATTAATTTTTTTCCGAACATAAATGAAAAACTCCCCCCTTTCCCCATTACATCTATCCACTTTGAAAAATTTTAAATCCCTAAAATTTACACTCAGCAGCCCATGGGGTCAGTGGTGGACAGCAGGGGACGACGGGGTTGACGATCAAAAAGAGAAAGAAAGCCGAAACGTTTGAAGAAGAAAGAGATGCTGTGGAAAACCCCGTGGAAAACCTCCAACGTTTTGGGGTGCTCCCCGACGAATGTGAGTGGGAACTACTGGGATCGTCACGCGAACGAAAAAACCAAGGAAGGAAAGGGAAAAATTGTTGTTTTTTGGGGGATAGCCGGGTTTTGATACTGGTTTAGGGCATTTGCTTGAAAGGGAAAGGGGAGTAGGGAAAAAGGGGTAGGTTTTCCCTGGGGCTGGGATGGGGGACTTTGGGGTGGGCCGGCTTTGACAAATCATAAAGGGTTTTTTGGGGATAAAACCCCTTTTATTTGCCTAAAGTGCGGAGGCAATTTTGTAGGCGGTAAAAATGAGGGATTTAGTTAAAAAAGTTCGGGAAAGGCTTTAAAATGATTAGGAAAAAGGGGGGGGCGCCCTGTTAAAAGGGGCATTTTCCCAAAGGGAAGGGAGGTTTTGGGTTTGATGAAGGGTTTTGTCCAGACCCAATTTGGTTTTTAATTTGTTGGCCGGATAAAAACTTTTAAGGATAAGCATTTCCATTCTTTGGGACAACTGGGAAAAACTTCTATGGCCAAAAGGGCCCATGTATGCCAGGGAGGGGTTCCCCTTACCCGGGCCCTGGTGGGGGTTTTTCTCGCAAAACTCGGGTTTGGGGGGGGTTTTTGGGGACTTTAAAAAGGATTATTTTAAAAGGTATGGGTTTTAAAAAATGTTTAATAATGGGTATGGATTTTTTTTGACTTATGCTCTGTATTAGAATCTTAATATTTAACTGTCAGGGAGTAACTTGGGTAATGAAAATTTTTGAAATTTGTGTAAAAACAAAGATGAATAGGAAAAATGTGAAGAAGAAAAAAATATGATGGTTTTTTATGAAAACCCATTTCGAAGTGCAAAAAAAAAAAATTAATGAACTACGTTTGGTATTTTTGTACTGGGAACTTTGATATCATTCCCATTAACTGAAAGGGGTTTTGTTTTAAAAGAGTCGGGATATGACTGCTGAGTTTTAATATTCAGGTTTTAAGTTTTTTAAAATGTGGATCGTTTTTAAGGGGGGAAAGGGGGGGGGGAGTTGCTTTTGTATTTTCGAGAAAATTTTTAAAATTGTTGCTAAAAAACAGGTATAAAAATAGAGGGAAAGCAGAAAACAGGGTTTTTTTGGGGTTTAGAATTCGTGGGGGGTCAAAAAAAATTTTTTTTCAGGGAAATATACCAAACCCCCCAGGCTTGGTTCCGATGAGGGAGACTTCTTTGGGAGAAATTGTTGGGTTTTCGGGGACACGGGTAACATAGTCATAGTGGGGGGATTTTTAAACTTTACCCAAAAATTGACTGGGAATTCTTTGACAGGAAAATCTAGGCCCAGGGACTTCATGGAAAAAGTTCAAGGCCCCTTTTCTGAAACGAGTGTAACTGAGCCTCCAGGGGTAAAAATTTGCTAGACCTAGTTTGTTTTAAAAAAAGGGAAAAACTCGTGAAAATCTGGGGATCCTGAAGAGCTTGGCGCAAATGATCACCCCAAAACCAAATTTACTTTTAGCATTAATTGGGGGAAAGCAAGAATAATGATTTAAAACAGAAAAATCCCTGATTTTTTGTTCTGCCGATTTTAATGGACTTAGGGAAAAATCTGTCTAATCTTTTATTGGGGTTATCTAGCAATGATTTTATTGACGGTAATCAAACTTATGAATTTGGAAAACGATTGCTTTTATGATTGTTTTCTTAATTTAAAGTACACAGTTTCCCAGAGTATATAAAATTCCCCCCGAGAGAATTAGGTCTAATAATAACGATCCCAAAAGGGTTTAAAAAGGAGGCTTAAAACTTTTTAGGGGAGAAAAGGGGAATTTTTTAGGCGCTTTTGGGGGAGGAGAGGTTAACCTTAAAGACCATATGTTTTAGTTAAAAGAGAAGTAAAAAAAGGGGATTAGAAGGCCTTAAAAAGTGACTATTTAAATTAGAAATTTCTAATGAATTTAAAGGGCAATCCAAAGGGGTTTTTTCCCAAATGTTAGGAAGAAGGTGAAGGATAAAGTGGGGCCTCTGAAAAACTGGGAAAGGACAGCTGGGTGATAAAGGGAAATGGGAAAAGTGTTTCCCTTTAATTTTAAAGACTATTTTTTGTCCCGTTTTTTTTTCCCGGAAGAGGGAAATGGGGATTCCTAAATTTAAAAATTACTTAGTTCCCGTGAATTTTTTGTTAAAAAAATATTACTGTCACGAGGGGCATGGTTTTTAAACGTTTGACAAACTGAAAAAAATAAGTCCCCGGGACCCGATGAGTTGTTTTTAAGGGTACTTAAGGTATGCAAAATGGAGCTTATTCAAACCTTAACGAAATGTTTTTTAAAGCGTCCATCCCCTTTCCCGTGTTGGGCCCCGAGTTGGGGGAAGGGTGGGTAAAAGTGGTTCCTTTTTCAAATCAGGGGATAAATCCCCTTTCAAAATTCCGTCAATAAAACCTGACATCTATTTGTGGGCAAGTTTTTAGAATCAATTTTTAGTGACATTATCAGAATTCCCTTGAAGGCATAACTTGAAAAAATGGGAAACTTTAGCATGGGTTCACGAAAAGGTTTGTTCCTGCCCTGAAAAAAACTTACTGACGTTCTTCAATTTGAACTTTTTAGGCAGTTTACAGTGATAAGGAAAAATTTTTTTTGTTTTTTTGGATTTTAGTTAAAACCTTCGACGAGTACCTCACAAGAGACTTTTAAAAGAAGTGGCAGCCATGGGATAGGAGGTAAAAATTTAGCATGGATTGAGGATGGGTTTTCCCAAAAGAAAACAGAGAGTTTTCCATTTTAAAGGGGGTGAAATTTTGAATGGGGTTTTGTCACTAGTGGCGTTCCTCAAGGATCATTTTTTGGGCCCCCTCCTGTTCTTAATTTTTCATTAAAGACCTTGAGGAAGGGGTTACTAGGGACTTTAGTAAGTTTGCTGATTATACAAAAATTTAGGCCGTATAAATTTACTCTGAGGAGGATTCAATGAAACTTTCCCGGCGATTTGAACAAAATTTAAATTAAAAGTCTTGGTTTTGAAAAAAGGCAGATGGGAAATTTTAAAGTGGATGTGTAAGGGAATTGCCCTTTGGGAATGAAAATAAAACCCCCGAAGCTATAATCTTGGGAAGTTTGAGCTTGGTCATTTTAAGGGAAAGTGAAAAAACTTTTGGGGGTCTTGGTAAGCAGAATCTAAAGCAAAGACGCAGTGCCCTTTGTGTGCGCCCAAAAAGGCCAACAGTTTTCTTGGATTTATCCAAGAGTAAGAGTTTAAAAGAAATCCAAAAGTTATTTTTTCAGCTCTATACATCACTAGTTGAGGCCTCATTTAAATTATGCTGCCCCAGTTTTTGGGCCCCCTTTCTTTCAGGAGGGGCATTGATCATTTTGAGAACATACAGGAAGAATGACCCAAAAAGTTTTAAGTGTAGGAAACCTCCCCTATGAAAAATAGCTTAAAGCATTAAATTCCCTCTCTTTGGGGAGGGGTGAATGGGGGGGAAAATATCATTTAAGTGTAAAAGTGGATTTTGGGGAAAAAACAAGGGGGGACGTTAATAAAAGTTTCTGAGGGGTCGGGAAACCCGGTAAGAAACCAGGAATAATGGTTTTAAGTTGGTTAAATTTAGATTTAGAAAGGACATAGGTAAGTACTGGTTTTCTAACAGAGTTGTAGATGCGTGGAACAGTCTTCCCAGTGGGGTGATAGAGGCTAGGACCTTGGGTAGCTTTAAGAAGAGACTGGACAAATATATGAGTGGGAGGGGCTGGGTTTGATTGGTGTCATGGGGTACGGGAGTTATTTCATGAGTAGCTTTAGGTAGATGTCGTTTTGATGAGGACCTGCCTCGTATGGGCCAGTAGGCCTTCTGCAGTGTTCCTACATTCTTATGTTCTTAAATACATGTTCCAAATAGGGAAATCAGATCAAACAAAAATGATCCTAAATGGATGAACAATAGATTAAAATATCTGATTGGTCAAAAGAGAGGCATATATAGGCAAATCAAAAGAGGAGTGGGGCAATTAAGAAATCGATATATTCAGTTAAAGAGAGAAATAAAAAAGGGAATTAGAAAAGCAAAAAGAGATTATGAGGTTAAAGTTGCAAGAGAATCGAAGACTAACCCAAAAGGATTGTTTCAGGTATACAGAAGTAAGATCAGGGACAAGATAGGCCCACTCAAATGTTCCTCGGGTCAGCTCACTGACAGTGATAAGGAAATGTGTAGAATTTTTAACACATACTTCCTCTCAGTTTTTACACAGGAGGATACCAGCGATGTTCCAGTAATGATAAATTATGTAGAACAGGATGATAATAAACTGTGCACGATTAGGGTCACAAGTGACATGGTCCTTAGGCGAATAGACAAATTAAAACCTAACAAATCCCCAGGCCCTGATGAACTGTATGGAAGGGTTCTAAAGGAATGTAAAGAGGAGCTTAGCACACCTTTGGCTAATCTTTTCAAAATATCACTACAAACTGGCATGGTGCCAGATAAGTGGAAAATGACAAATGTGATACCTATTTTCAAAACAGGTGACAGGTCCTTAGCTTCGAACTATAGACCAATAAGCCTAACCTCCATAGTGGGAAATTTATGGAATCAATAATTGCCGAGGCAGTTCGTAGCCACCTTGAAAAGCATAAATTAATCAACGAATCTCAGCATGGTTTTACAAAGGGGCGTTCCTGCCTTACGAATTTATTAACTTTTTTCTCTAAGGTGTTTGAGTAGGTAGATCATGGTAATGAATATGATATTGTGTATATGGACTTCAGTAAGGCTTTTGACAGGGTCCCACATCAAAGACTATTGAGGAAAATTAAAGCACATGGAATAGGAGGAGAAATTTTTTCCTGGATAGAGGCATGGTTGACAAATAGGCAGCAGAGAGTTTGCATAAATGGGGAGAAATCAGAGTGGGGAAGCGTCACGAGCGGTGTTCCACAGGGGTCAGTGTTGGGCCCCCTGCTGTTCACAATCTACATAAACGACATATGGAAAAAGACACTTATGTACAGTTCAGGACATTTATTAAAGGAAACGTTTCGCCACGAGTGGCTTCTTCAGTCCTAATACAGAGAAAACTAAGAAAACATACATATATATAGTGGCGGGAGTCAGGTGAGGTGATGCGTGGGTAGAGGTGGTAGTAGTAGTAGTAGTAGTAGTAGTAGTAGTAGTAGTAGTAGTAGTAGTAGTAGTAGTAATGGAACTAAGGAGGTGAGGCAAGAGAGGGACCTGCTGGCATCAAGTAACACCAGTTCCCAGGATGGGTAATATCCTCTTGCTTAGTAATTTTGAAATACTGTAACTACCGGATTTTTGCTTTATAGTGTTACTGACAGAAATTAATGCAGCTTCAATGCATATTCTCCGTCTTAAGTCGTCTTCTTTAATAACTAGTTTAGCTTCATTGAATTTCATGAGGTGTACAACATCGCCCCAAATGTTGAACACATGCGTTTTTGCGGTCATCATTTCTGCAAGCATTTTTGTGTTCTGCTATCCTAATGTCCAGAGTTCTGGCTGTTTCCCCTACATATACTTTGTCACACCCCCACATGGTATAGTGTAGATTCCTGCACTTGTGCCAGAATCATGCTTGGGTTTTTGTATCAGGTTCCTAATAGTAGTTGAAGAGCTGGTAGATATTTTAGCCAGTTTTCTGTCAACATTTTTGAAACATTAGTGGCAACGTTGCTGACCGGTAAAACGATGTAACTTGGAGGCTTTTCTTCAATTTGATAGGTGTTGGTCTTGCTGAGGATACGTGTTGCACGTTTCCTGCAGTCACGTATGAAGTGTAGGGGAAAGTGTAGTGAACTAAAAGAGTTGGTGATGTATGTACATTCTTCTTCGAGGAACTGCGTACTGGAAATTCTGTAGGCTCTCAGAAAGAAGCCAATAACTACCCCTCTTTTAGTTCTTGTGTCATGGTGAGAGAAGAAATGTAGATCATTCTTGAAGGTAGGCTTTTCCCTGTGCGTAAGAGAACGTCGAGAAAAGGTAACTGGTTGTCCTTCTCCTCCTCTAGAGTAAATTTAATAGTAGGTTCCAGAGTGTTGATGGTTGTTAGGTAAGACACATATGCAACAGTTAGGTATCTTTATTTCGAAACGTTTCGCCTACACAGTAGGCTTCTTCAGTCGAGTACAGGAAAGTTGATAGAAGCAGAAAATACTTGAAGACGATGTAATCAGTCCATCACCCTTAAAGTTTTGAGGTGGTCAGTCCCTCAGTCTGGAGAAGAGCATTGTTCCATAGTATGAAACAATATGGAGATGAAGTGACAGGATGGAGCCTAATATAGCGCCAAGAGGTGAGACATAGGTCACTAGAAGAGGTAAGAACTCAGATGTTGGGAGGTCAGGTCCCTCTCAAATCCAGTCGTTCTCACTAGTGGAGGTTGTCGAAGTTGATTGCAGGTCTGTACCAAGATACCCTTGTGTTGCAGTGTCTGACAGATTGAACATTAAAATGGTATAAAATACCGACAGGTTGTTAGGATAAGCACTATATGCAACAGTTAGGTATCTTTATTTTCGAACGTTTCGGCTACACAGTAGGCTTCTTCCAGTCGAGAACAGGAAAGTTGATAGAAGCAGAAAAATACTTGAAGACGATGTAATCAGTTCCATCCCCATTAAATTTTGAGTGGTCAGTCCCTCAGTCTGGAGAAGAGCATTGTTCCATAGTATGAAACAATATGGAGATGAAGTGACAGGATGGAGCCTAATATAGCGCCAAGAGGTGAGACATAGGTCACTAGAAGAGGTAAGAACTCAGATGTTGGGAGGTCAGGTCCCTCTCAAATCCAGCCGTTCTCACTAGTGGAGGTTGTCGAAGTTATAGCAGGTCTGTACCAAGATACCCTTGTGTTGCAATGTCTGACAGATTGAACATTAAAATGGTATAAAATAGGGTATCTTGGTACAGACCTCAGCAACCAATGCTGCTGGCAGACACATAGCAATGCTCCTACACGATATTCCAGAGTAAGTTGCTAACACTGGAGACCCACACACCTGTTGGGCTGCTCACTTACTTCGGGTCAGACAACTCGCAGCAGGAGCCACATGGGAAACCCATCCACCACCTTGTCAGTGACCCCACCTTTGCAGTGATTCACCTCCTTCACATCAACAGGCCTCCACAGTTGTGCTGCCTCCTAGAGGACGTAAAGAGGGGCCAACTGAAGGTGTTCCCAGGATTATCTTCATGACTGGTGTTCCACATACTTTCTTTCTGAATAGACTGTCATATAACGCTGAACAGGAGCTAATCACTGTTTCTCATCCAGGCAGCAGAGTGTGCAAATTCCAAAGAAGTCTGCAGGACGCACTCCACAAAAGAGACTGGTGGTCTACAACGACGAGGTGAAGGAGCAGAACCTCCGCATCAACTCTTTTAGGAAGCTATACAAGGCGTAAACCCTACGGCAGAGAAACAGGATACTCCCTGAGAGCCATTGTGCAGCAGCCCGCCAGAATCTCTCTCAGAGAATAACTTTGAGAAATGGCTGGAGTGGTGCTCAAACACATTCGGGCATCACCCCACCTTATCTGAGATATGGGCAAGCTCACATAGCCAACGGGCAGAGCAAGCCGAGGCCACCAGCAACTACCCGAACCCATCCCAGGAAGCAGAGAAACTAGGGAGCTTTTCAACTTCCAGGGAGCCTCCACTCTGCTCCCACAGGACATCCGGAATATACAGCGGATTCTTCTGCACAGCGCCAGCTAACGATACAACGCATGTGAGTCGAAGATGTGGACAGATGTAGACCTCACGAACTTGGAACTCCGACGTGCCATTAAGAACTCGTGACACTGCCCGGCATCGAGAGTGTGACGTACTCCATGATCGCACGGCTGGCAATGGAATGAGCCATACTAGAACGTCATTACAAGTCCGTGGCGGCCAGGAACACTCCAGCATCTTGGAAGAAAGCTACAATCGTACCAATTCCAAAAGCCCCAGGACCCAGCAGTATGAGACCCATATCGCAGACCACTGCTTACCAGACCGCGAGAGGAGGTGTTAAACCCCTCCTATGGAACTTGTACCCTCTCATCTATCTCATATTTGGCTTCTCCAAAGGATGGTCAGTAAGTGCATTACCACTCTACTAAGGCCAGATTGCTGACAGTAACAAAAAACCTAGTATTGCGTCTACCTCGACCTTGATAAGGCATTTGAGCTAGCCAGCCCACAGCAATTCTGGGCATACAAGCTCGGAAGGTATCATAGGACGCCCCCCCTGGCCTGGGTAGTGTCTACCTTAGGTGCAGGCAGGCCTGTGTCAGCTTTCAGGACACTACTCGCTTCCTTTAAATCCCTGGGAAAACGGTACCCACAAGGAGGTTGTGCTCAGTCCTACCCTGTTTAACTTCCTTATGAGGAACTTGAGGAGCCTTCACTTTCATAGTGGTACAACCGCTCCTCAGCTATGCTGATGATCTTGCACTCGTATGAATGGGAAAGGCAATTTAGAACGACAGTCTCAGAGAGCTTTGGACCTAATTACCAGTCTGCAAGGAACTAGGCCTCAGATCTCGGCCGAGAAATCTCTTGCAATGATGTTCAAGGGACCAGATCCTGTGAAATAGATTACCTATTCAGGATATAGAACTTGAGTGACAGGCTCCTACCTGTACTTGGGAATCTACATTGATTAAACAGCTGACCTTTCAGAAACAGGCCGAGTATGTCAGGTCCGGGCTCTACGCAGACTCACGCCATGAGAGCCATGACGAGCACCGTCAGGAGAAAGCAAAGATGGACTTCGCTTGTACTATATACAAGCTATACGCTCCTCATTGACTACGGGTGCACCGGCTTTAGCTCATCTCTCCCGCAGAGCAGGCAAAAGAGTGGAGGTCGTACAAAATCAGTCGATAATAACTATGCTTGGGGCCCCCATTGGACCAACACAAGTATGTCTCAGATCTGAGGCCAGGCTTCCTTCCTTGGCTGTCAGAGTAAGGGATACATACACGCCTGCAAAGTGGCCACGATTCTTCCCTAGGCAGCAAGGTACCCCAACTAAAGGAGACGGATATTGACAACCATGTCTCAAATCCCACACTCTTCACGGACTACTCCTGGATTCGTTCGTTTTGTGCTGCTGGGCGGAACGCTGCTATACAACTACTCCTTGAGAATAGTTGTGACCTTCCCTGATGCTGGACCATCCACCACCCCCTGGAGCCCAGATCAAGCGTACTGTTTGCATCATGCATCTACCCTTCTCTAAGCGTCTCTGCAGTCAAGACACTCAGCAATCATGCTGAACAAGCATGGACTGGCAGAGGTGGAGCACATGTTGCTGTGTATTTCACAAATGTTCTGTCGACCCTGACAGGAAGAATCAGCAGCTGGACGGTACCACAATGGTCCACACACAAGGCTGGGAGACTCCCTGACCCACTGCACGAATCCTTCAAGCTGTGTTGGTGCGATTCAGCAGGCAATGTAGCACATGCCCTACGCATCGACTCCGACCTGTCATACATGTTTGATTCCACGTCTGCAATCAATGCCCTCTCCATCCTCAACCACAGGACAATGTTCACACTCATCACATCGATCCTGAGCATAAGGACAGCCTTAGAAGTTCAGGTAACAGATCGACATTGAACTGGATCCCAGCCATGCTGGCATCCGGGAATTGAGGCGCAGATATGCAGCCAAGGCAGCAACAGACTATAATCCACATGTTGGATTACTGTCCCAATCAGCCTCACAGATCCAAACAGTGGCGCCAGAGCCATGAAACTTATGGGTGAGGTCTTAGGTGATACCCCATCTCAACAGTGGTAATCCGAGCAGCGACTCAGGGAGAACCCCCTCCATATGAAGAACTGGTCCAGAGCGCAGTGTACCGCCATCTATCGCTTCGTTTGGGCTTTCCCACAGCCAAGATGATGGTAGACAAGGCTGAGAGTGAGAGGTGCCAACTGTCAGGTCACGTTTGTCCCAGCGGCCCCTAACACACTATCTTCTGAGTGCGAAGTTACTGATACGCTCCGCAGGCAACTAGGAGTGAGATTCCCCCTCTCCCGAAAAGGACCAGAGATGACTGCGGCCACACTAGTGTACCATGGGAGTCAACGAACCAACAAGCTGTTACCTGTGATAACGACATATCTCCTCCTCGCTAGTGTCCACATTAGGAGTACATACGGTATTACGTCGCTTATGAGATGCATCACCAGTTGAACTGACCAGAAAGAGTGCTTGAACAGCATATGTCGCATCATGTAAAACCATTCCTCCCTCGGGAGCCAGAGACCGGTCATCGCAAGGATTGAGACCCTGCCAGACTACGGTCTTGCGAACATTATAACATACACAACTTTCATCTCCATATGTTCCCTACTAATGAACAATGGCTCTTCTCCAGACTGAGGACTGACCACCTCAAAAAACTTTAAGGTTGACTTGATTACATCGTCTTCAAGTATTTGCTGCTTCTATCAACTTTCCTGTACTCGACTGAAGAAGCCTACTGTGTAGGCGAAACGTTTCGGAATAAAGATACCTAACTGTTGCATATGTGTCTTACCTAACAACCTGTCGGTATTTTAAACCATTTTAATGTTCAGTGTTGATGGTGTTGAGGATGCCCTGTACGTCAAGATTTTTGGGTACAATGACGAAAATATCATCTACGTACCGCATCCAAGTAACTGAACGAGGGATTTAGTGAGGAACCTTCTTGATTCCAGGTCCTCCATATATAAATAGGCAAGAACCGCACTCAGGGTGGATCCCATGGCTAGTCCGAAGAGTTGTTTGTACTTCTTGACCCTCGAACTAAAACAGTTTATAACGAACACAAAGTTCGACAAGGCTCACAAAATCTGGCGGGTACAGGTATAACTCTGTATCATCTTAATCACCTGCGATGAAGATCAATGGCTTGATCAACTGGGACACATTGGTTGAAATAAGCATCACGTCAAAACATGCAAGCGTCTTATCACTCTGTCGAGATCCCTGATACGTTAAGGAGGTCACCCGAATGCTTTAGATGAGCCTGAACATGATTGTACCCAGAGCTTTGACAAAAATATCCGCCAAAAACCCTGCAGACTGTGAGGGGCCTGCCGATACCAGATGTAAGGGTCTTAATAGCAACATTGGTTTGTGGGTCTCGGTAAACCCATAAAGTCCCATAGCTGACTTGGGGTTGAGGGATAAAGGCGCAAGAACTTTTTAACCTTCTTCTGATTTCCGAGTATACTGCGGTCATACTGAAGAAAAGGAATCTATTTCTTTCCTCCATGTCTGCAAACGTATGTGTTGGCGTCGTTCAATAAATCTTGCATCTACTACGTATCTGTACGGTTGAGATGACCACTCCTCCTCCTTTGTCCGCTTGCGTGATGAGAATATCATTATTGGTAGGTAAGTGTTTGAGTGCCTGGATGTAGCGACGAGGAATGACTGGACGACTAGGTTCAGAAACTGCAGCTGCAATAAGTCCTTGTATGAAACCTTTGTTAAACTCAGAGTCACCGAAGAAATGGTTTTTTGACGAGATCACTGTGTCTAACTCGCAATTAGGCTTCCGTATGCCAGGAGCAAACTTGAGACCTAAGCTGAGTGCTTCGGATTTTGTATCACTGAGAACATAAGAAGAAAGGTTGGAAATATAAACACAAATGCAGTATAATGTGATCCTTTATTGACTACGTTTCGCCCACACAGTGGGCTTTTTCAAGTCACAAACAGAACTACCTGGGGTGGAAGGAACGCGAGTATTTATGTCCGGTCAAATGCTGAGGTCCAGTGAAGAATGCTGCATCCTGATGATGACGAGTGGGGTTATAGAGTCCCCTAAAATTGGTAGCTTGGAAAGGAGACTGGATAAGTTTTGTGAGCAACCTTCTTACATGTTCTTATTGTGGGATAGCGATGAAGAAGTTTCTGGCAAGTGGTTCAGCTATGTTATAGAAACCACTATTCTGGTTGAAGTTGTCGGATATCGAAATAGTGAATTATTTCCAGGAGTCTCGATAGAGAGTGTTTGTCTCTGTGGCGATAAGTCTAGTTCTGTAGTTTTATCAGTGTTGTGGTGAATTACGGTTTGTACGCAGGCATTCCTTGTGTCCGTCAGAACCTGCTTGCGTATTGGTTTTCTGAATTATGTGTTTGGAGTCCCTTGTGTTTCGCCCACGTATAACTTGTTGCAGGTCATTTAGGGCAAGAGATTATTAAACCCCTGCAGAGGATGGAGGCTGTCCATGCTACTACTGGTGATGTTCTTGATGGTCGGGTTGTGGAGGTCAGGATACTTGGAATGATGTTTTGGCAAAGATGTTGGTAACATGTTTGGCAATGGAGTGTTGGTGGGAAGGACTATGTACTCTTCTCGGCAGTGCTCTTGGGTGTGTTGAAGATGGTTAATGCCCGCCGTCTGCAGTCCTCTGATGCAGTGACGAGGATAGTGGAGTTTAGAAAATATTTTTGTTTTCAATTATAGTGCATCTCCTCAAGGAACTCGTTGCTGGCAGAGTCTGGGGGGCACGCAGGAAGACATCCTATAATACTCGCACGTTTGGTTTTGGTGTCGTGGAGAGAGTAGAAGTGGAGAAGAATCGTTTTGGCTTGGTGGTTTCGATAGACTTAAAACGAAGTTCGGGACACTTTGCAGAGCAGGAACATCAAGGAACGAAGAGTTATGTCGAGTTCTTCTTCAAGTGTGAACTGGAATGAAGGCTTGCCTGGTTGAGCTTTGCTTGGAAGATCTTGAACGTATGAAGCGTGTTAGGAGTTATGAGGAGAATGTCGTCAACATAACGCGCCAGGTGACAGACCGAAGACTAATGGTGGGAGAAGACGTTTCGGCTTCTAGATTTTCATGTATAGGTATCGCCAAAACTGGCACTGAGTGGCGAACCCATGGGTATCCAAAAGTCTGATATGAAAGCGGTGAATTTTCGAAAGAGAAACACGTAAAGAGCCAACACATAGTTTCAACAAGGTCGATGAAATCGCTGGCTGAATGGAAGATCAAGTGAATTGTCTATTTTCCCTGCGGAAAAACAAGAGATCTATGGCCTTCAACGTTCACAAGCTCTCCCAAGACAAGCTCAACCAGGTCCGAGCCTTCAATCCAGTTCACACTTGAAGAAGAAGTCGACAACACTCTTTCCTTTCACTTGAATGTCCCTGCGCTGCAATGCTGGACCACGAACTTCGTTTTAAAGTATATCGAAAACCCACCAACCAAAACGATTTCTCCTCTTCTACTCTAACCAAGACTCAAAAACCAAACGTGTGTAATTATAGCTTCTTCCTGCGGCACACAGAATCTGCAGCACGAGTTCCTTGAGAAGAAGCACTATAATTTAACAAATATTTTTCTAAACTCCCCATATCCCGTCACTTCATCAGAGACTGGGCAGACGGCGGCATTCAACATCTTCACACACCCAAGAAGACGCCGAAAAAATAACATAGTCCTTCCCACAACTCCATTGCTCAACAGTTTTTCCAACATCTTTGCCAAAACATCTTCCAAGTAGTATCTACCTCCACAACCACGAACCATCAAGGACATCACCAGTAGTGGATAAATTAGACATCATGTGGCAACTCTTGGATATCTTTATTGAGGAAACGTTTCGCCACACAGGGCTTCATCAGTCCATACATAGGAGAAACGTGAGAATCAGGAGGAGAATGAGGTAAACCCCAGTCCCATCATCTGATCGATGTGTTCAGTTCCATCAAATCTTGAGTAGAAACGGCAGATGAAGCGAGAAGTCAGCTTAAAAACGTATGGCAGGAGAGTGTAGCAGTCATGTAGTGTCACATTGTTCAAGTGGAAGTAAGGTTTGCCTCCAGAATTAGGATCTAATACTTAGGAATTCTTCGCTTGACTAATTCTGGGCACAACCTACTTCCACATTGAACCAATGTGACACTACCTATGACTGCTACACCTCTCTCACTGCCATACGTTATATAAGCTGCTTCTCCCGCTCATCTGCCGTATTCTACTCAGATGATGGACTGAACACATCCGACTCAAGGTTGAGAGACTGAATACCTCATCTCCTCTCTGTTCTTCAAGTTTCTCCTATGTATTGACTGATGAAGCCCACTGTGTGGCGAAAACGTTTCCTCAATAAAGATATCCAAGAGTTTGCACATGTGTCTAATTTATCCAACAGTCCCGGTTTCACTGAAACCATGTCATTCTACAAATACCAGTAGTAAGACCGGACAAGCCTCCATCTCTGCAGGGGTATACAATAATCCCTTGTAATGACTGCAACAAGTTATACGTGGGCGAAACAACCAGGGACCTCCCAAACACGTATTTCCGAACACCAATACGCAAGCAGGTCTGACGACACAAGGAATGCCTGCGTACAACACCGTAATTCACACAACCAACTTGATAAAACTACAGAAACTCAAGACTTATCCCACAGAAGACAACACTCTATACTCGAAGAATCCTGAATCATCACTTATTTCTATATCCGACAACTTCAACCAGAATAGTGTTTCTATAACATAGCTGAACACTTGCCACACAAGAAACTTCTTCATCGCTATCTCCCCACCTAAGAACACTGAAGAAGGTCTGCTCCACAAACTTTTCCAGGCCTCCTTTCCAAGCCTACCCAAGTTTTTATACCTCTAATAACCCACTCAGTACATCATCAGATGCCACATTCTCACCTGACCTCAGCATTCTGACCGACTATAAATACTCCGTTCCTTCCACCCATGTGACACATTCAACAGCATCCAGCACTGCTTACTCACGATGCATTACCTAACAGAGTAAAGATTCCATACCACAGGCGATGGTTAACCAAAGCGTCCAAACTTAGCACTTGCAGCTGTCGTTAGTGCAGGCTGCAAGTCAAATTGTAATGCGATTTATCGCTCAAAGAGGCCTTTGTTGTCGACTGTACAGACGACACAGAGGCTGATCGAAACTACTTACCACCACTGCTACTACTAACCACTCTACGAGACCAGGTATTTCTTTGTCTTGACTTTCCCCAGCACTGAGGGCCAGGGAGAACTGTGTTCCTCAAGCGACTCGACAACCTTTCACATGTACAGCCACTGAAGCAATCAATCATCTATCGAATCAAAGAACCCTTGGCCAAGTGGAACTTCTTACTAATATACCACTGCTTCATCCATGCTTAAGGTCACCATTAGTGACGTCCAACATGCAGCCAGAGCTCTCGCTGAAGGCCTGCTATTCACTATTTCCACCTCAACCCACCCTTCATCGAAGCAGAGAAATTCCAACATAGTCTCACAGTGCTATAATTGTTACTCATACTTACACACCACAAATGATTGTCCTACAAAGGACAAGAAAGTTTCTAGCTCCCACCTGTGGGCCGTAAGGGTCATGACTAAAGAATTGCAACTACTGCTTCATCACTCACCTAAAATGCTGAACTGCAAGAATGACCACCATTCTCTTGCTGCCAGGTGCCCACCAGAGAACTACTCAACGAAACAACAACAACAAAAGAAACCCAACCCACAGCAACCACATATTCTGCATCGCCAAGCTTTCAAGCAGACACTACCGAAGATACTACATGCCACGCAAGCTGCTCCCACCACTTCCCTGCAGCACCTACTTGCCGACTCCACCAAGATTCTTTGTTGCATTATGTATGCTCATGTACAAATGCGCTGAGCCTGGTTCCTTCAACACCACCATCAATGAACTTTTCAAACTAAATAATATGCCGGGCCCTTTCACATTCCCTGCATCACCACCTTCCACTGAGATCCTAAAATTACTGCAAATTTTACCAGCTCACCTGCTCCACCGCTGGTCACAACCTCCACTAGACACAGAGATGGACCAATCAGAGACCTCTGAGACGTCGGCAAAACCCACCAATGAGAGTCCACTACCGCTTTCATCCACTGCTAGAGCAAAAATGACCAGTCGGAAATCTCGCCTTCACCAGTTCAGCCACCAGCCAAAAAAGCAAAAAAACAAGACACTGCGGATGCACCTCACGGCCACTGTCACTGACACTGCTGCACCACACGGGGCCGATATCGAAGGGGGTATACTTCTACACAACCAAGGAGTATAAGAACACAATGCTGTCTTCAGAAATCCATCATCACCTCCAGGACGGAACAGTCAAGTATACCTACGACCAAAACTGCTACATACACCACTGAAAACATGACCAGACTACTCACTGCCAACCCCAACACCTTGTGGAAGTCAAGTACACCTCAAAGAGGAAATTCAGGATGCTTCAGAATAGGGACCTTGAGCGTACCCTCGTCTAGCAGACTATCCATGGACCCATTCACCCAGCACTTTGCTGTCCGCTAAAGCTGGGGTGTTGGGCTCATCAACACTGTAACTGCTGCCTTGACCGACTGCGCTTCTCTTTGGGGAAGTCATGCGCCATGATAGAAGAAGACCGAATCCTCCAAACCGGGGGACCAGGAAAAGAAGAAGGATGAGTATCTCACCCCCCACCCGGGGGGCCACTGGGGGTCACCATCTGGAGAAGACTGGGCAGAAGGACCTGCGAATCAACATGAATGAAAAAAATGATCAAACACCAACACTCGACACTCACACAGGAGAGCACAGCGCTAGCACCGATCGACACCATGCATTGCCCTTCTAGGGCATGATTTGGTGCAGAGCCGAGGTTTGTTCCTTACAAGATGAGGGGGGTACTTGTGCCTCCTCCCATGGGAGACTTAGGTCTCAGACACTCCCTAGAGAGGGAGCCAGTGCCGGGCCACCACTTGGAAGGGCCCGGGATGGGAAAATACCGTCGAATCTTTAACAACAACAACATCGTTTGTCAATAGTGTCAGTCGACTTAGCTCGAGTGGTGACGTGTGCTTACGTAACACATCGACGATCTCGCCTCTCTCGAAATTACCCCGTGTTGAGTAGTGCTTTGAGTAGTGCTTGCTGGACCTTCGTCTTCCTCTCCACCATCAGGATTGGTGCGTCGGTGGTTGCCGACCGAAGGGCAGGAAGCCTCTTGCTGCCTGAATTCTCTTCGCCTGTTGACTGCACGCCATACAGCCAGTCTCGCCACCACTCAGGATATACAGTGCTCCATCAAGCTACAGTTCACCTCCTCAGTGTCCTGCGCCAGGCAAGTACGTGTGTCTACTTACCACGTACTTGCCTAGCTGAGTTACTCTCACTTTTTGGACGATTGTCACCTCCAATTACATCTTTTCGTAATTAGACGATGCCTTCGTTGCCTTCCACTCCCACACCCCTTCCACTATCCCCCAACCTCCCACAATGCCTCTGCTTCTTCTAAATCCAATTCTTCTCGTAAACCTCAAATTTTCTAATCCTGATGCCACTATCTGTCCGGGAAAATTTATATATCAGATCATGGTGCACTCAACTTAAAGTCTCAAACCAACTCAGGCTTCAAACTCCTTCTTGAAAAACATTCTCGGAGCGTACACTTCAAGCGATTACCAGACAAAACTTCTCAACGCAGGCTTCACCATTATTTGGACTACTGAGCACCGTGCCAAAAGCACAGTCATTGCTAAACACGTAGACTACTCTCTCCTGGCTAGCCTATGACCGACAAAGAAGAGCTTAAATAAAAGATATCAGTACTAAGAAACAAAGTTCTCAGTTGACGATATTTACGACCAGAAAACTCTAACATTCTCAAAATACGCTGTTCTTACTCCTGCTGGACGCCTCTACATTACAGTCAAGGAATCTTTGCAAGTAAAAAAAACCAATCCGAATTCCTCCAAAACGCTCTCTTCACTCCGAAAACTTCCACCCAATCACACATGTCTTAAATGCTACAAATTCTGGGCCACGACCAAAAACACAATGCACATCTACACAAGGTCTGTCCAGTTGTTCAGCAACTGGCCACTTCTGGAATACTTTGAACCTCCCCCTTAAATGTTCTAACTGCGGCGGGTCACACACTGCAGTTGCAAATTCCTGCCCTTTCTAGAAAGAAAGCATCTTTCTCTCCTCCCTCTAGAGCCAGCCAACCTCCCTCCTCCCCAACCCTTCCTGCTCTCCCTCCCCTTCCTTACCTCCATCCCTTCCTCACCTCCCTCCCTACCCCCAATGCCTGGGCCTCCCCACTCACTTGGTCTAACTCTTCTACTCTAACACATCAAACAACCAACACAAGACTACAAGGCACTTCTCTTCTACACCCACACTAGACTTACAAAATAGCTGTCACTTGCCACTGCTGCCACTCTGCGATGGTAATTCACAAGCTTCCAATCAGACTACTCACATGTCCTTAACCTAATTCTTTGTCTGGCTCAACAATCTCCTCTTTAATTATCCCCTCCTTCTGCCTTTCGCTTTCCAAGCCTCCTACCGACCTCTCCACTCCTTCCTCTCTCCCACCCCCCACTTCCTACTCCCCACCACTCTCCGCCTCCACTACCCTCTCTTCACTACTTCTACACCTCCACAACACCCCTACTGCTACTGCTACGACCACCCCTCCCCCCACTCCTTACCCACTTCATCCCCTTCCAAGCTGCACTTCCTCACAGCTTACCAATAATTCCACTTCCTCTTGCATCCCCCCACCTTCGCCCCACTCCACCACAACCAGAACTCATCTAGGTCCAACTCCACCTTCCTCCAGACTAAATCCACTCACCTAAACCTACCCCAATTCATGACGGACAGACCAAAGAACATAAAAACAGATCCATCTCTTCCTTCCCCCTCCAGGAAACGGGTCCGTAGCACCTACAAAACACACATCCACTGATTGGCACCACTATCACAGGGCTCGGCTTTTAATCCTAATCCTCCCCCGACATTAACTTTGCTAAGACGAAACCATTAAATCACGTTTAAGTGATTCAGGTTCAAACGTACGTTCTTAACTTTACATTAGACACTATGGCCGAGCTCCTTGAACAGAGAGGCCAAGATATTGTTTTGCTAAACGGTTCTGCCTCCAAAGGGCCCCTCTATGTATCCGCCACTATGGTTTATACTGCCACTACAGTCCCCTATGATCCCCACGATGATGGGTTGCCATCCTTGTTCATTCCAACATAAAACATGAATTTCTCCCAATCCCTGTTTATTCACCAACACTTATCTTTGCGGTCAGAATACACACCCACCTTGGCCCCTTTATCTTTTCACCCTATGCTCGGCCCCAAACAATACTCTCAAATACACGACCTCCTCCTTAGTCTCAACTACACAACACACAAACTTACCTACTAGCTGACATGAATGCCAAACACACTGCCTTTCATTCACACCAGTAACAACCAACTTGGTCACCAATTACTCAACTTCACAAAACCTAAACACCTCATTCTCTTGGCCCAGACTCAATACCTTCTTCAACCACCAGCAAGGCAAACCAGTCATCATTCTGGCAAAACCGAGCCAGCTCCTCTATTACAACATTACATCTCTCCTGGCCTATACAGGCTCTGATTTCACATCCCAGTCATCTTACACATCTCCTCCAACCCTATCCTCATTTCCAACCACACCTCATTCTCCTACAAGGAACGCTGACTGAATGCTTTCAAAAACACTAGACAATATTAACCTCACCTATGACTACAACAACAACCTATCTCTGACATCGATACTCAACTTGATCTCATCAGGACACCATTACACAAGCAGCCAACATTGCAATACCAAAAGAAAACTCACACCACTCGTTATTCCTTCAAACCATCACTCAGAACAAGAGGACTAATTATCTGCTACCACAACCGCTTCCTCTACAACACTCATTGATTTAATCAATTTCCGATTTAGATCTCACTTTACCTTAGAAACAACTTTTACACAGCCTAGTCCAAGACCACAACAATCACTGCGTCACGACTATACAACAGCGGACAGGCAGACGTGTTTAAAAACACTATAAGCATTCTGGACTTTTATCAAAAAAAATCAGAGGCATACCCCCAACAATTCAAACACATCACCACAACCAACACACACATCTCAGACCCACAGGCTGTACCAACATCTTCAAACACATCTGGGAGAACATCTTCCACCCCTCACCCACCTCGCCCTAAGTTATTCAACACATTCAGAACAAGAACCACTGGAACACTGCACCACACACAAGAAACAACACAGACTGCCACATTACATCTAGACACTCTTACCTCCTCCAATGAACTCGACACTCCTTTCACCAACACAGACATTAAAAACTCTCCTCAGACACCTCTCCAAAGGTCCTGGTGCCTTCTGGCCGAAAACATATTATCCTGAACACCTTCCTGACTCTATCATTACTGCCTACACAAAACCTCCTCAATGCCTCCCTTGCCTCTGGATACTTCCTTCCCTTCTTCAAAGATGCTACTGCTATCCTCTTCCTAAACCCAATAAGATCACTCTGACCCTAGAACTATCGCTCCTATCAGCCTCCTCGAAACTTTAGCAATACTCTTTGAAAAACTCATTAATCATCGCCTTCGCAGATACTGGAACATAATTCTCTACTTTCAGATGGGCCAGTTTGGCTTCAGGAACACACAGATCCACACAGGGATGCCATTAACATCATTCTCAACTACATCCACATAAACACAAAACAAAGAATAAGGACAGCCCTGTTTGCAAAAGACGTTGAAAAAGCTTTTGACACTGTGTGGAACGGCGGGTCAAGTACAAATCTGCCACTAACTTCAACCTGCCTCTTAATACTCGTTAAACTCCTCTGAAACTTCCTAGTCGGCCCCCGTACCATGAGAATCAATTTCCAAAAGGCCTGTTACTCTGACTACTTTCACACTAAATGCTGGAAACCCCAGGGATCTGTCCTTTCCCTGACCTCTTACTTTTATTCACTAACGACATTCCAACACCTGTATACCACAACTCCATTACAACTAGCCTATGCAAGACGACATTACACAACTTACACTCATACCAATATAGATACACTTACACACAAAACACAAAATGAGGATTGCACAGGATAAGCCATTTGGGAACAAAAATTGGAGGATCAAAAACCAATGCAGCAAAATCCAGCATTACGTATTTTAACACAGTTAACGTGATCCTCCATTACCTGTCGAAACCAGAACAGCTGGAACACCCGCACTCTTACTTCCCTATCACACATCTGGCACTGTCCTTGGCGTTAATCTTGACTAACCTTCTTCGTTTTATCACGGACACATTCATCAAGGCATTGCAATAGCTAGGTAAGGCCTTGTGGGCCTGTACAAAGCTGAAACATGCCTCTCAACGCACAAATACGCTCTACAAATCCCTAATACGCCTCTGATAACTTATCTCCTCTAGCCCTCTCTCTTGCAGCAAAAAACAAACTTACTTAAACTGCAGCGTCAGACAGGCGCCGCTGCGCTGGGTGCTTGTGTCAGATGGGAGGACATTCGCCACAAGCGAGTCTCTCCATGCCCAGTTAGACGTCCCTGCGCTCAATCTGTACTGGAAGAGGCTAGTGACAGACAGATAGACAAAACTGAGACACGCATGACTGCTGGGAACCTCTCTCCTGACGAAGACATTCGCAACCACAAACCAAACACAACCTTTTCTACTCCTTGCATGATCCTGCTCCTAACCCTACTTACTAATAACCTTGGATCCGCTGACAGGTACCTTTCTAAGAACAGGTACATTTTATCTGACCCACGTTCGTCTTAGCTTTTTTGGGTTAAGACATGACTCAGTTCTGCACCCCTCTCTAGCTCTAAACGTCGCAAGTCCCTTACTCCCAGCTCACCCCACCGGAGTCCCAACAGTAGAACCGGAATTTCTCTTTTCAATATCTGTCCCACGATCGCCTTTGCTGCTGGGTTAAGCCCTGGCTCTATTTCTACGACTAAGAACACACCTCTCCAGCACTATTCTTCGTCTGTCCCGTCTTCCCCGCTCATCCCATTTGGGATCTTACCTGAACTTTCGTTCGTTCATCGTTTGTTAGAAGCAATAAAGATCCCTTGACCTAAACATTTGCTCTCAAATATATCCTGTTTAACCAAGTTGTTGATATCAATTTGGAAAGCTGATATTATCCCAGTGAAGACCTTCCAAACAACTGTAAGGTAAGTTCATTGATGTTGTTATAGGAAATAGGACAAATTTAGGTCACCAATAACAATTTTTAGCTTAAACTATTATCACAACTAACACAGAACTCACATAAATACCAGTGGCAACTTAAGAGTTGAAAGCTAAGACACTTGTGCAACATCTGGTTATCTTTATTGTAGACGTTTCGCCACCCAGTGGGCTTTATCAATACAGATTTTAGTTGGTGTTTACATACTCATGATTGCACGGTGGGCAGAGTGGATTGGAAGCCATACTAGACGTCATTCAAAAGTCGGGAGGGGCCAGGACACTCCCCAGCAGCTTCCTGGAAAGAAAGTACCATCGTACACAATTCCAATGCCCAAGGACCCAGGCAGTATGAGACCCATATCGCTCTGACCAGCTGCTTAGGCAAGACTGCCTGTGAGGATGGTGTTAAACCGCCTCCTCCTATGGAAACTTGGACCCTTCATCATCACATATTTGGCTACAACCAAAGGAGTGGGTACAAGACAGCAGTGCATAACCACTCTAATAGCCAGATTGCTGACGTAACAAAAAAACCTACCTCGACCTTGAAAAAAGGCATTTAGAGCTAGCCAGACCACAGCAATTCTGGCAATACTAGCTGGAAGGGAATCAAAGGACGCTTCCTGGGGCCTTGGATTAGAGTCCTACCTTAGGGGCAGGCAGGCCTGTGTCAGCTTTCAGGGACACACTCTTCCTTTATATCCTGAGAAAACGGTACGCCACAAGGGCGTGTGCTCAGTCATACCATGTTACATCCTTATGCAGGAACTTGTGAGCCCTTCCCTTTCATAGTTGTGTACACAGCTCCTCAGATTTGCTGATGATCTTGCCACTCGTACGTGAATGGGAAGCAATTTAGACGACAGGCTCAGGACCTTTTGGAAACTAATTACCGCAGTCTTGAAGGAAACTAGGCCTCAGATCTCGCCGGAGAAATCTCTTGCAATGATGTTCAAGGGACAGATCCTGTGAATTGATTCGTTATTTGGAAATAGAACTTGAGTGGACAGGCTCCTACTGTACTTGGGGAATCTACATTGATCAAAAGCTGACCTTTCAGAACAGGCGAGTTGTCAGGTCACGTGCTTTACTTAGACTCAACGCCCATTGGAGAGCCATGACGAGGCACCGTGCAGGGGCAAGCAAAGATGTACTTCGCTTGTACTATATACAAGCTATACGCTCGCTCATTGACTACGGTGCACCGGCCTGTAGCTCATCTCTTCCCGACAGAGCAGGCAAAGAGTGGAGGTCGATACAAAATCAGGCCGATAAGAACTATGCTTGGGGCCCCATCTGGACCAACACAGTATGTCTCGATCTGAGGCCCGGCTTCCTTCCTTGGCTGACAGAGTAAATATACATAAAACGCCTGCAATAGTGGCCACGATTCTGCACAGGCCAACAAGGTACCCCACTAATGGAGAGGAGACGGATATTGACAAACATGGCACAAGATCCCACTCTCTTCACAGTACGACTCCTGGATCCGTTCGTTTTGTGCATGTGGGCGGAAAGCTGACTCCATGCTGCCTATACACTACTCCTTGAGAAGAGTTGTGACTTCCTGTTGCGAAGCGGGTACCATCCACCACCTCCCTGGCGCCCAGATCCAGCTGATAGTTTGCATATGCAGCTACCCATCTCTAGCGTCTCTGCAGTCAAGACATCTCAGCAATCATGCTGAGGACAAGCATGGCACTTGGCAGAGGGAGGCCACATGTGCAGTGTATTTCACAGAAGGTTTTTAGGTCGACCCTGACAGGAAGAGAGCAGCAGTCTGGACTTGTACCACAATGGTCACACACAAGGATGGCGACCCCTGGACCACTGCACGTTACACTTCAAGCTGAGCGGTGGCGATTCAGCAGGCATTGTCACATGCCCTAACGACTCGACTCCGACCTGTCATACATGTTGATTCCACGTCTGCAATCAATGCCCTCTCCCATCATCAACCACAGGACACAATGTTCACCTCATCACATCGGATCCTTGAGCATAATGGACAGCTTAGAAGTTCAGGGTAACGATCGACATTGAACTGGATTCCCCAGCCATGCTGGCATCGAGGGAAATGAGGCGGCAGATGATGCAGCCAAGGCAGGCAACAGCTATCCACATGTTGGGATGATTTACTGTCCCAATCAGCTACGACAGACCAAAACTGGTGGTGCCAGAGCATGAAACTTATTGGGGGAGGTTTAAGGTGATACCCCATCTTCAACATTGGTAACGAAGCAGCGACTCAGGGGAGAACCCCCGCCAATGATAGGAAGCTGGTCACAGAGCGCAGTGTACCGCCATCCATCGGCACTTCGTTTGGGCTTTCCCACGCCAAGATGATGTAGACATGGCTGAGGAGGAGATGTGCCCATTACTGTCAGCACGTTGTCCAGCTGCCACTAACGCACTATTCTGGATGTGCGGAAGTTACTGAGACGCTCCGCAGGCAACTAGGAGAGATTTTCCCTCCCGAATGAGGAACCTGAGATGACTGCGGCCACACTAGTGTACCAATGGGGTCAACGAACCAGACAAAAGCCTGTTACCTGTGATACGACATATCCTCTTCGCTAGTGTCCATAGGCTAGGAGTCATACGGTCTTGTAGTCGCTTATGAGATGCACCAGTTTGAACTGACCAGAAGAGTGCTTGAACAGCAATGTCTTATCTTGTAGCAGAAACCTTTCTCCCTCGGGAGCCAGAGACGGGTCATCGCATGATTGAGACCCGAGCCGAGGGACTACGGTCTTGGCGAACATTAATACATACATACATCGTTTAGTTACATTCTACCCCAGAGCACTGCTTACTCACGACTGCATTACTCTAACAGAGTAAAGATCAACCAAGCGAGTGGCACAACCATGAGTCGTCCAAACTCAGCACTTGCAGCTGTCGTTAGTGGCAGGCTGCAAGTCAAATGTAATGCGATTTTATCGCTCAAAAGAGGCCTTTGTTGTGTCTGACAGACGACACAGAGGGCCTCACGAGGAAACTACTTACCACCACTGCTACTACCACTCTACGAGGACAGGGATTTACTTGTCTGACTTTCCCTGCACTGCCCCCCCCCCCCCCCCCCCCCCCCCCCCCAAGAAGCCAGGAGAACGTTTGTTCCTCAAGCGACTCGACAACCTTATCACTGTACAGGCCACTAGAAGAAATCAAGTCATCATCGAAAGCAAAAACCCTTGGGCCAAGGTGGACTTTCATTACTAAAATACCCAATGCTTCATTCCATGATGAAAGGTACACTTCAGTGGACCGTCAACATGGCAGCCAGAGCTCTCGTGTGGGCCTGGCTATCACTACTTCCACAACAACCCAGCCTTCATCGAAGCAGAGAAAATTCCAACATATTCTCACAGTGCTATAATTGTTACTCATACTTACACACACAAATGATTGGTCTACCAAGGGCAAGAAGTTCTGCTCCCACCTTGTGGCCGTGAGGGTCATGACTTAAGAAAATTTGCAACACTGCTTCACCACCTAAATGCTTGAAAACTGCAAGAATGACACCTTAATTCTTGCTGCCAGGTGCCCTAACAGAAGAGACATACTCAAGAAAACAACAACAACAAAAGAAAACCCAACCTACAAGCAACCACATATTCTGCTATCGCCGAGCTTCAAGCAGACACTACCAAGATACTACATGCCACGCAAGCTGCTCTCACCACTTCCCTGCCAGCACCTACTGCCGACTCCACCAAGATTCTTTGTTGCATTATGTATGCTCATGTACAGAATGCAGCTGAGCCTGGTTCCTTCAACACCACCATCAATGAACTTTTCAAACTAAATAATATGCCTGCCCTCACATTCCCTGCATCACCACCTTCCACTGAGATCCTAAAATCTACTGCAAATATTACCAGCATCACCGCTGCTCCACCGCTGTCACAACCTCCACTAGACACAGAGATGGACCAATCAGAGACCTCTGAGACGTCGGCAAAACCCACCAATGAGAGTCCACTACCGCTTTCATCCACTGCTAGAGCAACTGACCAGTCGGAAATCTCGCCTTCACCAGTTCAGCCACCAGCCAAGAAAGCAAAAACACAAGACACTGCGGATGCACCTCACGGTGCCACTGTCACTGACACTGCTGCACCACAACAAGTCCGATATCTGAAGGGTGTATACTTCTACACAACCAAGGAGTATAAGAACACAATGCTGTCTTCAGCATTTGTGTCCTTTTACTTTGCAAGTAGTCATTTCGATAAGGACCTGCCTCGCATGGGCCAGTAGGCCTTCTGCAGTGGTCCTCCATTATTATGTTCTTATAGGGTAGTTGATGAGTGGAACAGTCTAACTAGTTGGGTTATTTAGGCTAGGACTTTTGGTAGCTTCAAATTTAGGTTGGAAAAGTATATGAGTAGGATTGATTGGATTTGAGTTGGACTTGGGGATCATTGAAAACTTGATTGTAGATGAATGGTTCAGAGAACCGACACGTTGATAAATCAGACACATGCGCAACTCTTGGGTATCTTTATTGAGGAAACGTTTCGCCACATAGTGGCTTCATCAGTCTATACAAAGGAGAATCGTGAATAGTATGGACTGAAGAAGCCACTGTGGCGAAACGTTTCCTCAATAAAGATACCCAAGAGTTGTACAAATGTCTAGATTATCAACATTGTAAACTGGGTTGGGCAAATAAATACTTGATCGAGAGGGGTTTGGTTTGAACGGGATTTGCATATATTAATTGATGGAGTTATCAGACTTTATTTCTTGGGTAGCATTGAAAATTGGGTTGGGCAAATGTTTTGTGAGGGGGATGGATTGTAAAGGACCTGCCTAGTATGGGCCAACAGGCCTGCTGCAGTGTTTCTCCTTTCTTATGTTGTTATGAGTTGCATTTGAGTCACATGACCTTATTGTCAGGTGTTACACTTCACTCTCAGCCTATATATGCTTTCATTTTAATCATCGTTTGTTGTCGCTCGATCACACAGTCCGATCATACAGTTGCTCAACACCGCAAGAAGCCTCTCTTGGACCCCGTCGGGGTGTAGAATTTATATTCTACAAACGTGATATCCTTTTCACAATGCTGTCGAATCGTGTGAAAATCAAGCCTGTGAATGGTGCAATAAATGACTCCTCGAAGTTAGCTTTAGCTACCGTCGTTAGGACCTGCCTGCAGGTCAAATTTACGGCAATCCACTCTCTGAAAGACTCCTTCATTGTCGTCTGCACAGATGACACGGAAGCACTAAAACTAATGGACGACTCTTCAATCAGGACCCTACAAACACAACAATTCACTCTATCCCCGTCTCCATTCTGAAGTCGAAAAGTTCGGTCTTTGTGAAAAGACTTGACAATATCGTCACCTCTCTCTCTACTTAAGCACTGAAGACATCTATTGAGGAACAAAACACGTGGGCCTCGGTAGACAGCATCTCAAAGATCCCCAACGCCACATCACTGCTAAAGATTACATTCTCAGACATCTCCATGGCTGCCCAAGCTCTCTCTGACGGTCTGGCCATCTCATATTACCACATTCACCCAAGTCATATAGAACAAGAACGTTTCACATACATCTCCCACTGCTGGACCTGCTACTCCTATAATCACACCACCAAGGACTGCCCCATTAAGAATAAAAAGTTTTGTTCAAAATGTGGGAATGATGGACACGATTTCAGATCCTGCACCATTACTACAACACCAACATGTCTTAACGGCAAGGGTAATCATCATATCCTTGCAGCTAAGTGCCCACTCAGGAAAGAAATCATATTGAAGAAAACTAAAGTTCTGAAGACCTCCAATTCACCGACATATGCTGCAATAACCAAACCACAAACCGACGCCATCAAGACTCTACATGCTAATCTACAGGCACCATCGCCCAGCAACTCCCTCTCTCCACTCCCCGACGGTGCTCCTTCCAAGGTGCTGTACTGCATGGTGTATGCACACCTTGCAAACGCAGCAAGCCCCGGCACTTTCAACACCACTATTAACGAACTATTCCGTCTGAACAACATGCCTGCCTTCAATTTTCCGGAATCCACACCTTCAGCAGACATCCTCAAGATCCTGTCTCCTGCCCAAGCAACTGCTCCTGTAACTTCTATAACAACTTCCACCGCTGACAACGTTGATCAAGTTGCCTCAACCACCACCTCCCACCTCTCCCAGCCTGCTGTTACACAACCATTACACCTCACAGCTGCTCCTGTCGAACCTCAGTCACCTGCTACCACCATTGTAGATTCTCCCAGTGAATCCACTCCAGAAGAGGAAGATAACGACGACTCCAGTAAACCCTCATGGGAAAACCTTACCTTTTACACTTCTCCTTCAAATACTGACACCATGACCTGTACTGAACTCTACAAAAGCCTCGGTGCTGGAACAGTCAAGTATGCATGTGAATCACCGCTTCACTTCACACTCACCCAAGTTCTTGAGTTCATCAAGCCTCTACGACTCAAGAAATCGTAATGACACGATTGCAAATAAACCATACCCGACGGGCTGGAGTTTAGAGACTCTATGACCGCGGGTTCAATCCCGGCCGGGGGTATGGTTTTTTTTCAAGCCTCTACGTTTCACCTTCAGCAACAAGGCTAAATTATACCACCTATCTAGAAGCAGCTTCAAAAAGTTTGAAAATGGCTCCATTGCTAACCTGCCTCCTCAGTTACTCCTATAACTCCCATATATGTTCTACCCTCTGATGTGACCTAGCCTGCTGCCAGCTACTGAAGATTCGATGGAAATATAAACACAAATGCAGTATAATGTGATCCTTTATTGACAACGTTTCACCGACACAGTGGGCTTTTTCAAGTCACACACGGATCTCAAGATTCAAGACTTCAACTACCACAAGTTCAATGCGACATTAGTTGCACTTGTGTCCTTTTACTTTACATATTGTCGGTAATTCTACCAACTTTATTACGATGATGATGATAATAATAAAAGATTATTATATTTTATTTATTTTGCAGGCCATCCTGACGCCTGAGGCTGACTCTTATTGTGTCAATACTTCAGGTAGCCTGACACCTGAGGCTGGCTCTTACTGTGACAATACTTCAGGCATCCTGACACCTGAGACTGGCTCTTTTTGTGTCAATACTTCAGGTATCCTGACACCTGAGGCTGGCTCTTGTTGTTTAATACTTCATGTATCCTTACCCCTGAGGCTGGCTCTTGTAGTGTCAATACTTCAGGTATCCTGACACCTGAGGCTGGCTCTTGTTGAGTCAATACTTCAGGTATCCTTACACCTGAGGCTGGCTTGTTGTGTCAATACTTCAGGTATCCTGACACCTCAGGCTGGCTCTTGTTGTGTTAATACTTCATGTATCCTTACACCTGAGGCTGGCTCTTGTAGTGTCAATACTTCAGGTATCCTGACACCTGAGGCTGGCTCTTGTTGAGTCAATACTTCAGGTATCCTTACACCTGAGGCTGGCTTGTTGTGTCAATACTTCAGGTATCCTGACACCTGAGGCTGGCTCTTGTTGTGTCAATACTTCAGTTATTCTGGCACAATATTCTGATACTTGTAGTGTCAATATTAAACTGACTCTTGCATTGCCAAGATAACTGTTACAAATCAGAAGATTCTGTAAATACTGTATATATTGTTAATACAGTGACTACACTAAAAACATAGTTAAGTAAATTAATATACGACATCATTATTAATCATTATGTTGAAAACATCTGAAAAAACTGTTTTTTTAAGACAAATCAACGTACAGGTGTTGATGATAATTCACACTCGCTACAACACCCTTCTTCTCAAGAACAGTGCGTATCTCTCACCAGATTTATTATAGACTATGAAACACTCAAACGTTCAATGTGTCTTAAAGAGCTTTCTGATAAATGTAATTTACTACAACACATGAGAACTCATATTGGAGAAAAACCATATCAGTGTTTAGTGTGTCTGAAAAATTTTTCTAAAAAAAAATACTTTAAAAAGGCACTTGATCATTCATACTGGAGAGAAACCATATCAGTGTTCACAATGTCCAAAAGACTTTTCGCAAAGGTCTGACCTAGTATGTCACATGAGAACTCATACTGGAGAGAAACCATATAAGTGTTCAGAATGTATGAATACCTTTTCTCATAGATCAACATTAGTAAATCACAAGAGAACTCATACTGGAGAGAAACCGTTCCAGTGTTCAGTGTGTCTGAAAGACTTTACAAGAAAACCTTATTTAGTACATCACATTAGAGCTCATACAGGAGAGAAACCATATCAGTGTTCACAATGTCCAAAAGACTTTTCGCAAAGGTCTGACCTAGTACGTCACATGAGAACTCATACCGGAGAGAAACCATATAAGTGTTCAGAATGTATGAATGCCTTTTCTCATAGATCAACATTAGTAAATCACATGAGAACTCACACTGGAGAGAAACCATATCAGTGCTCAATGTGTCTGAAAAACTTTTCTCGAAAGTCTGGTTAAGTAAGTCATATGAGAACTCATACTAGTAAGATATGATTCATGACAGTATATCATTTAAATAAATAAATATATCAATATTTCGGTCTAGTTTACTAAACATTACTTAACCTAAATTATGAAATAATTTTTGAGCGTTTTTTCTTCTCGAAGATTCTGGTATTGGGCCAGACTTGTCTGGCAGCGTGTTGCATGTCTGGCAGTGTGTTGCATGCAACACAACTGGTGACATCTATCAAATAAACAATCTATTAATTCCTACCCTCAGTTTTACTTTGCCACAATACCACCTTGATGGTCTTCCTGAATGTCATTTTTATATATTATATTGTATATTCTTTACAATAGTGTCATTCTGAAGATCATAATTCTTAATTGGTAAATAAATCATATACTGGAGTATACTGGGAGAAATCTTTCATTGCCCACGTGAACCTATCTGAGATCAGGCCTCTTGGTTTACCTGGAGAGGGCTTCTGGGGTCAAAGACCATGCGCCCGGTCTGAGACCAGGCTTCAAGGGGGATCAGGTTCTGATCAACCAGGTTGATACTGCTGGCCTCACGCAAGCTGACGTACTAACCACAGCCCAGTTGGTCAGGTACCGACTATAAGTCCATGTCCAGTACCTTCTTGAAGACAGCCAGGGGCCTATTGGTAATCCTCTTATGTATCCTGAGAGGCAATTGAATAGTCTTGGGCCTCTAACACTTACTTTGCTTTACAGAATGGATATAAATTCTCTAGAAAATGTACAAAGGAGGATGATAAAGTTGATCCCATGTATCAGAAACCTTCCCTATGAGGATAGACTAAGGGCCCTGAAACTGCACTCTCTAGAAAGACGTAGAATTAGGGTGGATATGATTGAGGTGTATAAATGGAAGACAAGAATAAATAAAGGGGATGTAAATAGTGTGCTGAAATACTAGCCTAGACAGGACTCGCAGCAATGGTTTTAAGTTGGAAAAATTCAGATTCAGGAAGGATATAGGAAAGTACTGGTTTGGTAATAGAGTTGTGGATGAGTGGAACAAACTCCCAAGTACCGTTATAGAGGCCAGAACGTTGTTTTAGCTTTAAAAATAGGTTGGATAAATATATGAGTAGATGTGGGTGGGTTGTGAGTTAGACCCGATAGCTTGTGCTACCAGGTCGGTTGCCGTGTTCCTCCCTTAAGTCAATGTGACCTGACTTGACTAGGTTGGGTGCATTGGCTTAAGCCGGTAGGAGACTTGGACCTGCCTCGCATGGGCCAGTAGGCCTTCTGCAGTGTTCCTTCGTTCTTACATTCTTATGTCCTTCATTGTATTCGTGGTGTCCCTGCTTTTCACTGGGGGAATGTTGCATCTTCTGCCGAGTCTTTTGCTTTCATATGGAGTGATTTTCATGTGCAGGTTTGGTATCAATCTTCACAGGACCTTCCAAGTGCATATTATCATGAATCTCTCTTGCCTGCATTCAAAGGAATACAGATCAAGGACCTTCAACCATTCCCAGTAATTTAGGTGCCTTAACGTACTTACGTGTGTATCAGGATCTGGTGAACCAGGCAACTACTGCTGCCGACATATAAACCAGCATACGAACCAAAACCCAGCTGACCAGGTACTGACTTTACATGCCAACCCAGTGCCTTGTTGAAGACAGCCATGGGTCCATTGGCAATCCCCCTTATGTATCCTGGGAGGCAGTTGAACACTCTTGGTCCCCTGAAACTTATTGTGAGTTCTATTAGTGTACTCGTGGTACCTCTGCTTTCCATTCTGAGAAAGTTGCATCTCCTGCAGAGTTTTTTTTTGCATTTGCAGGGAGTGATTCTCCTGAGCAAGTTTGGTACTAATCCTTCTAGGATTTTTCCAAGTGTTTATTATCATGTATCTTTCTTGCCTGCATTCCAAGGAATACATATCGTACTTATGTGCACTTTGAAAGTTCCCCTGCCTTGAAGGGGGCAGTTAGTGTACAGCAGTATTCCAGCCTATTACAATAAAAATAATCACAATAAAAATAATAACTGCAGACAGCAACAGCCCAGGGAAGTTCTACCTTCCTGCCAAATGAGTATAAAACGGAAACCTGTAATTGTTTTACATAATGGTAGGATTGCTGGTGTTCTTTTTTCTGTCTCATAAACATGCAAGATTTCAGGTACATCTTGCTATTTCTATTTACACTAAGGTTACACTACACATACATGCACATGCATATATGTACATACCCCTCTGGGTTTTCTTCTATTTTCTTTCTCGTTCTTGTTCTTGTTCTTGTTTATTTCCTCTTATCTCCACGGGTAAGTGGAGCAGAATTCTTCCTCCTTAAAACATACTTGTTGTAAGACACGACTAAAATGCCAGGAGCAAGGGGCTATTAACCCATTCTACTTTATAAATTGCTAAATTTAAAAGAAGTGTGAGGGAAAAGTTCAACGGATGGGAGTAGCGAGCGAGTATATGGTAACGATAGTTTGATCGCCGGCTACTTGTTAAGGTATGGTCAGCCTAGGTCCCATTATCCCCCCCCTTTTCTCCCCACCCCGAAAGGTGACGTGTAGGGCTCCGGCCAAACAGTAATCACTCGACTCACAGCTCCCAGCACAACTGTAAGTAAAAGCCTCTGCTCCTATTCTAGTGGATATCAATAATAAACTTAGTCCTTTCAAGTGTATGGTGTAGGAGGTAGGTTACTGAAAACAGTGAAGAGTTTTTACGAGGATAGTGAGGCTCAAGTTAGAGTATGTAGGAAAGAGGGAAATTTTTTCCCATTAAAAGTAGGCCTTAGACAAGGATGTGTGATGTCACCATGGTTGTCTAATATATTTATAGATAGGGTTGTAAGAGAAGTAAATGCGAGGGTCTTGGCAAGAGGCGTGGAGTTAAAAGATAAAGAATCACACACAAAGTGGGAGTTGTCACACCTGCTCTTTGCTGATGACACTGTGCTCTTGGGAGATTCTGAAGAGAAGTTGCAGAGATTGGTGGATGAATTTGGTAGGGTGTGCAAAAGAAGAAAATTAAAGGTGAATACAGGAAAGAGTAAGGTTATGAGGATAACAAAAAGATTAGGTGATGAAAGATTGGATATCAGATTGGAGGGAGAGAGTTATAGAGGAGGTGAACGTATTCAGATATTTGGGAGGGACGTGTCAGCGGATGGGTCTATGAAAGATGAGGTGAATCATAGAATTGATGAGGGAAAAAGAATGAGTGGTGCACTTAGGAGTCTGTGGAGACAAAGAACTTTGTCCTTGGAGGCAAAGAGGGGAATGTATGAGAGTATAGTTTTACCAACGCTCTTATATGGGTGTGAAGCGTGGGTGATGAATGTTGCAGCGAGGAGAAGGCTGGAGGCAGTGGAGATGTCATGTCTGAGGGCAATGTGTGGTGTGAATATAATGCAGAGAATTCATAGTTTGCAAGTTAGGAGGAGGTGCGGGATTACCAAAACTGTTGTCCAGAGGGCTGAGGAAGGGTTGTTGAGGTGGTTCGGACATGTAGAGAGAATGGAGCGAAACAGAATGACTTCAAGAGTGTATCAGTATGTAGTGGAAGGAAGGCGGGGTAGGGGTCGGCCTAGGAAAGGTTGGAGGGAGGGGGTAAAGGAGGTTTTGTGTGCGAGGGGCTTGGACTTCCAGCAGGCATGCGTGAGCGTGTTTGATAGGAGTGAATGGAGACAAATGGTTTTTAATACTTGACGTGCTGTTGGAGTGTGAGCAAAGTAACATTTATGAAGGGATTCAGGGAAACCGGCAGGCCGGACTTGAGTCCTGGAGATGGGAAGTACAGTGCCTGCACTCTGAAGGAGGGGTGTTAATGTTGCAGTTTAAAAACTGTAGTGTAAAGCACCCTTCTGGCAAGACAGTGATGGAGTGATTGATGGTGAAAGTTTTTCTTTTTCGGGCCCCTGCCTTGGTGGGAATCGGCCAGTGTGATAATAAAAAAAATAAAAAAAAATAATACTTTTAGATAATCACCACCTTTTTTAAGTATTTTACACTTATCATGGAGAGTGATTTCTTAAGCAGTGGGTAACCTGTCTCTCTTTCCAGCTTAGAATGACTGCTCGGGTCACCTGCCAACCAATGAGAAGTGTCCTTTTTTCTGTCTCATAAACATGAAAGATTTCAGGTACATCTTGCTATTTCTACTTACACTAAAGGGCACATTACACATACATGTACAAGCATATATATGCAAAATGATAAATTAGACAATGTGCAACTCTTGGGTATCTTTTTTTGATGAAACGTTTCGCCACCAGGGGGTTCATCAGTCCTTTACAAAGGAGATTTTGAAGAACAGGAGGAGATGAGGTAATCAGTCCCTAAACCTGAGTAGATGTTGTCGCCCATCAATTTTAAATGAAATAAACATATATGATCCCCCTCTGGGTTTTCTTCTATTTTTTTTTAGTTTTTTCTTCTTTTTTTCCCCTCTTATCCCCAGGGTAAGTGGACGAATTTTTCCCCCGTAAGCCATGCTTGTTGTAAGGATGAAAAAAAAGCCGGGAGCAAAGGGCTATAACCATTAAAAATTATCCCTTTTGGCCTGGATAGGTCCCACCTTAGGGGAGGCAGGGCCGTGTCAGCTTTCAGGGACACTACTCTTCCTTTAAAAAACCCCGGAAAACGGGACACCCCAAGGAGGGTGCTCAGTCCCCCCTGTTTACCATCCTTATGCAGGAACTTGTGAGCCTTCCCTTTCATAGTGGTACACAGCTCCTCAGCTATGCTGATGATCTAGTAGTGAATGGGAAAGGCAATTTAGAACGACAGGCTCATAGAGCTTTGGACCTAATTATGCAGTCTTGCAAGGAACTAGGCCTCAAGATTTCAATCAACACTGAAACACTTCCAAAAACACAATTTGAGTACTCCCAATTACACCACTGAATACTACTAAAACACCGCTGAATTCAATCAAAACACCCTTCAACACCTTCAAACACCCTTGAACACCTTCAAAAACAGCTTTGATCATTTTCAATCAACACTGAAACACTTTCAAAAAACACTATTTGAGTACTCCCAATTACACCACTGAATACTACTAAAACACGCTGAATTCAATCAAAACACCCTTGATCACCTTCAAAAAACAACATTTGAACACACTCAAAACACCTTTGAGCATTTCCAAAACACTATTTGAGTACTCCCAAATAAGATTTGACATCTCTAATTTATCTGCACTTACACATTTTAAACTACAACTCATCCCTCACTCTCCAGACTAGGCATTTTCTCGTTTTTACCCTTTTAGTTCATTAAAGTTATTAAGGGGACACAATACATCAGAAAAAAAGTCACAAAAACTAACTCAAACACTTTACTTTGAACATCCCCAAAACACTCTCATAAATCATTTGAATACTCACATAAACACCCTTGAACACCTTCAAAACACCTTTGAATATCGTTTTTAAACTAATTTCATCACAACCCACTTATATCATCTTTTTTCGGTAACTCTAATTCGACTACACTACCCTCATCAATTACCAACAAATTTTACTCGTTTTAACTAATGTCATCACTGTAACCAAGATTTTCACATATAAAAACTCTATGACACCTAACACACGCACACACACACCCCACAACACCCACAATTTTTTCTCGTTTTAACTAATTTCATCAGAAAAAGGCACAACACCCACAACCCACAATTTTTTCTCGTTTTAACTAATTTCATCAGAAAAAGGCACAACACCCACAACCCACTTCACCCACAATTTTTTCTCGTTTCAACTAATTTCATCAGAAAAGTCACAACACCCCACATCACCCACATCCCACAATTTTTTTTCTCGTTTTAACCCTTTTAGTTCATTAAAGTTAATAAGGGGACACAGTACATCAGAAAAAGTCACAAAAACAACCCACTTATATCATCTTTTTCGGTATCTCTAATTCGACTACATTACCCACAACCCTCATCATTTACCAATTTATTCACATTTTTTTTCCCCCTTCTTTTTACTGAATCTTTAAAGTAATACACATTCCTTCCTACAGTACTAAAATTCTAATAAAATCCTCTCCATACCCATCTCCTTGTATCCACATAAATTAATATTATACTCGCATCAACTACCCAACTATTGCGACATGTTTCAACACCCTCCATTCTTTTCCAATATATCATAACTTTTCATTTCTATAATTTCTTTTTAAAATATTCACACATTACCTTTTATTTTCAGTAAAATCTCCCCATATTTCTAATTACAACCCTCCCCATATCCCTCGCCATCACACCCATCTCCCAACACACCTCTTCAAAACACACACAATAATCACATTTCACATCCACAAATGCATCTCAAATCCACTAAAATCACTATAATCAAGATATTCACAAAACTCTATGACCACCTAACACACACACACACACACACACACACACACACACACACACACACACACACACACAGAGTTGTAAGGCAGTGGAATTGCCTAGAAAATGACGTAGTGGAGGCAGGAACCATACACAGTTTTAAGACGAGGTTTGATAAAGCTCATGGAGCGGGGAGAGAGAGGGCCTAGTAACAACCGGTGAAGAGGCGGGGCCAGGAGCTAGGACTCGACCCCTTCAACCACAAATAGGTGAGTAGGTGAGTACACACACACACACACACCTAACCTAACCTACCTAACCTACCCTAACCTTAACCCAACCTAACTTAACCTAACCTACCCTAACCTTAACCCAACCTAACTTAATCTAACCTAACCTAACCTAACTTATCCTAACCTAACCTTACCTAACCTAACCTAACCTAACCTAACCTAGCATTACCTAACCTAACCTTACCTAACCTATCCTAACCTAACCTAACCTAACCTAAAATATATTGGAACACTTCCAAAATACATTAGAGTACCCCAGAATCACTTTGAACGATCCATTTTTGGAATTTCCAAATTTTTGAAACTTTTCGTAAAACAAAACATTATTTTCTTTTTGGAAAAACACACCATGGTAGAAATTTCCCCAAAATTTCCGAATAGAAACACTTTCCCTCGCTTGAGAGACTCATTAAACTTTTTGGGCCCCCCCTTCCCCCGACGCCACTGGAAATGCGATTCACACCCAAGGGTAGAAATTAAACCTGCGTCAACAGGCGACAGATGGCATGTAATGCGTTTCCACCCAGGGGAAAAAATCCACCTGAATTAATCACCTAACCCAACCTATCCCAACCAACCCAACCTAAAATCCCTAAACCCAACCTAAAACCCCACCAAACCAGCTAACCAAACCCTTCCCAAACCAAACCTAAACCAAACCCATCAAACACCTCCCAAAACTATCCAAAAAAACTACTGTTATTGTGAGGGAAAAATAGGTGTAAGTGGGGTTAAGGTTGTTGGGCAACCAGGAATCATTAGAGAGTTAGTTGCGCGCGCACACACCCCCCCCCCTCTTGGCGGGGGTGGGGCAAAAAAAAGTTCCTGGGGTCCCATTTTTTAAGTTTCTACTCCGGTAAAATTGCCTTCTGGTGGGATGGGGTTTGGGGTTCCCTTTGCCTCACTCTTTTCCTTTAAAATTTTCAGGAGGGGTGATTACCAGGAGTATTACGTTTTTTCTTTTCTAGTGTTTGTGGGTTTCCCGTAAGATTTTGGCCTTTATCATTCTTTTTTCTTTCTTAGATGTTATATTATCATGACCTATGGGTAACCAGTTTTATTTTCTCTTATTTGTCAGCCTGTTCCTGGCGTGGTCTTCCAGGTTTAGACGCCAAGATAAAGGGGCAGACGTGTGTTAATAATACTTATTAACATTATTCTACAACTACCGGCCCTTACCTATACTACTTGTGCTCCATCCAAGTGGTAGGAGATTCCAGAACATCGGATTACCATCTGCCAGGATAACCTCATAAATAACATCAGAGGAAACTATCTAGGGCCATACCTACCCCTACCAACTACCTGAATTGAAGGCACATATTTTTTTTATTATATTTTAAATTTTAAGTAAAATTTTCTCAAAAATCATTTTATTTGTTTTTCCTTAAATCATTCTTTATTTATTTATTTTTCCATTAGTTTCTTTTGTTCAGTTGGAAGGCGTTCCACTGACAATGGCGACCTTGCCAGGATACGACTCTTGAAGCAACATCGTCCTGAGGGTTTCACTGGTTGTGAGTATAACATTTAAGATAGAAAAGGGTGAGTTATTTTGAGGTTTGTCAAGTCATTATGGTAGTCTGGTTGACTACCGTTGTTGGTTCTAAGGTTCGGTTTAGAAGTTTACCTATTTTTTGGGGACCTGGGGAACTTTGATGATAACCCCTCCTGTGTGAACCGTTGTGTATTTTGCTTAGTGAAGGCTATTGAGCCACAAGTGTATTCTTCCAGGGAGAAATATTTATTTATTTTTACTTTGGGAAGTTTTAAAGTTGTGCGGACTGTGTCCCTCTTTTGTAACAGACGTTACTGTTAATTTTAATTGTCAGTTGAAGTTGGGTGCTTAATATTTCTTTTTACAAGATGGATTCTTTAGATTTCGGGTTTGGAAAGCTGGAAAGGAAATGGGATTTACTGGACAAAGCCTTGATAGTTACATTACTGCTAAAATGGCTATTGAAGAGAAAAAGGAACAGGAAAAAATAGCTATTGAAGAGAAAAAAGAACAGGAAAGACTAGCTCGAGAAGAGAAAAAAGAACGGGAAAAAAGACTAGCTCGAGAAGAGAAAAAAGAAAGGAAAAGGGACTAGCTCGAGAGGAAAAAAGACTAGCTCGGGGAAGAGAAAAAGGAACAGGAAAGATAGCTCGGGAAGATAAAATCGAACAGAAAAGGTTAGCTAGAGAAGACAGGTTCAGGCAAGAGAGGTAGCCTTCAAAATGAAGGAATTGAAGAACAGGCTAAGCAGAGGGAGTTAGAACAATCAAGGTTGGAATTAGAACCCAAGAAGATTAGAACTATCTAAACAGAAAATAGATGAAGGGGGGGTACTAGAATATCCTTCCCAAGAAACCTTTAATATTAGGATGCCACAAAATACCACCTTTCTCAGAACAAGATGCCATAGCGGCATATATTACTAGATTCGAGAGTACTGCTACTCTCTGTGACTGGCCATCAGATTCTTGGGCTATGGGCCCTTGGTTTACTACTGTCAGGTTCAGCATTAAAGTCTATTCCACTCTACCCTCTGATGTTATTTCTAGTTATAAGCCTGCTGAAGGAAAGCTATACTTCTGGCTTTCAAAAAAAAACTACTCATCATTACAGGTCGGAGTTTAGGACACATTAAAAAAACTCCTAATCAAAAATTATATGCAATTCTTAACAACACTTTTCAGATTATTTGATTCGTGGATTGATAGTGCTGAGGTTTGACCACGATTTCGAATCTTTACGAGACCTGATGGTAAGAGATCAATTCCTTTCTTCTGTAAACTCTGACTTACGAATATTCATTAAAGAACGAAACGTTCATACGGCTGCAAAAATTTGGCACAAGCTGCTGTTTATATATGCGTGCGCTCATAAAAAATACCCTAAAGAGCGTAGCAGATATAACCCTGTTTTTGCCTAAGCAATCTGAGGGATCCAAACCCCGTACCTAAGAATTCCACGGCCCCCTTCACAGTAAAGTGTTTCAACTGTAATGAGTGGGGTCATAGAAGGCCCGACTGCCCTAGAAAAAAAGGTTTGAAAATGTCGGTAAATGTTTCACTGAATCAAACATAAAACGCCCCTTTTTTAGTGAAGGTACAGTCAATGGTATGAATGTGTCAACCATTCTTAGAGACACAGGATGTTCCTGTTTTGTTATCTCGAGTAAGCTTTTCCCTAACCTGATTCTTCACGTTATAAGTCCACTAAGTTAACTGACTATTTAGGAAGAAGCGATTTTTTTCCCAACAGTCAGTGTTTTGTTAGGTGCAAATGGTTCTCAGGATGGGTAGATGCCGAGTAGTTGCCCCGATAACCTGTGTTCTGTTTTGGTTGGGAAACATACAAGGGGCTGCTTTCCCATCTGAGAAGGACTGTTTGGAATTTGGAGTTTCCAGGGAAGGGTTGGAACCTATATCTCTGTTTCTTCACAGATAGTTCCAGATGAGATTCATTTGGATAACCTAAATCAGAGAGCTGATGGTTACAAAACTCCGGTAACACCTTTAGTAAGTCAGTCACTTGAAATGGAAACGCAGCGCCAGTGGAAAACTACGTGGGGAAACAATCTATACAAAAAATAGACTCAATTAACGTCGTTACCAGAGCTCAGTCTAAGGTAAAACCTATCCACCCTTAGTTTTTTCCCAAAGGAAAGCCAATCGAGCTGTCTCATATAGTTTTAGAGGGTCTTCAAAAGACTTGTCCTTCCTTAGAGGAATCTGGGAAAAGTTAGCTTTAAATGGCAAGGTGACCCAGAGAAAGAAATTTTCTTACAAGTTTGAGTTCAAACACGATCTTTTGTACAAGACTATAGATTTCTGCGGACAAACCCAATGACGTTGGTCGAAGGCCTGTTAGTAAATTTCCGCAGGATTCCCGTGAAAACCATTTTAAAGATTTCGCATGACTTGCCAGTCTCTGGCATTTTTCACATGGGAAGCCCTATAATAAAATCAAGGACCTATATTTCGGGCTAGCATGTCCTCTGACATCTATAAGTACTCCCAGATCATGTCACGTATGTAACTTTCCACGCAGAAGGGTAGAACTAGGAGAGTTCCTATGGTAAAGATGCCAATTTTCTCGGGTCCCTTTTGCAAGGGTTGCAGTAGATATAGTTGGTCCTATCACACCTCGTTCATCAGGAGGCCATAAATATATTTTAACTATGATTGACTACGCGTCCAGCTTCCCAGAGGCCGGTACCCTTAAGTCCATTACGTCCATAGAAGTCGCAAAAAGGCCTTTTTATTTTCTATTTTTTCACGTGTAGGTATTACCTCGTGAAATTCTGTCGGATAAAGGGGCTCAATTCACTTCAGAATTAATGGAACACGTTTATCAACTTGTGGGTGTTAAACCTCTTTTCACTACACCTTCCATCCGATGTGTAACGGAAGGTGGAGCGACAAACATGCCATCCTAAAGTCAATACTAAAAAAAATATGTATTCTTAAACCAACGGATTGGCATAGATTTTTACCATGTGCTTTTTCGCAATGCGCGAGATTCCAAGTGATTCCCTTGGTTTTTCCCCTTTCGAATTTTCTTTATGGGGGGACAAGCTCGTGGTCCACTATCTATTTTGAATGAACTTTGGTCCAAAGATATCAAACCTGAGGTTCAAAACAGTATCAGTTTCTTTTAGATCTAAGGGGAAAAGGGTTGGTAGAAAACGCCAGATTTGGTCAGTAAAAACCTAGAGATTTTCTATGGAAACATACAAGACCTATTTTGACCATAAAAGCTCCAAGCGCACGTTTAATGTTGGTGATGAAGTTTTTGTTCTCCTACCTGACAAATCCAACAAAATTGCTAATTACATGGCGCGGACCGTATTAAAAGTAGTGAAGGTCTGCAATAAGGTAGATTTATATCTTGGATGTCAAGGGTAGAGAAAGAATGTATCACGTCCAATATTTTGAAACGGTACCATTTGAAGAGAAGTTAATCTTTGCGTTTAAAAGCCTTTGACGAAGATACTTCTTCTTTCGGCTTGGATACAAGTGGTGATTCGTACAAATGTAGAATTTGTATTATAGATGAGAGTCTTTTACAGAATCGAAGGAGCTACTGGAATCTTAACGCATGATCCCTCACCCAAAAAAGTCAAATGTCACATTAAAAACGACTTGTCGAATAGGCAAAAGTCTCAAGTAAGTGCCTTAGTAAACACATTTTCTGACGTATTCAACAGAGGTACCAGGACTTACCACCACTATTGTACACAAGATTGAATTGTCGGATCATGAACCAGTAAGGCGGAAAATCTACCCTGTTCCCGTTCACTTACGGAAACTTTTGTAATGAGGTTGACAAAACTATTTTAACTTAAATATCATAGAACCTTCGAAGTCGGCTTTTTGTTCACCAGTTGTTATGGTTAAGAAACCCCATAATTCTTACCGACTGGCACAAGATTTTCGTTATCTGAATACTATAAAATAAATGGGATGCGAACCCATGCCAGTAATTGATCATGACTTGTATAAATTCCATGACTGCAAATTCTTCTCGGAATTAGACATCTCACAAACATACCATCAAATTGCCATTACACCCAGACTCTAAACCTACACTGCTTTCCCTACTCATAGAGGTCTAATGCAATACCGCACAATGCCTTTCGGCTTGGTTACCGGTGTGCCACGTATATTAGGCTTATGAGAATAGTTCTTTCTGATCTAAAGAATGTATCAGTGTATTTTGATAAAATATTTATATCATGACAAATGTCTGGGAAGACCATCTAAATACACTATCGCTTGTTTTTTAAAAGACTAAGAACTCATGGACTTACAGTTAAACCACAAAAGTGCTTTCTTGGCTATCATAAGGTACAATACCTTGGGGTTTATTATTCCTGATAACAACTTTTCACCACTTCCTAATAAAACCAAAGCTGTTTTAGAAAGTACGTTCCCTGCTACCAAAAAGTTATTAAGGGAAATTTCCTTGGAAACTGTAAACTTCTATAGAAACTTCATACCAAAAACTAAGTTTGCTTAACTTCAGTTCTTACAGACTATTTGAAAAAAGGGTGTCAAGGAACCTCTTAGTTGTTCTGAGGAAGCCCAAACCCAAAACTTCGAAGAAATTAAGGTATTTTTCAAACCCCCCTGTCCTAAAATTACCCGATATTAATAAAATATTTTGTCTCGAACAGATGCCTCCCATTCTGGACTCGGGGCTGTTTCTCTTCAATATTATGAGGAGGGCACCTTTCCCAGTACTTTCGCCTAGTAAGAAGCTTCTGCCCAGAGAAGGAAAGATATTCCACTGTGGAGAAAAAAATGTTATGCTTTAGTATGGGTGGTTAAGTAGGGTTTAAATAATACCTATACGGTTTAAAACCCTTTGTGCTTGAAAACAGATCACAAGCCACTGATGTACTTGGAAAAATTTAAAGGGTCAAATAGCAGACTCTTGAGATGGGCTCTGGCTATTCAGGCCCCATAATTTAAAGTCGTTTATATTTTCTGGGGTCTGAAAAACCACTTTTCAGATTGGCTGAGCCGAGGTTGTATTTTTGTGCTTTTCCCTCTGTTCGTTGACTATTGACTCCGTCCATAAGTTTTGGGAAGGGGGGTATTGTGGGGAAAAGTAGGTTTAAGTGGGGTTAAGGTTTTTCGGGCAAACCCGGAATCATTAGAGAGTTACGTTGCGCGCGCACACACCCCCCCCCTCTCTGGCGGGTGGGGCCAAAACTAGTTCCTGGTGTCCGATTTGTTAAAGTTTCTACTCCTGGTAATATTGACCTTACCTGGTTTTGGATGGAAGTTTGGAGAGTCAAATTCGCCTCCACTCTTCTCCTAATCAGGTAGGGTGATCTACCAGGAGTTTTTACTGTTTGTTCTTTTCTAGTGTTTGCTGGTTACAGTAATGATTTTGGCTTTATCATTCTTTTTCTTTCTTAGATGTTATATTATCATGACTATGGGTAACCAGTTTTATTTTCTCTTATTTGTCAGCTCTGTTCCTGGCGTGGTCTTCCAGGATAGACGCCAGATAAAGGGGCAAGAGTGTGTTAATAATACTTATTAACATTATTTTTAACTACCGGCCCTTACCTATACTACTTGTGCTCCATCCAAGTGGTAGGAGATTCCAGAACATCGGATTACCATCTGCCCAGGATAACCTACATAAATAACATCAGAGGAACTATCTAGGGCCATACCTACTCCTACCCAACTACCTGAATTGAAGGCCATATTTTTTTTTATTATATTTAAATTTTAAGTAAAATTCTCAAAAATCATTTTATCTTGTTTTTCCTTAAATCATTTCTTTATTTATTTTTCCATTAGTTTCTTTTGTTCAGTTGGAAGGCGTTCCACTGACAATTATTACCAAATCATCACTGAATACTACCAAATCACCGTCAAAATCACCAGAAACTAAGTTTAACATCACCATCCAACTTTCTTTTTATAGAAAGCCCCTCAAATCACTATATCCAAGAACCCAACCTAACCTAACCTTTCCTAAGCTAACCCAACCTAACCTAACCTAACCTAACCTAACATACCCTAACCTAACCTATCCTAACCTAACCTATCCTAACCTAACCTAACCTAACCTAACACCATCAAACACCTCCGAATACTCCCCAAAACACTACTGATTACTACCAAATCACCGAACCGAACCTAACATTACCCAACCTAACCTAACTTATCCCAACCTAACCTAACTTATCCTAACCTAACCTGACCTAACTTATCCTAACCTAACCTATCCTAACCTAACCTATCCTAACCTAACCTAACCTAACCTAACACCTTCAAACACCTCTGAATACTCCCAAAACACTACTGATTACTACCAAATCACCACTGAATACTGCCAAATCACCATCAAAATCACCAGAAACTAAGTTTATCATCACCATCCAACATCCTTTTTATAGAATGAATACTCTTACCGCATTTTATGTCACCTTCAAACACCTCCGAATACTCCCCAAACACTACTGATTATTACCAAATCACCACTGAATACTTCCAAATCACCGTCAAAATCACCAGAAACTAAGTTTATCATCACCATCCAACTTCCTTTTTATAGAATGAATATTCTTACCGCATTTTATGTTGCATATCACATTTCCTCTTCCACATCATCCCTAAACATCCTTCCTGATTCATTCCGTATATCTCCTAGAGTCGTTTTAACCCCGGACGGACCCATCATGACGTAGGAACCAGAGGAACCATCACCACTCCAACACCACCTACTACACTCTGGCTCCTAATGTCATGATGGTCCCGTCGAGGGTTAAAACAACTCTAGGAGATATACGGAATGCATCAGGAAGGATGTTTAGGGATGATGTGGAAGAGGAAAATGTGATATGCAACATAAAATGCAGTAAGAATATTCATTCTATAAAAAGGATGTTGGATGGTGATGATAAACTTAGTTTCTGGTGATTTTGACGGTGATTTGGTAGTATTCAGTGGTGATTTGGTAGTAATCAGTAGTGTTTGGGGAGTATTTGGAGGTGTTTGAAGGTGACATAAAATGTGGTAAGAATATTCATTCTATAAAAAGGATGTTGGATGGTGATGATAAACTTAGTTTCTGGTGATTTTGATGGTGATTTGGTAGTATTCAGTGGTGATTTGGTAGTAATCAGTAGTGTTTTTGGAGTATTTAGAGGTGTTTGAAGGTGTTAGGTTAGGTCAGGTTAGGTTAGGTTAGGATAAGTTAGGTCAGGTTAGGCTAGGTTAGGTTAGGTTAGGATAAGTTAGGTCAGGTTAGGTTAGGTTAGGTTAGGTTAGGATAGGTTAGGTTAGGTGATTTGGAAGTAATCAGTAGTGTTTTGGGGAGTATTCGGAGGTGTTTGATTGTGTTAGGTTAGGTTAGGATAAGTTAGGTTAGGTTGGGATAAGTTAGGTTAGGTTGGGTAATGTTAGGTTCGGTTCGGTTAGGTTAGGTTAGGTGATTTGGTAGTAATCAGTAGTGTTTTGGGGAGTATTCGGAGGTGTTTGATGGTGTTAGGTTAGGTTAGGTTAGGATAGGTTAGGTTAGGGTATGTTAGGTTAGGTTAGGTTAGGTTGGGTTGGGTTGGGTTAGGTTAGGTTAGGTTAGGAAAGGTTAGGTTAGGTTGGGTTCTTGGATATAGTGATTTGAGGGGCTTTCTATAAAAAGGAAGTTGGATGGTGATGTTAAACTTAGTTTCTGGTGATTTTGACGATGATTTGGTAGTATTCAGTGATGATTTGGTAATAATCTGTAGTGTTTTGGGGAGTATTCGGAGGTGTTTGATGGTGTTTGGTTAGGTTAGGTTAGGTTAGGATAGGTTAGGTTAGGCTAGGTTAGGTGAGGTTAGGTTAGGTTAGGATAAGTTAGGTTAGGGTATGTTAGGTTAGGTTAGGTTAGGATAGGTTAGGTTCGGTTAGGTTAGGTTAGGTTAAGATAGGTTAGGTTAAGTTAGGTTGGGTTAGGTTAGGTTAAGTTAGGTTAGGCTAGGTTAGGTTAGGCTAGGATAGGTTAGGTTAGGTTCGGTTAGGTGAGTTGATTCAGGTGTGATTTTTCTACCTTGGGTGTGAAACGCATTACATGCCATCTGTCTGACCTGTGTTGACGCAGGTGTGATTTTCTACCTTGGGTGTGAATCGCATTACACAGTGGCGTCGGGGGAAGGGGCGGCCCATATAAGCTTAATGAGTCTCTCGGAGTGAGGAAAGTGTTTCTATTCGGAAATCGAGTAAATATTTCTATCATGGGTGTGTTTACCAACAAGAAAATAATGTTCGATTTTACGATAAAGTTTTCAAAACTAATTTGGAAATATCCAAAAATGGAGTCGTTCAAAGTAATTCTGGAGTACTCTAATGTATTTTGGAAGTGTTCCAATATATTTTAGGTTAGGTTAGGTTAGGATAGGTTAGGTTAGGTTAGGTAAGGTAAGGTTAGGTTAGGTTAGGATAAGTTAGGTTAGGTTAGGTTAGGTTAGGATAAGTTAGGTTAGGTTAGGTAAGGTTAGGTTTGGGTAGGTTAGGTAAGGTTAGGTTAGGTTAGGTAAGGTTGGGTTAGGTTAGGTTAGGTTAGGTTAGGTTAGGTAAGGTTAGGTTAGGTTAGGTTAGGTTAGATTAAGTTAGGTTGGGTTAAGGTTAGGGTAGGTTAGGTTAAGTTAGGTTGGGTTAAGGTTAGGGTAGGTTAGGTAGGTTAGGTTAGGATAGGTTAGGCTAGGATAGGTTAGGTGTGTGTGTGTTGTGTGTGTGTGTGTGTGTGTGTGTGTGTTAGGTGGTCATAGAGTTTTGTGAATATCTTGATTATAGTGATTTTAGTGGATTTGAGATGCATTTGTGGATGTGAAATGTGATTTTTGTGTGTGTTCTGAAGAGGTGTGTTGGGAGATGGGTGTGATGGCGAGGGATATGGGGAGGGTTGTAATTAGAAATATGGGGAGATTTTACTGAAAATAAAAGGCAATGTGTGAATATTTTAAAAAGAAATTATAGAAATGAAAAGTTATGATATATTGGAAAAGAATGGAGGGTGTTGAAACATGTCGCAATAGTTGGGTAGTTGATGCGAGTATAATATTAATTTATGTGGATACAAGGAGATGGGTATGGAGAGGATTTTATTAGAATTTTAGTACTGTAGGGAGGAATGTGTATTACTTTTAAGATTCAGTAAAAAGAAGGGGAAAAAAATGTGAATAAATTGGTAAATGATGAGGGTTGTGGGTAATGTAGTCGAATTAGAGATACCGAAAAAAGATGATATAAGTGGGTTGTTTTTGTGACTTTTTCTGATGTACTGTGTCCCCTTATTAACTTTAATGAACTAAAAGGGTTAAAACGAGAAAAAAAATTGTGGGATATAGGTGATGTGGGGTGTTGTGACTTTTCTGATGAAATTAGTTGAAACGAGAAAAAATTGTGGGTGAAGTGGGTTGTGGGTGTTGTGCCTTTTTCTGATGAAATTAGTTAAAACGAGAAAAAATTGTTGGTTGTGGGTGTTGTGCCTTTTTCTGATGAAATTAGTTAAAACGAGAAAAAAATGTGGGTTGTTGTTGTTGTGACTTTCTGATGAAATTAGATAAAACGAGAAAAAATTGTGGGTGTTGTGGGGTGTGTGTGTGCGTGTGTTAGGTGTCATAGTTTTTTATGTGAAAATCTTGGTTACAGTGATGACATTAGTTAAAACAAGTAAAATTTGTTGGTAATTGATGAGGGTAGTGTAGTCGAATTAGAGTTACCGAAAAAAGATGATATAAGTGGGTTGTGATGAAATTAGTTTAAAAAACGATATTCAAAGGTGTTTTGAAGGTGTTCAAGGGTGTTTATGTGAGTATTCAAATGATTTATGAGAGTGTTTTGGGGATGTTCAAAGTAAAGTGTTTGAGTTAGTTTTTGTGACTTTTTTTCTGATGTATTGTGTCCCCTTAATAACTTTAATGAACTAAAAGGGTAAAAAACGAGAAAATGCCTAGTCTGGAGACTGAGGGATGAGTTGTAATTTAATGAAATGTGTAAGTGTAGATAAATTAGAGATGTCAAATCTTATTTGGGAGTACTCAAATAGTGTTTTGGAAATGTTCAAAGGTGTTCAAAGGTGTTTTGAGTGTGTTCAAATGTTGTTTTTTGAAGATGATCAAGGGTGTTTTGAAGGTGTTCAAGGGTGTTTTGAAGGTGTTCAAAGGTGTTTTGAGGTTATTCAAAGGTGTTTTGAGTGTGTTCAAATGTTGTTTTTTGAAGGTGATCAAGGGTGTTTTGATTGAATTCAGCGTGTTTTAGTAGTATTCAGTGGTGTAATTGGGAGTACTCAAATAGTGTTTTTGGAAGTGTTTCAGTGTTGATTGAAAATGATCAAAGGTGTTTTTGAAGGTGTTCAAGGGTGTTTGAAGGTGTTGAAGGGTGTTTTGATTGAATTCAGCAGTGTTTTAGTAGTATTCAGTGGTGTAATTGGGAGTACTCAAATTGTGTTTTTGGAAGTGTTTCAGTGTTGATTGAATATGTTCAAAGGTGTTTTTGAAGGTGTTCAAGAGTGTTTTGAAGGTGTTCAAAGGTGTTTATGTGAGTATTCAAATGATTTATGATAGTGTTTTGGTGATGTTCAAAGTAAAAGTGTTTGAGTTAGTTTTTGTGACTTTTTTTTCTGATGTATTGTGTCCCCTTAATAACTTTAATGAACTAAAAGGGTAAAAACGAGAAAATGCCTAGTCTGGAGACTGAGGGATGAGTTGTAATTTAATGAAATGTGTAAGTGCAGATAAATTAGAGATGTCAAATCTTATTTGGGAGTACTCAAATAGTGTTTTGGAAATGTTCAAAGGTGTTCAAAGGTGTTTTGAGTGTGTTCAAATGTTGTTTTTTGAAGGTGATCAAGGGTGTTTATGTGAGTATTCAAATGATTTAGTAGTATTCAGTGGTGTAATTGGGAGTACTCAAATAGTGTTTTGGAAATGTTCAAAGGTGTTAAAAGGTGTTTTGAGTGTGTTCAAATGATTATGAGAGTGCTTTGAAGGTGTTCAAAGGTGTTTTGAAGGTGCTGAAGGGTGTTTTGATTGAATTCAGCGGTGTTTTAGTAGTATTCAGTGGTGTAATTGGGAGTACTCAAATTGTGTTTTTGGAAGTGTTTCAGTGTTGATTGAAAATGTTCAAAGGTGTTTTGAAGGTGTTCAAGAGTGTTTTGAAGGTGTTCAAAGGTGTTTTGAAGGTGCTGAAGGGTGTTTTGATTGAATTCAGCGGTGTTTTAGTAGTATTCAGTGGTGTAATTGGGAGTACTCAAATTGTGTTTTTGGAAGTGTTTCAGTGTTGATTGGAAATGTTCAAAGGTGTTTTAGAAGGTGTTCAAGAGTGTTTTGAAGGTGTTCAAGGGTGTTTGAAGGTGTTGAAGGGTGTTTTGATTGAATTCAGCGGTGTTTTAGTAGTATTCAGTGGTGTAATTGGGAGTACTCAAATTGCGTTTTTTGGAAGTGTTTCAGTGTTGATTGAAAATGTTCAAAGGTGTTTTTGAAGGTGTTCAAGAGTGTTTTGAAGGTGTTCAAAGGTGTTTATGTGAGTATTCCTATGATTTATGAGAGTGTTTTGGTGATGTTCAAAGTAAAAGTGTTTGAGTTAGTTTTTGTGACTTTTTCTGATGTACTGTGTCCCCTTAATAACTTTGGGTTAGTTTGAGTTAGTTTTTTGTGATAATGTTGTGTTGTATTTTGTAAAGAAATTGTGGGTATTAACGAAAAAATGCGACTTTCTGATGATGAAAAGTTTGGGTTAAGAGTGAAAATGTTTTCCCTATGTTGTAGGTACTATGTCCCCTTATTAACTTTAATGAACTAAAAGGGTCGACAAGATTCTGCTTGTATGTGCGGGGTCCTTTTTAGTTCATTTAACTTAATGAGAGGAATACTGACAGCCGAGTAAACACCCTTCTTAGGTCATTTGACTTGTTTAGACCTGTAGTAAGCATGCCCCCATAGGAGGAGTTCAATGCTTATACCCAGAGGTGGGAATCCAAAAACTTGATCCGAGGAATTGGAGAATTGGGGGAGGGGGTGGGGGTGGAAGGAGGGACAATCCAAAAAACCTTGATCCAAGGAGATGGAGAATTTCGAAAACCCCATAGGGGGATCCAAAATAAAACTTGATCCGAGGAGATGGAGAATTTCGAAAACCCCATAGGGGGCAATCCAAAAACTTGTATTATCGAGAAATTTTGGGATGGGGGTGAAAGTGAGAGGGGGAACCTCAAAAATTTGATCCGATGAGATGGAGAGCACAAGAAAATGAAATTCAAAAAAAAAATCGAAAAAAAATCGGAAAAAAAATCGAGGCGCGGGGGCGATCCGGACGACGCTGCAGAAGGCGCAGCAGAAGGCGCGGGCGGGGGTCGCGAAGGGCGCGGGCGGGCGCGCGCGGGGTCGCGAAGGGGGGTCGTGGGCGGGGGTATTGGTTGGGGGGTCAAGGGTGAGGTAGTCTCGAGGGCGAGGTCAAGGTCAAACCGGAAGTAACACCTAGGTGTGAAAAGGGGACCCTCCAGCTGCTGGCCCTAGACCGGAAGGGACGCCCCAGAGGAAGGCCTAAACCGGAAGGGACGCCCCAGAGGAATGCCTAAACCGGAATGGACGCCCCAGAGGAAGGCCTAAATCGGAAGGGACGCCCCAGAGGAAAAAATGACTATTTCTCTGAATTGGTGAACACTCTCACACGTCACCCACTCAGCTACTCCTATTTCAGCCTAGCAGGTGGTATTGTGCCTTACACAAGACCACAGACATACATCCCTGCAGCTGCCTAAGTGCCCTATCTCTCTAGAGGACAGGCACCTTACATGCCTTACACACCCACCATCTCAAGCTGACCACATCATGAGGAATCAGTCTGTCAGCATCCTGTCGGCCAACATTCCAGATTTCATTACTAATGTTGGAGAGCTCACACAGTTTTGTGAACACTCAACGTTGAAACAATTTTGGACGACAGGACTCCAGAAAATTTTGCAAGAATTGCTGGTTACACCTAATGGATGAGAAGAGACAGGCAAGGGCAAGGAGGAGATGTTGCTGTGTGATTCTCTAAAAGTGTACATGCCCAGCACATTGATGTTGCCATCCCCACTCATCTTGAAATGATGTTCTTCAAGCTACGCGTAAACACTTACCTCTGTACTAGCATGTGCAATGTACAGACCTCAGTGGCAACATGCAAACCCATCAACTTCCTAATGGAAAATGTGGACTCCCTTCTGCTACAACACAACTGTCAACTTGTCATAATTGTTGGTAACCTCAACCAACACCTTATACAGAGGGACTTTTATGACCTTCTTGCAGTAATTGACATGAGAAACTATGTTGATTTCCCTACTCACATCTCTGGCTCCTCCCTTGACCCAGTAGTGAGTGACGTGTACTTAGCTCAGTGGTGACGTGTACTTAGCTCAGTGGTGAAGTGTACTTAGCTCTGTGAAGACGAAGACCTGTTTGTGTGCTCTCTGTGAATCTGAACCAGGATGCCCTCTCTTGAGCAACTTTACCAGCAGCTGAGAGAAGAGCTCAGAGTTGCTAAGATGGAGATACGGCGATTAACGGAGGAGAACAAGAGGATTCGTAGTAATCCTCCTGTTGTGAGTCCCCAGGTTAAGAGGGGAGCTTGGTCAGTGGCCGGGCAACATGGAACCAAGCTGAAGATCAAGAAAACGGTTGGAGAGGCAGAAACAACGAGAAACCAGAAGACTACCGTGGAAACTTCCAACCCATTCTCCGTGCTACCCGACGAATGTGAGTGTTCTACTGGGAATGCCACAACGAGCACCAAAGAAGCATTGGCAGACGTGAGTGAGACATCCCTAAAAACCCCAACGAAGCCAATCGAGAACGTCTTGACAAATTCTGCAAGTGGTGTAATGCTACCTGGCGAATGTGAGTCGACTACTCGGAGCATCACGACGGACGACGCCAAGGAAGGTAAAAACGTTGTTGTTGGGGATAGCCAGATTAGGTACATAGATAGGGCATTCTGCTTGAAAGACAGGAGTAGGAGGCAGAGAGTGTGTTTTCCTGGGGCTGGGATGAAGGATATTGTTAGCCGTCTGGATGACATCATGAGAGGTAATGGGAACAATCCTATTATCTGTCTGTGCTGGAGGCAACGATGTTGGCAGACGTAGGAGTGAGGACCTGATTAGCAGGTATAGGTCAGCAATAGAGATAATTAGGAGGAAGGGTAGGAAACCTGTCATATGTGGCATTTTGCCAAGGAGAGGAGTTGGAAATGAATGGTTGTCCAGAGCAATTGGTGTCAATTGCTGGCTGGACAAATACTGTAAGGAAAATGCGGTAACATTCATTGACAACTGGGACCTCTTCTATGGCAGAAATGACATGTATGCCAGGGATGGGGTTCACTTATCTAGGTGTGGGGTGGGAGCACTGGCCAACGCAGTGGAGGGAGCTGTTAGGTCTTTAAACTAGGAATAGTTAGCGGTATGGGTTTTTGCGGGAAAACTGTGAAGTCTCAGGGTAGTAATATGAGTACTAGGAGAACTAGAAATAGGCAAAATGAGGTGGATATTGGTAAGCCAGTGGCACTAATTGACAAAGACAGTAATAGGTTTAGTGGAATAACAGAAAGGAGCAGAAAGGGTAAAGAGAGAGGAGGGTCTTTAAGTATTTATTACACAAATAGTCGCAGTGCTAGGAATAAGATGGACGAGTTGAGACTAGTTGTTAGTGCAGGTAACATAGATGTATTTGCCATTACTGAGACGTGGTTTAATTCAAAAAGTCGGGACATGCCTGCAGAATGTCACATTCAGGGTTTTAAATTGTTCCAAGTAGATAGAAGTATCGGGAAGGGGGGTGGGGTGGCATTGTATGTCCGAGATCGATTGAACTGTTGCATAAAAACGGGTATTAAGTCTGAAGTAACACATACAGAGTCTGTTTGGATAGAATTTTCAGAGGGGCATGAAAAATTAACTTTAGGTGTGATATACCGTCCCCCAAATTTAGATAGGGACCAGGGGAGACTACTATGGGAGGAAATTCTTAGGGCCACAAGGCACGATAATGTAGTAATTCTAGGAGACTTTAACTTTAGTCATATTGATTGGAATTTCTTGACTGGGAATTTAGAATCATACGACTTCTTAGAAGTAGTTCAGGATTGTGTTTGAAGCAGTTTGTGACAGAACCTACAAGGGGTAATAACCTGCTTGACTTAGTTCTGGCAAACAATGAATCCCTTGTTAATAATTTAGAAGTTTCAGAGGAAATGGGTGCTAGCGACCACAAATCAATTACATTTAGAATTGAATGGATGTATGATAGTAGGGATAACTCAGTAACAGTCCCAGATTTTCGCTTAGCAGATTACGATGGGCTTAGAGAACACTTATTATCTGTTGACTGGGGTAACGAAGAGAGCTATGGAAATAAATGGTATAAAATACCGACACAATGGAAATATAAACACAAATGCAGTATAATGTGATCCTTTATTGACTACGTTTCGCCCACACAGTGGGCTTTTTCAAGTCACAAACAGTTCTGTTTGTGACTTGAAAAAGCCCACTGTCTGGGCGAAACGTAGTCAATAAAGGATCACATTATACTGCATTTGTGAAGAGAGCTATCAATATGACAGTTTTCTGAACACAATACATGCTGCTCAAAGAACGTTTATCCCTTATAAAGAAATTAGATCAAATAGAAATGACCCAAAATGGATGAATAATAGGCTGAAATATCTACTAGGGCATAAGAAAGGAATTTATAGGCGTATCAAAAGAGGCGAGGGTCATCTTATGAATCAGTATATTGACATTAAGAGGGACATTAAAAAGGGGATAAGAAAAGCTAAAAGGGACTATGAAATTAAACATGCTAGGGATTCTAAAACTAACCCAAAAAGTTTTTTCCAGGTATATAGAACAAAAGTCAGAGATAAGATAGGTCCCCTTAAAAATAATTATGGGCATCTTACTGACAAAGAGAATGAAATGTGCTCGATTTTAAATAATTATTTTCTCTCGGTTTTTACACAGGAAGACACTAATAATATTCCGGTAATTAATTTTTATAGTGGGCCAGAAGAAGATAAATTATGCAACATCACAGTCACTAGTGAAATAGTTGTGAAGCAGATAGACCAACTGAAGCAAAATAAGTCACCGGGTCCTGATGAGGTTTTTTCAAGGGTTCTAAAGGTATGCAAAATGGAAGTCTGTGAACCATTAACTAATATTTTTAATTTATCTCTTCAAACAGGTGTAGTGTCTGATATGTGGAAGATGGCTAATGTAATTCCTATTTTTAAAACAGGGGACAAGTCGTAACAGTCAAATTACCGCCCAATAAGCCTGACCTCAATTGTAGGCAAATTACTAGAGTCAATTATAGCTCAAATTATAAGAAGCCATCTCGATAAGCATAGCTTGATTAATGATACTCAGCATGGATTCACAAAAGGCCGGTCTTGTCTAACTAATTTATTAACTTTCTTCAGTAAAGCTTTTGAGGCTGTTGACCACGATAAAGAATTTGATATTATTTACTTAGATTTTAGTAAGGCATTTGATAGAGTTCCGCACCAAAGACTGTTGAAGAAAGTAGCAGCTCATGGCATTGGGGGAAGGGTGCTCTCGTGGATCGAATCATGGCTCACAGACAGGAAGCAGAGAGTGTCCATAAATGGGGTTAAATCCGAGTGGGGATCAGTAACAAGTGGCGTTCCACAGGGATCAGTCTTGGGCCCGTTGTTGTTTATAATGTATATCAATGATCTTGATGAAGGAATTACTAGTGATATGAGCAAATTCGCCGATGACACGAAGATAGGTAGGATAATTGATTCAAACGTAGATGTTAGGGAACTTCAGGAGGATTTAGAAAACTCTACTCTTGGTCAGAAAAGTGGCAGATGCAGTTCAATGTAGACAAATGCAAGGTTCTGAAGCTCGGGAGTGTCCATAACCCTAGCACTTATAAGTTAAATAATGTAGAACTTAGCCATACAGATTGCGAAAAGGACTTGGGGGTTATGATAAGCAGCAACCTTAAACCAAGACAGCAATGCCTAAGCGTACGTAATAAGGCAAATAGATTACTGGGATTTATATCAAGAAGTGTAAGCAACAGAAGTCCAGAGGTCATACTGCAGCATTATACATCATTAGTAAGGCCTCACCTAGATTATGCAGCTCAATTCTGGTCTCCATATTACAGAATGGACATAAATTCGTTAGAAAACATTCAGTGTAGGATGACTAAATTAATACATAGCATTAGAAATCTTCCTTATGAAGAAAGATTGAAGACTCTTAAGTTACATTCACTTGTTAGACGAAGAATGAGGGGAGACCTGATCGAAGTGTATAAGTGGAAGATAGGTATTAATAAAGGGGATATTAATAAGGTCTTGAGGATATCTCTCCAAGAGAGAACCCGCAGTAATGGATTTAAATTAGATAAGTTTAGATTTAGAAAGGACATAGGAAAGTATTGGTTTGGAAATAGGGTAGTTGATGAGTGGAACAGTCTACCTAGTTGGGTTATTGAGGCTAGGACTTTGGGTAGTTTCAAGTTTAGGTTGGATAAGTACATGAGTGGGAGGGGTTGGATTTGAGTGGGACTTGCACATCAGAGCTTATTTCTTGAGTAGCATTGAAAATTGGGTTGGTCAAATGTTTGTTAGTGGGATGAAATGTAAAGGACCTGCCTAGTATGGGCCAACAGGCCTGCTGCAGTGTTCCTCCTTTCTTATGTTCTTATGTTCTTATGTTCGCCACTCAGTGCGGTCCTGGCGAACCTATACATGGAACATCTTGAAGCCGAACGTTTCTCCACCATTATTCCTTCGTCTGTCACCTGGCTCCGTTATGTTGACAACATTCTCCTCATAACTCCTAAACGCTTCAATGTTAAAGCTCTCCAAGACAAGCTCAACCAGGTCGAGCCTTCAATCCAGTTCACACTTGAAGAAGAAGTCGACAACACTCTACCTTTCCTTGATGTTCTACTTTGCAAAGATGACCACGAACTTCGTTTTAAAGTCTATCGAAAACCCACCAACCAAAACGATCTTCTCCACTTTTACTCTCACCACGACACCAAAACCATACGTGGTGTATTTTTAGGCTTTTCCTGCGTGCACTCAGAATCTGCAGCAATGAGTTTCTTGAAGAAGAATGCACGATGATTGAACAAGTATTTTCTAAACTTCACTATCCTCGTCACTTCATCAGAGACTGCAGACGACGGGCATTAAACATCTTCAAAACACCCAGAGAAGACACTGCCGAGAAGAGATACATAGTCCTCCCCACCAACTCCATTGCTAAACACGTTTCCAACATCTTTTCCAATACCTCATTTCAAGTAAACTACCTCCACAACCACGACCATCAAGGACATTTCCAGTGATAGACAGGGCAAGCTTTCACCCTCTGCAGGGGTATACATAATCCCTTGTAATGACTACAACAAGTTATACGTTGGCGAAACATCAAGGGGCCTCCAAACACGTATTTCAGAACACCAAAACGCAAGCAGGTCTGACGATACAAAGGGAAAGCCTGCGTACAACACCGTAATCACACAACCACTTGATAAACTACAGAAACTCAAGACTCATCGCCACAGAAGACAACAAATCAATACCCAAGAATCCTGGGGAAACATCACTTATTTCTATATTCGACAACTTCAACCAAATAGTGGGTTCTATAACTAGCTGAACACTTGCCAAGAAGCTTCTTCATCGCTATCCCACATAAGAACACTGTAGAAGGTCTGTTCACAAACTTGTCCAATCTCCTTTCCAAGCTACCCAAGATTTTAGACTCTATAACCCCACTCGGTACATCATCAGATGCAGCATTCTCCACCTGACCTCAGCATTCTGAACCTGACTATATATACTCGCGTTCCTTCCACCCCAGGTAGTTCTGTTTGTGACTTGAAAAAGCCCACTGTGTGGGCGAAACGTAGTCAATAAAGGATAACATTATACTGCATTTGTGTTTATATTTCCATTGTGTCGGTATTTTATACCATTTATTTCCATCGTATGACGAATGAATTAGAGACATCCTACCACCTATAACAGGAACTTGCACAGGCAAGCCTGTAGGCATATGGGCGACGTCCAAAAGTGGGCCATCGCTAAATGGGAGATGGACACAAAAGAAAGCTGACATCAGGTAGGGTAGGCTCCAAAACCTGGTGAACTCATTCCACCTCTAAATCGACAGGATGGGACCACCTTTACTAGTAGTCAAGAGAAAGCTGACCTCTTTGCCGAACACTTTTCTACCAAAATGCAAGTTCCTGATCCAACTAGGGACCTTCCTAGGATAGCTGCAAGAACTGTGTCAAAACTGTCAGTGGTGACAATAAAGCAGGAGGAGGTGCATTTCCTTCTTAAATCGCTTGACCAAGAAAAGGCTGTGGGCCCAGACAAGTTGAGCCCAAGATTGCTGAGATATGCAGACCAGCTAGCAGCACCTCTAACTCGCATCTTTCAGCACTGCCTAGTACAGTGTAAGTGGCCTTCTCTGTGGAAAGAGGCAAATGTAGTCCCTGTTCACAAAAAGAAGAGTAGAGCAGAAATCAGCAATTACAGACCAGTGTCACTCCTGTCAATCACTGGCAAGCTCCTTGAGACAATAATCTCAAGACAATTGACTGCCACTCATTACTTTGTGACCGACAATATGGCTTCAGGAAAGGTTACTCTGCTGCTGATCTGTTGTTAAATCTCTCCACTACGTGGCACCAGTCGCTGGATGAATCCAAAGTCAGCTGTGTGGTAGCACTGGACATTGCTGGTGCTTTCAAATGGGTGTGGCACTAGGGCCTCTTAGCAAAACTGCTAGCTCTGGGAATTGCAGGCTCTACACTATGTCTCCTCAGTGATAACTTTCATGGTAGATCTCTAAGGGTAGTTCTCAATGGAACAGAATCAGCAAGACATCCTATTGGGGCAAGTATTCCACAAGGAAGCATTCTGGGACCATTGTTATGGAATGTCTACTTCAATGGCCTTCTTCATCTCATCCCAGAATCCCATGCATATGCAGATGACTGTACACAGACATTCACTTATCCAAGAGAAAAAATGCCAGCTGCTCTGAGCTACATCAATCACTAGCTAAGAACTATATCAGCTTGGGGAAATAGATGGCAAGTAATATTTGCACCTGAGAAAACACAAATGATGATGATCTCTAGGCACCATCATGGTAATGCCGGTGCAGCAGTAAGGATGGATGGGAGGATGTTGGCACGTGGGGAAGAAGTTGATATCCTTGGAGTGAAATTTGATTCCAAACTGACCATGAAAAACCACGTTGTAAATCTTGCAAACAAGGCAGCCAGGAAGCTTACAGCACTTCGCCGTATCTCGCATCTGCTTGACAGCAGGGGATGCAAGATTTTTGTACGAGGCACAAGTACACTCACACCTTGAGTATGCTCCACTTTCTTGGTTTGCTTGCCCTCTTCTCATCTGCGACTGCTTGACAGAGTAGAGAACAGAGCAAGACGTCTCATCTCTTGCATGGACCAATCCTGGATAGATCTGTCATTTCAGCAGAGCCTTCAACACAGGAGGGATGTGGGTGGCCTTAGTGTTATGTACAACGCCAATTTTGTCAAGGTACCACACTTGGATCCACTTCGAGGACAGCATGAAACACTGAAGGGCAGAAAGCAGCAACTTCACTCTGGCTGAACCCTTCTCCAGATCATCACTTCATCTGAGATCATTTATCCCCAGGATGACTCAAGTATGGAACACGTTCTTACAGCATTATGATGTCAACGAGATAAAGTCAATTGATCAAATGAAAATGCTGACTCACAGATGACTCCAACTTCATCCTGCACCTTTCTTGTATGTCTCATAACAATAAAAATGCTTTCAAATGAGCTGATGTAGGTAACAGCTCTTAGCTTGTCAATAAAGTTAGGAATCCTTAACCTGTATATAGCTTGTCAATAAAGCTAGGGATCCTTAACCTAACCTTGTCAAACAATGTGTAAAAAAAAAAAAAAAGAAAAGGAGAGAGAGAGAGAGAGAGAGAAAGTGTATGTACCCACCTAGCTGTGGTTGCAGGGGTAGATTCATAGCTCCTGGCCCTGCCTCTTCACTGGTCACTACTGGGTCACTATCCCTGAATCATGAGATTTATCATACCTCTGCTTAAAGCTATGTATGGATCCTGCCTCCACTACATCACTTCCAAAACTATTCCACTTCCTGACTACTGTGACTGAAGAAATACTTCCTAACATCCCTGTGATTCATCTGTGTCTTCAACTTCCAAATGTGTCCCCTTGTTACTGTGTCCCATCTCTGGAACATTCTGTCTTTGTCCACCTTATCAATTCCTCTCAGTATTTTATATGTCGTTATCATGTCTCCCCTATCTGTGTGTGTGTGTGTGTGTGTGTGTGTGTGTGTGTGTGTGTGTGCGTTGATGAGTGTATTCATAGGTTATTATAAGGATTAGTATACGGAAAGTGTGTATGTGAAGAAATTGATATACAACGGTGATACAGTGAGGTCACGACCTCCATCTTGGTTCTCATTCTTTTTATTCTGTATATAAAGTTTATGACAGTAGGAGACCTATAATTGATCTTTTGGGGTGTAAGTGATTGTTAAATATATTTTCAAGGTTAAGGTGTGGAAAACCATGCATTTTGTGTACATAAAGATAAATATGTTTATATTGACAAATTACATAGTTGTACAGAGGAATATAATAGTTGGGTGTACATGCCAAAAGCCTCTCAGTATGCTGAGCATTTCTGGCAAACTTAGAGATTAACTTAAGATTAGTAAGGCATTAATACATAGTTCATATGGTCATTAGATGAGTTACAGCGAGCACAGTAGAACTGTATATTCTATCAGGTGATGCTACATGATTTTGATAACTCTAGTAGACTTTCTGCACCATTGAATTAGTTAAAGATTACAATATTACAATGGAACATTTTAAAACAATTTTCAATATGATGTATTACAATTTAGTACCACTTAAAACAATGAAATTTGGTATAACAATGGAACAATTTTCACTATGATGTACTGTATTACAATCTACTGCTATTTACAACAATGGAAAAATAGACATCCTAATTTCGAGGTAGTAAGTGGCTGAGCATTCATCAGCACAATATGAGTAGCTTTTAAGAAACTGGTAGTGATCAGGTACGGTTTGTCTGGTTAATTTTAGGTGGAAAGGTGATTTCTTATTAGGGCCTTAAACTGATTTGCAGACAGGAGTCCTTTGGTTTGTTCTGGCAATGAGTTCCAGATCTTCGGGCATTTTATGTACATAGCGTTTTTGCATAGGGAGAGATGAACACGAGGGATATCGAAGAGTGATCTGTGTCTCATATTATGGTTGTGTGTTCTGTTATAGTTATCAAGGAGGAGTTTGAGAGGAGGGTTTTCATTAGAGGATAGTGTTCTGTGTATGTAGTAGGCACAATAATAAGTGTGGATGTTTTGTATATTTAGTGAGTTAAGACTCTTGAAAAGTGTTGTCTAATGCAGAAGTTAGTTATCAATCACATTGCAACTATATGGAAATATAAACACATATGCAGTTTAATGTGATCCTCTATTGACAACGTTTCGCCCACACAGTGGGCTTTATCAAGTCACAAACAGATCTTCTTGGGGGAGAAGGTACGTGAGTATTTATAGTCGGGTTCAGAATGTTGAGGTCAGGTGGAGAATGCTGCATCTGATGATCTACAGGGTGGGGTTATAGAGTCTAAAATCTTGGGTAGCTTGGAAGGGAGATTGGATAAGTTGTGAGCAGACCTTCTGCAGTGTTCTATGTTATTATGTTGGATAGTGATGAAGAAGTTTTTTTGGCAAGTGGTTCAGCTATGTTATAGAAGCCGTTGTTCTGGTTGAAATTGTTGATTATAGAGATAATCGATGATTCCAGGATTTTTCGGTATTGAGTGTTGTCTTCTCTGGCGATAAGTTTTGAGTTTCTGTAGTTAATTAAATGGCTGTGTGAATTGCGGTGTTGTACACAGGCAGTCAGTCCTGCTTGCATATTGGTGTTCTGGAATACGTGTTTTGAGGTCTCTTGATGTTTCGCCCACTTATAATTTGCTGCAGTCATTACAAGGGATTATGTATACCCCTGCAGAGGATGGAATCTTGTCCTGTCTACCACTGGTGATGTCCTTGATGGTCGTGGTTGTGGAGGTAGATACTTGGAATGAGGTATTGGAAAAGATGTTGGAAACATGTTTGGCAATGGAGTTGGTGGGGAGGACTATGTATCTCTTCTCTGCAGTGTCTTCTCTGGGTGTGTTGAAGATGTTTAATGCCCGCCGTCTGCAGTCTCTGATGAAGTGACGAGGATAGTGGAGTTTAGAAAATACTTATTCAATTATAGTGCATTCTACCTCAAGGAACTCATTGCTGCATATTCTGAGTGCGCACAGGAAGAAGCCTATAATTACACCACGTTTAGTTTTGGTGTCGTGGTGAGAGTAGAAGTGGAGAAGATCGTTTTTGTTGGTGGGTTTTCGATAGACTTTAAAACGAAGTTCATGGTCAGCTTTGCAGAGAAGAACATCAAGAAAAGGAAGAGTGTTGTCGACTTCTTCAAGTGTGAACTGGATTGAGGGCTCGACCTGGTTGAGCTTGTCTTAGAGAGCTTGAATGTTGAAGCGTCTGGGAGTTATGAGGAGAATGTCGTCAACATAGCGGAGCCAGGTGACAGTCAAAGGAATAATTGTGGAGAAACGCTCGGCTTCCAGATGTTCCATGTATAAGTTCGCCAGGACGGCACTGAGTGGCGAGCCCATGGGTAGTCCAAAAGTCTGCTGAAAGAGGTGATTTTCGAAAGAGAAACACGTAAAGCCGACACATAGTTTAACGTGGTCGATGAAATCGCTGGCTGGAATAGGAAGATCAAGTGAATCGTCAATTTTCCTGCATAGGAGATCGATTGCCTATGTGGTGGGGACTTTGGTGAATAGGGAAGTTACGTCAAGACTGGAAAGTTTCTTGTTCCTTATGTTGATGTTGCGAATGCGAATGAGAGGATCACCCGAGTGTTTGAGATGTGCTTGACTGATAGTGCCCAAGAGTTTAGAGAGGTGTTTTGCGAGAATTCCTGAGAGTTGGTTGGGAGCACTGCCTATTCCCGAAGATATGGGCCTCAGTGGGTTACCAGGATTGTGAGTTTTTGGCAGGCCATACATCCTTGCAGATCTGGGGTTGCTGGGTATGGTGTGCATAAGTTTCTTCCCTTGTTCTGAGTTCCTCAGAATGTGGCGAGTCCTTTGAAGAAATTTTTTAGCAAGGTTGTCCACTTGGTTAGTTGTGAGAGGTTTGTAGGTATCTGGGTCATTGAGCAGATTGAGCATTTTGTTCCTGTAATCATCAGTGTTCATGATAACAACACCACCATCTGTTGTTATCATGAACACTGACTGTTACAGGAACAAAATGCTCAATCTACTCAATGACCCAGATACCTACAAACCTCTCACAACTAACCAAGTGGACAACCTTACAAAAACTTTTCTTCAAAGGACTCGCCGCATTCTGAGACACTCAGAACAAGGTAAGAAACTTCTGCACACCATACCCAGCAACCCCAGACCTGCCAGGATGTACGGCCTGCCAAAAACTCACAACCCTGGTATCCCATTGAGGCCCATATCTCCGGGAATAGGCAGTGCTTCCCACCAACTCTCAGGAATTCTCGCAAAACACCTCTCTAAACTCTTTGGCACTCTCAGTCCAGCACATCTCAGACACTTTGGTGATCTTCTCAATCGCATTCGCAACATCAACATCAGGAACAAGAAACTTTCCAGCCTTGACATAACTTCCCTATTCACCAAAGTACCTACCACACAAGCCATCGATCTCCTACGCAGGAAAATTGACGATTCACTTGATCTTCCTATTCCAGCCAGCGATTTCATCGACCTCGTTGAACTATGTGTTGGCTTTACATGTTTCTCTTTCGAAAATCACCTCTTTCAGCAGACTTTTGGACTACCCATGAGCTCGCCACTCAGTGCCGTCCTGGCAAACTTATACATGGAACATCTGGAAGCCGAGCGTTCCTCCACCATTATTACTTCGACTGTCACCTGGCTCCGTTATGTTGACGACATTCTCCTCATAACTCCCAGACGCTTCAACATTCAAGCTCTCCAAGACAAGCTCAACCAGGTCGAGCCCTCAATCCAGTTCACACTTTAAGAAGAGGTCGACAACACTCTTCCTTTCCTTGATGTTCTTCTCTGCAAAGATGACCATGAACTTCGTTTTAAAGTCTATCGAAAACCCACCAACAAAAACGATCTTTTCCACTTCTACTCTCACCACGACACCAAAACTAAACGTGGTGTAATTATAGGCTTCTTCCTGTGCGCACTCAGAATATGCAGCAATGAGTTCCTTGAGGTAGAATGCACTATAATTGAATAAGTATTTTCTAAACTCCACTATCCTCGTCACTTCATCAGAGACTGCAGACGGCGGGCATTAAACATCTTCAACACACCCAGAGAAGACACTGCCGAGAAGAGATACATAGTCCTCCCCACCAACTCCATTGCCAAACATGTTTCCAACATCTTTTCCAATACCTCATTCCAAGTATCTACCTCCACAACCACGACCATCAAGGACATCACCAGTAATAGACAGGACAAGCTTCCATCCTCTGCAGGGGTATACATAATCCCTTGTAATGACTGCAGCAAATTATAAGTGGGCGAAACATCAAGAGACCTCCAAACACGTATTTCAGAACACCAATACGCAAGCAGGACTGACGATACAAGGAATGCCTGCGTACAACACCGCAATTCACACAACCATTTAATTAACTACGGAAACTCAAAACTTATCGCCAGAGATGACAACACTTGATACCGAAGAATCCTGGAATCATCGCTTATCTCTATAACCAACAATTTCAACCAGAACAATGGCTTCTATAAAATAGCTGAACCACTTGCCAAGAAACTTCTTCATCGCTATCCGACATAAGAACATGGAACGCTGCAGAAGTTCTGCTCACAACTTATCCAATCTCCCTTCCATGTTTCCCAAGATTGTAGACTCTATAACCCCTCCCGGTAAATCATCAGATACAGCATTCTTCCCCGACTATAAATACTCACATACCTTCCACCCGAAGTAGATCTGTTTGTGACTTGAAAAAACCCACTGTGTGGGCGAAACGTTGTCAATAAAGGATCACATTAAACTGCATATGTGTTTATATTTCCATTGTGTCGGTATTTTATACCATTTATTTCCAGTGCAGCTTTATGTTGGGTTATTAAAGGCTGAAGATGATTTGCTGTTGTTAAGCCCTATGCACAAGTGCCATTGGTGAGGTAAGGGTGAATGAGAGAGTGGTACAAAGCAAGAAGAACTGATTGGGTACATAGTACCGTATCTTTGGAAGGATACGTACTGTTTTGGAGAATTTCTTGGAAATTTGCTCTGTGTGTCTGAAATTTGAGACTGCAATCAAGGTGGAGACCTAGAAATTTGCCCTCTGCCTGTCTCAAAATAGGTGAACCATTTACTAATATGTTTAGCTCTACATTTAAAGCTCTGTTTTCAGAATGCATGAATATAATTTGTTTTAATATAAAACTTGAAATGTTCATAAATTTATCTACAGGAAATATTGTTATGGGACTTGTACTTGTAGTGGTAAAGTCATTAAGGATAGTTAATACCTGGAAGATGTAAATGAACTGTCCTGCAGAAGTGTTTGTGTATAGGCAAACAATGTATAAGCTTTTCTTATTGGTATGTTTATGTAGGTAGCATATATTTAAGGTGTTATTACGTTACGATGTTTATTACTTAATTCACAAACGTATTATGATATGTTAATTAACGTAAATTACTGTTTTGTTGTTAAGTTTGGTGACAGCAGACACACTTACCCATTGTGTGTGTGTGTCGGGGGCGGGGGGGGGGTCGAAGTGTGCGCTGTATCGTGTTAGCATATGTAATATTAACACCTTTGATTTTGTTTCTTAGGATATTTAAAGGATAGGTTGAGGATTGTGAATGGACTGGAGTCGTACCAGTAGAGATTTTGTTCCATGTAACATTACACAGCTACTGGTTCTGCCCCCACGACCGCAGTCACTTTGTAAGGCCCTGGAGAGCGGCCTAATCGTTTATTGGAATGCCCCATGTCAGAAGATGACGTGGGGCAGATGGCAAAGGGAAAGGCAAAGGACACTGTGGAAACTTCTGTATCTGCCGACCTGACAGGTGCTACCCAAGGAGACCTATTAAGGGCAGGACCCTCTGCGCACTGCACTATCAGTGCACACATGCAGTTCCCCCCAGATGGAAGGGTTCATGGGAGGATACCAGAAGGCTGTGAATACTCCTCAACTTGCAGGGATGGGGCCATAACAGGTACCCACCCCAGTAGCATTGGCCACCACATAGGACGGGGAATGGCTGACTCCACGTGGAAGAAATAATTCCCGCTCTGCTCAGGCACAAGCAACCAGGGCCTTCAACAAATTCAAGGTTCGTGATTAGAGGTTTGTGAGGTATCTGGAGAACATACCCTGCCTCAAGTTCCGCTGCGAGTTCACTCTCAGGAACGAGGTTCTGGTCATTCCTTGGGACAAGGATTCTTACGAGGAATTAAAGGGGCTTGTTGTGACACATCCCAGCATGGTGGAACTGGTTGCATGGGAGAAGGTATACAATGGGGTGTTCATACACGTCTCTGTGCCCCTCCCATTGAACCCCATTTTGGAAGTGCCCAATATTGTCAAGGCAGAGCGACACACTGCCAAGGTGGACAAGGTGCCCACCCGACAGGTACTGATACACCACAAAGGACCACTCCCCACGCACCTGGACCTTAGGGTCTGGAGAAGGTTCAAGACCTGGCCGTGCTTGTCAGGCCCAATGCAATGCTTCAACTGTCAGGAGTTTAATCACATTGCAGCCACCTGCCAGCGACGGAAGAAGTGTTGAGAGTGCAGCAAGGCACATGATTTGAAGGAATGTATTGCAATCCTCAAGCAACCGACCAATGAGGCCCTTCGGCTGGAGCCCGAGTGTGCCAATGGCTCAGAGAAGCACCATGCCTGGAACCAGAGCTGTCTTGTGAAGGTGCAGCACTGGCAGTAGGTGTATCACCACAATGGCCTGGCACCCACTGCAATGCCCAACATCAGAACCACCCAGCAACAGTCAGCATGGGCTCTGACCCCAGCACCACAGATGCTGTAGTTGGGCAATACCAGCGAGTTCCCAGCATTGGGCTCCCAGCAGTGGCATCAGAGGGCAGTCACTGGCAGTGCGGCCAACAATGGGGTCAGACAGCACGATGGATGAGAAGAACAGAAACACAGGGAAAAGTGGCCACAGGCCAGGAACATTGCCCAGTAGGCCCCTGTTAGGCCTCCTGCCAAGGGCAAGCCCCTCCTGCAAACGGCTAGAGTTGAGCAACGGCTCCAGGTAAAGAGATCCAGAAGCTCACGGCCACTCAGGCCGGACCCAGCGTGCAACCACCTTATGCGATTGCAGTGTCGACAGCCACCGAAACATTGCCAGTGACCCAACACCAACTTGAAGAGTCGTCCGACCCAACACCTACAGAGGAAATGGTAAACTCATTTTCCCTGCTCGACTGAAGAAAACCTTCGGCGTCATCTCAGAGCTCCTCTCTCGCCTGCTGCCATCAGCAGATAACCGGGGCACCTGCAAAGAGCTCCTGTTGTGGATGATAGGCATGGTCTTAATGGACAGGGAGGACTCACTGTGATGGAGGAGACCCTGGAGTCACCAACAATGGAAGACGACGAGGTCCAGACATAGATGGAATCAGAGGGCCACCTCACTAGCCTTTGAAGATCCTCCAGTGGAACATATGTGGGATGCAGCAGAAAATTAACTTAGTGATTGAAGCTGCAGTAGAAGATGAGGTCGATGTCTTCCTGCTCCAGGAGACACTTACCAAACCACCACATCAACCATAGCCACGTATCCCGGGATTCTCGGCTTACCTTCAATGTCTGGAAAGCACCAGCAGAGGCACAGTGATCTATGTCAGGAACACTATCCCTCACTCGATCTTTGCTGAACACATTGACTGTGGAGACGGCGTGGAGGTACAGGCCATCACCTTACACCTGCAGGATGGACCTCTCATGGTTTACAACATATACAGAAGCTCTTGGTCCACCCTTGACATTTCAGAGGTGGCAGCACTCGCCCCCCTGGAGGGTCTTGTTGTGGCTGGGGATGTCAATGCCCACCACCCAATACTTTATTTGGTGTTCCCCACCGGTGCTACTGGGAGACACCTTGCAATTGTGCTAGATGTACTTGAGATCGCGCTCTTCAACAAAAAGGAGCCAACCCATTACTACAGTGGCCTCCTGGACATCACACTCATCTCCAGACAGCTGCTCTCAAGTGCAAGACGGAAGGTCCACCTCATCTGACCAGTGATCACTTTGCAGTGGTCTCCACACTGACGGTCCAGTGGCACCTGTCTCCCACATATACCCCCAGATGGAGTCTCAAGAAGGTCGACTGGCAGTACTTCCAGGAGGTCATCGAGCACTGGTGGACAGAGACTACTTTAACAGAAGATCCAGATGAGGTGGCTCAGAGCCCGCAGGCGGCCGTCATGTGGGCAGCTGAGGCAGCCATACCTAAGTTTACAGGCGGAGGGTCATACAAGTATTACTGGTGGTTCTACAATGAGGAAATCGAAGAGCAGAACCACAGCAAGAACGTCGTCCATAGGCGCCATCCCACGGCCGAGTCCATGCATCTGCTAAGGGAAGTGGAGTGGCATGCACGCCATGTCTCACATGGGGTCTGGCAAACTAAGTGCTACGAGTGGTGTGCCCCCTCAGCTACTCCTCCACCTTATTTTAGATAATGACCAAGATAAGAATGGCCACTGGGCAGTGTCGCGGTGTGGCTCATGTGCACCCAGATCCCTCAATGGAGGCAAAGCAACTGGTAGAACTTTCATCTCTAGAGTGGCTATGATTCAACTTCCTCATGATCTCCTGGACCTCCAGGTCGCTCTTCTTCATACAAGGATAGTGGCGATCCAAGCTGCATGCCAGGCAAAGGATGACACTAATGAAGACTTCACTGAATGGGAGCTCCAGACACCCTTCATATCTAATCAGGGCACTGCACCAGGACATGATGGTATTACCTATGGCATGATCAATTGGTCTGGCCATTCTGGTCAGGAAGCTGTCCTAATGGTCATCAACCAGACATGGAGAGCCGGCAGATTCCCTGCTGTATTGAAAGAGGCCGATATCATACACTGCCCGGGGATCCTGGCAGTGTGAGACACATCTACCTCACCAGTTGCATATCGAAGGTGTCTGAGAGGATGGTGTTGGAGAGACTGACGTGGAAACTTGGCTATCCTCATAAACACCTCCATGGATTCACCAAAGGAGTCTGCACTTTCAAAAGGCTTACCACCCTACTGGCCAGCAGTGGGTCGGACGCCCAAGCCCATATTGTTGTCTTCCTCGACCTCAAGAAAGCTTTCGACCTAGCCAGTGCACCTGCCATCCTTGCACTCTTAGCTTGCAGGGGAGTTAGGGTAGGATGCTGCATGGCTTAGATCCTATCTCCAGGAGAGGTGGGCCCAGGTACATTTCCAGGGGCATTCCTCTTCTCTCAAGACCCTGGAAAATGGCACTCCACAGGGCTTGGTGCTTAGTCCTGCCTTGTTGAATGTACTGATACACCAGCTCATGCACCTGCCTTACTCCACAGGCACCTTCCTGCTCAGCTACACCAATGACCTGGCACTTGTATCCAGGAAGCGCCGGCTATTGCAGCATGCCCAGGAGGACCTCAATCTGCTGACTTCCACTTGCCGAGGCTCAAGATATCTGCAGCGAAATCCAAGTCCGTTATCCTTCGCATCAGGGAACCCAGTGAGAGTCTATGGATCCTGGGCATCGACCTGGAATTGATTTACAGCTATAGGTACCTTGGCATCTATGTCAACAGGTGCCTCACATTACAGAAACATATATGCCACATCAAAGAGTGGGCTCTGCAGAGGGTCAGGGCAATGAGTGCCATGGCCAGCCCTAGGGCTGGGGCCAGCCTCGAGGTCATGAGGTTGCTCTGCATATAGGCCTTATGCTTACTCATCGACTACAGAGCACTTGCTCTGGTTCACGCCAGGCCCATAAGCATCAAGTGTCTCTGTGTGATCCAGAACACTGCTGTATGGGCCATGCTGGGGGCGCCTAGGTGGGCTAATGCAGTGACTCTGAATTTTGTGGCACAGCTGCAGCCCTTTGAGGACAGGATCCAACTTATGGCTGCCAAGAGAATAGCAAAGTTCCTCCAACTCCCAAGGGCTGACAATCTGATGAGGAATTTAAGGGTCTGCCAGGGACATGACATAACAATGCACTCCGGATGCCGATGGATGTGGTCAGTTGAAGACGCCACAAATAAGCTCCTGCCCATGACATTGCTCCAGGCAGGGGGCTGCGACAAACCAGCAGCAAACTACACAGTGCCACCCTCTTGGGCACCAGAGCTGATGGCGGTACACTAGTCAGCCCAACCAGGTAGCAAGAGGCACTGCCCCCAGCACATTCTGCAATGACTTACTTCAGTTTGCATTGCGAGTGTGGAGAGCCCTGATTGTGTGCTGTATTACACCGATGGCTCGAGAGAGACAGAGGCAGGCCACACAGCTGCTGCGATGTTTCACAGCAATCTAACAGTGGGCTGGTGCCTCCCAGACCATTGCAGCTTTCTCCAGGCAGAACAATATGCCATCCAACAAGCTCTGCAGCATGCACTTGCAGACCATGAGCATCCCCCCATCATCCATGTTGATTCCAAGTCAGCGATCCAGGCAATTATGCACAGAGAGCCAAGGGACAATATGCACTTAATCACACGCATCTGTAGTGACCTACAGATGTTCATGACCCAAGGACGCAAAGCCATAATCAACTGGATCCCAATCCATGTAGGTATCCCCGGCATTGATGCAACACATGAGGCTGCTAGACCACAACGCTCGAGGCACAGCCTCGAGTGTTGGGGTCTTAGTAGCCAGATTATACTATGGGCAGATAGATTATGCTATGGGCAGCCAGATTATGCTATGGGCAGCCCTGTCAAACCTGCCACCGCTGGTATGACAGGGCATCTCAGAGGGTGCTCTCTCAAAGTATTTGGATGCGGACCAGGGAACTGTGGGTGAATATCCACTGCCTACACTTAAGGTATCCCACCACTGCATGGAATCATTGAATGGGCAAGAGAGGAGCTCCGTGCCCACTGTGACCAGATGGCTCCAAAACCCCTGGTACGCTACCTGCTAGACTTCCCAGCTGCTATGCCCCTTTACCGTAGACACTTCCCGATGACCCCAGTGGGATGGGCCTGGGAGGATGAGACAGCACATCTAGTGTACCTAGCCATCAGAGACTTGGAGACCCTACTGCCACACATTACAAGTCACCTCACCCCCCTCCCACTGAAGTCGCTGTGAAGGCCTGCTGAGAACCTCCATTGCACCCCACACCAACTACAATTACAGCAATCATTCGTCGCTCAACCTCTGCAGTGAGTGGACGTGCGTTACACAGCCCTCTGCTGACTGTTGAAGCAAGCTGAGATTTTCTTAATATGGTGCAGCAGACACAGAGGCGGATCAACACTGTATAGAGCTGCTGCATGGGACTGTGATGACCTAAACAGCTTCTGTTATCCTGCCAGCCATCATCAGGGAGACTTATGGTGTCGCTGATAAAGAACTTTATGGAGTGGCGCTTAATGGGGCCTATAGGGTCTTTGTTAAGCTCCGAACAACAAGTGTCTCCCAGAGGTTGGTCAACAAATATCAAGATAGTTGTGTGGTTATCAACCCAGTTGTCACAGTGAGGCTCATCGACGTGTCATGTTACTTCACTTGGGTTAATGTGTGAAACGTGCCTTTTGAAGCCGATGAGACTGATTTACCGAAAGTTTTCAGCAGGTATGGAACTGTACATGTGGCGACCATTGGGAAGTGGACGGAGGGCGCATATACTGGCCTCCTTGAAGGTACCTTCTCACTGAAAAGGACTTTGAAACATCCCATACAGTCGTATGTATTGGTGACTAATTTCCGTATGCAAATGATGGTGTCCTATGCTGGGCAACACTGCACTTGTCGTCTTTGTGGAGAATACAACCACTTTGCAGCACAATGTGGTCGCCAACAGTGGAAGAAGGACGTAGGGCAACAACCAATGGAAGAGCCTGTCTAGGTGATTGTTGTGATTGAGTCGGGTGCACGTCCAAAGACGTCATTGTAGAGTGAAGAGGTGGAGCGAGAGGAGGTGCTTGAGGAGTCTTGTGTGACTCTACCTGGGGAACCTTCCTCCGTTGGCCCGGTTATGCTGAGTGAGGAGGGTAGGATGGTTATGGAAGAGAGAGTGGAAGATACATTAGCGACTGTGCTGAAGGGATTATTGGACACACCTGGTGAGACGGAAGAGGGGGGGCTTGATATGCCACTTGGGAATGTGTCTTGTGTACGGTCGCAGGATGTAGAGGAGCTGGTTGAAAAATAGGCTGCTGGGATGAATGTAATCACCGTAGAGGCGGTGGTGCATAACGAAGGCCTTCTGGAGGTGGCTATGGAGGCAGAGAAAGGGTCATGCAAATGGGCAGCAAAACTGTCAGACTCTGATGATATCCTCACCCCGACACAGAGACCTGGTAAGAAGGTGTGGGCAGAGGTGGCACGGGGCAGCCGTAAGGGGCCAAGGGGCCTGGTGGCGGATACTGGAGGATTTCCAGGGTCCGGTTGTGTGCGTGGTGGTAGACACCGGCAGGCGTCTAGAGGCGGATCAGTGCTGAAAGGGCACAAGGTACAGCTGGCTTGAAGTGTGTCTCAGTAAATGTAAATGGGTTGCGTGACAGAGTGAAGTGAATGTGGTTTTTAGGTTTTCTTCGTAGGTATGGGGTGGATGTGGCTTTTGTGAAAGAGCACAATTATAAAGCCAGGTGTGAGTTAGTACTGGATGGATTTCAAGTGTTTGTTGCGCATTCAACTCAATTGAAAGGGTTGGTTGCCAGCCCGATTGTTGTGTATCGTAGTGAGGTAGGGGAGGAAGGGAGGGTCGTGCGAGTGGATGGGCCGTGGATGTGGGAGAGGGTGCAGCTAGTGTGTCTATGGGCCCATAGAGGGAAATGGACGTGTCAAGAATGCATTTGTGAGGGATGTGTCAGTGTACCACCTCCAGTTGCTTCTCCCCTTGGAGGTTGTGAGGTGTGACTGGAATTGTGTGGTGAGAAGGAATGATGTGGAGAATCGAGGGGCAGGGTTTTACTCTGTAGTGTTAAGGAACCTTTTGCGGGGCGTGGGGTTGTGGGATGTGGCTAAGGGTGAGGCATGGGAGGTGGAGTACATGTTTGTGCAGGGAGTGTATGCTGCTCGTCTGGACAGTTTGTATGTAATGCGGAATGTAAGGGTGGAAAGGTTGGGACGAGTTGCCAAAGAGGCATAGGAGTTTCTGGAAATTGAATGTTCGGCTCCTTGCAGACTGAGGGGGGGAGGGGTTTGTGGGATTGTGGAGGGAGTTGTGGTCAGGGGTGGAGGCTGCTGGGGATATGTTGGCGTGGTGGGATGGAGTGGCAAAAGGGAGGATTAGGGCATATTATGTTAGACAGAGCAAGGGGGAGGCTCAGATGACTTTTGGGCTTATAAGATATTTAGAGGGGCAGTTGAGGGAATGTTATGGGAGAGGGGCGGGGGCTTTCGTGCGGAGGAAATAGAGGGGCTGAAGCAACGTATCAGGGAATTGCAGAATGAGAAGCTTGATGCAGTGCGGGTTAAGGGAGGGTTAGAGGAAATTTTTTGGGGTGGCAGGCCATCGGCGTGTGTTCTGTGGGGGCAGCGGAAGCGTCAGGCGGCCATGGAGATGGAGTGTTTGTTAGTGAAAGAGGAGGTCGGAGGGTATCATGTGGGGCAGGTGCTTTGTACAATAGAAGGGATGGGTTATGTGGATGAATGGTTTGGGACTTCTTTGTGGAGTGTTGGTGTGAAGGGGGGGGCATTAGGGCAGTTGGGACGGCATGTGGTCAATGTTCTGAGCAGGGGGGACCGTGTGGCACTGGGAGGTAGCATTAAAGAAGGGGAGGTGTGGAGGGCATTATCGAGTATGAGTAGGGGTAAATCCCCCGATATCGACGGTCTGCCACGTGAGATTTACTTACAGAACTGGGACATACTTAAGGAATTCTTGGTGAAGTTGTTGAATGAGATGAAAAAAAGGGGTTAGCTGGGGGTTTTGCAGGCAACAGCAGTGGTAGTCTTGGTCCCGAAGGTGGCCAGTCCATGCACGGTGAAGGACTATAGGGTTATTTCTTTACTGTGTGTGGATTATAAATTATTTGCTAAAATATTGGGGAATAGGTTCAAGTGTGTGATCAATATGGTGATGGCAGTGGGCCAGTATGGAGTGCCGGGAAGGACTATTCGTGCTTGGGGATCAACTGCAGCAACACACCTAAAGCCAATAATAACCCAACAAAAAGCTGCAGTAAGAATAATCACCAAACCCCATCCCTGGCAACACCCCCCCCCCACTCTTCATAGATCTAAACTTACTCCCTGTTCAGTACATCCACACTTACTACTGTGCAATCTACATCTACAGGACCTTAAACTCCAATATCAACCTTGACCTAAAACGCTTTCTTGATAGTTGTGACAGAACCCACAGGCATAACACCAGACACAAACATCTCTATGACATTCCCAGTGTCCAACTAAACCTTTACAAAAATTCAATGTATGTCAAAGGCCCTAAAATCTGGAACACCCTACCTGAGAACTCTAGAACTGCAGACACATTCATCACCTTCAAAACTACCATTAGAAAACATCTTATCTCCCTGATACACCCCGTCAACTAACTACACGAATACCACCTGGTGGTTCACACTTACACTCACTCACCCATTTGACCATAAACAGAAATATTAATCTCAATCTTAAAATAATGAATCCTGTGATACTCCAATACTGAAACTATGTACTGTGCCAAAACAAAAGCATTCACATTGCTAAACTCACAAACTAGTATTTAGTCACTTAGCCATAATACCAACTTACCTCATAATCTGTAATATTTTAAAATTAAGAATTAAACTAAGTCTGCCCGAAATGCCTAGCCATGCTAGGTGTTCTAGTGGTACACTCTGTAATCATTATTTTACTACATGTAAACCATACAATAACCAAATTCTGTAAACTCAGCATTGTAATCCTTATAGAGAATAAACTTTGAATTGAAGTGAATTGAATTGAATTGAATGTATGAGGGGCATGGGGTGATTCGGGGATTTTTGGAGAGTGTGCAAGGAATGGAGGGGGGGGGTGTTGGCCTTGGATTGGCAGGCAGCATATGATAGTGTCGAGAGAGAGGCATTATGGTGGATGATGAAGAGGTAAGGGTATGGGGACAAGATTGTGAGGTGGATGCAAATGTTGTATCATGGAGTGGGTGTTCAGGTGCAGGTGAATGGGAGGGTGGGTTATCGGATCCCTATGGGTAGAGGTCTGCGGCAGGGATGTCCTTTATCCCAATTACTTTTTGCATGTTTGCAGGATCCGTTTTATAGAGCAGTGGAGATATGTGTGAGGGGGAGTGACAGGGGTGGGTAGGACGATGTGTGCCGGGAATTGTTGGTTATGTAGATGATACGACGATTCTTGTGCGTGAGGGGGGGAAGGTTTAGGAGGGGTGGGGAGGATTGTGGACCTGTTTGGAGAGGCTACTGGTATGAGGGTGAATGTAAAGAAGTCTAAGTTTATGGGGTTGGGGGACTGGCAGGGGAAGGTGGGAGGGGAAGGTGGGAGGGGAAGGTAGTGCGAGGTGGGGTGTTGTGGATCGGGTCAAGATTTGTGGCACTGAGTATATGCAGGATGCACAGCAAGCTAGGATCATTAATTCAGGGAGTGTCATGGAACGGGTGACTAGACGGTTGGATGGGTTGCAGCCGGGTCATTTAGCGCTTCATCAGCGGGTCATTGTAGTAAATGTTTTACTATATAGTAAAATTTGGCATGTGGTCGCTATGTACTTGTTGTTGCAGTCAGATATTGGGGTATTATTGAGGAGAGTCTTTAGGTTTGTTTGGGGGTCGGGATGTGATTGGTTGCGGAGGGGGGTTGTTACTCTCCCAGTGCACAGAGGCTGGCTGGGGTTAATTAATTTAAAGAGTAGGATCATGAGTGTATATGTAAAGAGGGGGTTTCTCCGAGTGGGGGGTGTATAGGTGGTAGGTTGCACCTTTTGTATGAGGATGTCAGAAGATGGTGGGGAGGGAAGGATTTGCAAGTGTGTGAGGATATGTTACGGGTGCTTTTGTATGTTAGGGATTTGAAACACATGAGGGTGGGGGTTTTGGAGAAAGTGGTGGGGGAAAGGGAGGTGGCAACAGTGGAAGGAGTGTATCCAATGTATGCATGGGGGGATATTTGGGGAAAGTTGTGAAGGCTACGCATCCGGCAGCAGGAGCAGGAGGTGTGTTCCCATTCCTCCATGGTATCCTGCCATCAGGTGCGGTTCTTAAAAACCGGAGGATTCGAGAGGAGGGCGTCTGTGGGGTTTGTGGGGGTGAGGATACAGCCTTTCATGCAGTCTATTTCTTTGAATGATTGGGGGACATACGGGAGTGAATGGGGAGGGTAGTACGATGGTTGGGAGGGGGGATTTTGGTTTTATGGGCTTTAAGTTTGAATGTGGGAGGGGTGGGTAGCCCTGTGCAGCGGGCACTTGGTTACCTTATTGTGGATTTTGTGTTTGTGTCGTGGGCAATGAGGGGTCAAGTGGAGGGGGGGGTGCGTAAAAGAGTATTGGTGGCGACCTTTTACGGTACATTGTGTCGAAATCGGGTTCTTTACGGGATATGGTGGGAGTGGGATTTCCATGTAAGCTATCGTGGTTTAACGGTAGGGGTCCTCTTGGGGATGTAAGGAGGGTAAGGGGCCAGGGGATGCGGCAGGCTGGTCTTCCTGGGGAAGGCTTGTGTGTGTGAGTATGACTGGAACACCTATAATGTGTTAACAAAGAGAAATGGTGTTTTATGGTGAGTAGGTTGTGAGAGTATTGGGTATGAGGTATGAGGTTTTCTATGCGTGTTGTAGCGTAAGTATATATTGTGCTTTTTTAATTATGGGGAAGCGGCGTGTGAGATTGTTCTTCATTGTATACTCGAGAATTCAACTTATGTAACCTGTGTGTGCTTTTTATGACAATATGGAAAATTTGTATGTGAGTGAGATGGCTTTTTCACAGGAACTGTGATATATGCAATTGTTAAGTGTGTATGTGTATATACATATGTATATGTATGAGAAAGCATGAGTGTATACGTGTATATATATATATATACATATATATATATATATATATTATATATATATATATATATATATATATATATTATATATATACATATATATATATATATATATATATATATATATATATATATATATATATATATATATATATATATATATATATATATATGTATGTACGTATATGCGTATGTGTGTATATGTGTATGGGTATAAATAGATGTATATGGTGACGAGATGGCCCCTTGTTAGATGAATCTTGTATGTAAAGTAAAAGGACACAAGTGCAACTAATGTGACATTTATTGTGGCAACGTTTCGCTCTCCAGGAGCTTTATCAAGCCATTACAAACAATACATGGACACAGAGGGTATATAAAGGCTCAGAGTGAGGTGAATACTAGTGAGGTACCATTCGGTTGTTCACTAGTGGTAGTAGTAGTAGTAGTAGTGGTAGTGACAAAAGCAATTAATTCGTACATGAGTAAAAGGATATAAAAGCTATTACTTGGGTAACATAAAAATAGGTTGGACAAATATAAACTGGAATGAGGCAGGTTTCAGTGTTCACTCTCTGTGCTTTGTGTAGTATAACAGGAGAGACTATGTGATGGCAGGGTTTACTGTTTTCAGGAGGATTCTTGCTAAGACTTCGGAGATGGTGAAGCTGCCGTTGTTTTGTTTAATTGTATTCGAAACAGCGATCAGTGCTGATTCTTTTTTCATCAAAGACTGCAAGAAAAGAGCTCTTCAGATCATCAATTCTCCACGCATCAACACCGCTCCCAACAAAGTTATAATTCTTCCCAACAGCCAGGTTGCACTAAACGTCTCTAAAGTACTTTCACAAGCTAACACCAGAGTCGCCATCGCTTCTACCACTTCAATAAAGGATCTAACCAGGACAAAACCCAAGCACCACGAACCAGTCAATGCAGGAGTTTACACTATACCCTGTGGAGGCTGTGACAAGATCTACGTAGGTGAAACAGCAAGAAACCTCGACACCCGCCTCAATGAACACATATACGCATGTAGGAACGACAACTTAAACAACGCCTGTGTACAGCACCGAAATTCCACCAATCATCTTATGAAATTCAGAGACGCCCAATTAGTGATAAAAGAAACTAATTTCCGCACACGCAAGTGCCTTGAATCAGCACTGATCGCTGTTTCGAATACAATTAAACAAAACAACGGCAGCTTCACCATCTCCGAAGTCTTAGCAAGAATCCTCCTGAAAACAGTAAACCCTGCCATCACATAGTCTCTCCTGTTATACTACACAAAGCACAGAGAGTGAACACTGAAACCTGCCTCATTCCAGTTTATATTTGTCCAACCTATTTTTATGTTACCCAAGTAATAGCTTTTATATCCTTTTACTCATGTACGAATTAATTGCTTTTGTCACTACCACTACTACTACTACTACTACCACTAGTGAACATCCGAATGGTACCTCACTAGTATTCACCTCACTCTGAGCCTTTATATACCCTCTGTGTCCATGTATTGTTTGTAATGGCTTGATAAAGCTCCTGGAGAGCGAAACGTTGCCACAATAAATGTCACATTAGTTGCACTTGTGTCCTTTTACTTTACATATTGTCGGTAATTCTACCAACTTTATTAGATGAATCTTGTAGAGGTACAATTTTAACACCTTACAGCATGGGATTGTTTAACTGACGCATAGGAAGAACATATTTTGCTTTGACTGGCTTAGTTGCCACGTTTAGTGAAATTACTTATTCTTATTGTATCGGTGTACTCGTTCTGGTTGTGGTGTGTTAACGAGTATCCTTTGTAATGTCACAGGAGGTGGCAGTACACCTATGAACTGAAGTTTTTCAGTAAAAAACAAGGGGGATTATGCTTCGTTGTTGTGTGTGTTTTTTTATGTAATCATATAGATAAGGGGGTAGGGCCTTCCCATTGGGAGGGACGAGTGGGGTAGTGGATGGGTGTATACTATTGTATGATGAACCCATTGTGCTAGTGGCTGATATTTTTTTGAGAAGTTAATTTAGGGTTGCTTTTGTTATACATGGGGCCTTTGTTCAAAGACCTATGTAGCGACAGAGGTTATGTTTATCAGTAAATATTGTATTTTTCCCCCTACCCATGTGGTGGTATACGCTATTATTTATTATTAAAAATTTGCTGGTATTCCCCCGGCCGGGTCTTTTCCAAGTGATGGCCGGCCCTTGGGCTCCCTCTTTGGGAGTGTTGAGCCCAAAAAGTCTCCCAGGGGGAGGAGGCACAAGTCCTCCTCATTTTGGGACCAACTGCCCCCACCCTAGCCACAAGCTGGGCCCTCTCGGGTCTGCCATCCCCGCCCCAAGGGGGAAAATGGGAATGACAGGTTGGAGCTGAAAGCGGGGGCTCGGCCTACCCTACCTAGAAGCGTTGGCATGGTGTCGATTTTTTCGATTACGTCTTAATAAAACATGAGGTATTTGCAGGATTATGTTTTGGAAGGAGTGGGCTTTTTTAGGTTTTTTTTTTTTTGGGTGCGGGTTTTTAGCCCTTGGGGTTAATGCGTTCAAATACGATTGTTTATTGCAATTTTTTTTTTATTCCCCGGTTTTTTTTCCGGCCCGGGGTCTTTTCCAAGTAGGGGACCCGGGCCCTTGGCCCCCTATTGGGGGAGTATCTGAGCCCTAATTTCCCCAGGGGAGGGGTACAATCCCCCCTCTCTATGGGATCAATGCCCCCCAGGCCTAGCCACATTCCTCCCCCCACGGTCGTAGGGAGAAGCAGGCCTCTGGTCTGCCATCTGCCCCCCCCAAAAGGGGCTCGTGGGGAGGCAGTCTTATGAGTGCAGGTGGTCCCTCTATCGCAAAGTAATTTTTCCTGTGTATAACCCATTTAGTGGAATTGTGAGGGGAGAACATTTATGCCATATGGGAAAGGTTTTTTTGATGACGACCTGGTCAGTGTTTTTAAAAAAAAATACATAAAAAAACATTACAGAAAATGAGTTTTGGGCATAAATTGTCCAAAGAACTGGATGGAACCTTTTTCCCACTGGGGGAGGGAATGATAAGATAAGAAAGATAAAATTTCGTTTGGATTTTTAACCCGGGGGTTAGCCACCCGGGATAACCCAAAAAGTTGAGCGTCATGGGGACGTCTAACTTATTTCCATTGGGGTCTTTAATTTTTCCCCCCAGGATGCGACCCCAACGTGCAATCCCGGGTCCCTATATGCGGGCAGGTGAACAGGACAATAGGTGTAAGGAAACGTGGGGAAAATTTTTTTCCACCCCCGGGAAATCGAACCAGGACCCCCCATGGAGGGGAGCTTTGCCACCAGGCCATGGGGCCCAAACTACAAGAAAGAGCCCTACCGGGAGCCAATGCCGGGGCACCAAAATTGGAAGAGAATTCGCTGCTGCCCCGGGTCGAGTGCGGTTGGCTCGCCCCCCTCTTCTGTTTTAGGCGAGCTACCTTGTATCCATGGGCTGAGTGTGAGGAGGCGCGTAATACCTCGGAAATTTGAGCTGCTTCATGGGGCGATTTCACCCTTCAGGCAGGTATTACTCCCCAAAAATATTTGGGAGACCTATGGATCCAGGACGAGAGGTGTATGGTTTGCCTGAAGGGCGTACAGAAACTTCGTTAAATGAATTCTACGCCCTGTACGAGTCGTTGGTGACAGATTCCCAAACGTGAGTCTTGACGTACTCCCCGGGGAATTTTATGATCGCTATCTCGCCACTTTTCGTGGGTTTAAAAATTCGTAATTCCCCTTTAGGCAGATGAGGTGACTCAGGGTGTTTTTGAGGCATATGGGGCCATAATGGCCCAAAAGGGGAAGTGGACGGGGTGCTTACATGGGCGTATGGAGGGAACCTTTTTCCCCGAAGAGACTTGAGAATCCCCTACCGTTTCGTCATGTTGGAGGACTTCAGGGCAAAGTTAGGTATCGTACGCTGGAAGAGACGTACATGTAGAAAAATGTGGGGCGACCATATGGCGGGCGTGTTGAAGCTGAGGGGGGCGCCTGCACAAACTGGTGAAGCACCGATACCAGCGTTTGGGAGTGTTGTTGAGGCCCCAGCGAAAAAAAAGGGCTTGGGCGCTTTTGGAGTGAAGAGGTGGGGGATTTCCCAAAAAAGAGCTGGGTGGTGAGGTAAGCTGTGACATAAAAGAAACTGTTATTAGGCAAGGAGAAAGTAAGAAGTGCAAAAGCAGGGGGAGGTGACGCTCTCGAGGAAAAGCTTTAGGAGTTTGAGGACATTTTACGCCTGCAGAGGATTTGTTACTGAGTGGGGGGAGGCACGGGTTGCCTGTGAAAATGTGATATAAAAACCCTAGCAGGGTTGAAGGGCCAACTAGTAAGGTGAGTTTTCGCCGTGGCTGTGGAAGAGGCGTGGTGGGGGTTGAGGAATCGTGAGGGAACCTCTGAAATAACAGGTGGGAGAAAATCAGAGGGAAAAGGAGGGGCGTCAGACCTGATGATTTCCCCGACGGCCGGGGAGAGGTCTGGGAGGAAGGAAGAGCCTGTCGGGGAGTAAGATAAAAAGGCATCACAAAAAGGGGGGGGTTATGGTGTGAAGCCCTTTTGCTGGTCGGGGCAGGAGGCCCTGGGGTGAATGAAGAGGGGGAAAAGGGTTTTTGGAAACTATAAAGAGGCCTTAGGTGTATGACTGTGAACGTAAATGGATGTGTAATGTGTGAAGAGGGAATGGTTTCGAATGTTTCTGTTTTAAAAATAGGGGGGATGTGGTGTTCCCCAAGAACACAATTTCAAAGGGGGGAAGAGAGCTCGAGGTAGAGGGGTTTAGGTCATGACTCTGCCATTTCCGTCTGAAAGGTGGTGTGGGTATATTGATCAGGGAGGCGGGGCCCGTTTTTTGTTGCTAAAAAAAGTGAGGGGGTAGGGGGGGAGGTATTGGCGGGATGTGGGGTGGGTGGGGCAGAGGGTATCCTTTGTAAGTGTGTAGCCCTGCAGAAAATGTGTGGAGTAAAAAGGGGTTTGTATGTGAAGAACATTTTCTTCTTACGTGGTTTCCTGAGGGCCATCGTTGGTGGGGATTGGAAAAGGTTTTTAGGAGGGGTGCATAGAACAAAAGGGGGGGGGCACGTGTCGGTCCTTGCGGTCTTTTTAGGGGTTTCAGTTGCGGGGGTGCGTTTTAGGGGGAAAGGGGGGTGAGCACACTTTTGTAAGAAGGGGTTATGTGCTAGGTTGGATAGGTGTATATATCTCAAAGGGGGTTTTGGGGTTTTCGTACAATAGAAGTACTTATTCGGTCTTTGGGCGGGGAAGCAGAGGGGGGGTGGGAGTCACTAGCAGGTAATTAGGGGATATTGGAAATTAAAAAACAAGTGTGTTAGCGATGAGGAGGGGATAGAGGGATTTGCAATGCTGTGGGAGGGGTTACGTGCAGAGGTAAATGGGGTAGAGGATGTGGTGATGTGGTGGGATAGCGTGGCTAAAGAATGGATTAAGCAATATTACGTACGGGAAGGGAAACATATCAATTCTTTAAAATATGGGCTTGCCAACTATTTGGAGGATAGGTTATGGGGTTGTTATGCGAGGGGGGCGGTGGCGGGCACTAATCCAATGGATGATATTATGGCAATTAAAGGAAGGCTGCATGAGGTACAGGATGAGAGGTTCCAAGTGGTGCGGGTAGAGGCAGGGGTGGAAGAGGTGTTATGGGGAGATAGACCTTCATCGTGCATATTGCGTAGGCAGAAACAAAGACAGCATACAATGACTATTCCATGGTTGGAGGTTCATGAGTCGATAGGAGGGTACAGGGAGGGGCAGGTCAACAAGCAGGGAAGGAATGGGGGTGTTTGGCTGATAAGTGGTATTGAGAAGAAACTGGCAACGACAAGGGGTAGAGGATGGGGTTTTAGAACAGGTGTGTGGGAGTGTGGTATGTCAGTTGCGTAACAGTGATAGGGAAGCACTGGGTGGGGAAATAACTGAGGGGGAAATATGGAGGGCTTTAAAATGGAATGCGAAAGGGGAAAGCACCGGTAATTGATGGACTCCCAGCAGAGTTTTATCAGCAGCCTTGGGAATTAATGAGGGATTTTTTTGGTTAGGTTATTCAATTGCAGAAGGAGAGAGGTGAGCTGGGTGGAGAAGCAGGCAACGGCTGTCGATGTATTGGTACCAAAGGTAAGGGGCAGCATACGCTTCGGGATTACCGGGGGGATCTCGTTGTTATACACAGATTACAAATTGTTTGCGAAGATTTTGGGAAATCGGGTCAAGTGTTTTGGTGGGGGGGGTATTTTCAAAAAACTCAGTTTGGTTTGCCATGGAGGTCCCATGGTGGAGGGGGATGGGTTACTTTGGGATTTCGTGGGTCAAAAGGGGGGGAGGGGGGGAGGTTTGGGGGCGCTCGATTGGCAAGGGGCATACAATAGAGTGGATCGGAAAGCATTGAAAGCCATCCTCAGGGGTCAGGGGTTTGGGGAAGAAATAATGGGTTGGGTTGAGGCGTTGTATGGAGGTGCAATGGCGAGGGTACAGATTAATTTGGGCGATTGGGTGGGAAGATTGTAATGGGTAGGGGACTTAGGCAGGGGTGTCCTATGTCACAATTATTGTTTGTGTGCGTTCGGGACCCCTTTTATAGATTGGTGGAGCAACGTATGTGTCACGTAGAGGGACCAGGATGTGAGGTTGCGAGGGTTTGGCCAGTTTTAATTGGGTATGTGGATGATACAACTGCTCTGATTAGGGAGGGGATGACAATGGACACATTAGATAGGGTAGTACAAATGTTCGCAGGGGCAACTGGTATGAGGGTAAATTCAGATAAATCCATGGTTATGGGGTTAGGAGCTTGGACAGGAAGGGTTGATTGGGGTAGTGCAGTTGTGAGGAAGCAGGTGAATTCGTAAAAAAATTGCGGTCTTATTTATGCAGACGATCTAACTGTGGCATGCATGGAAAACTCGATTAGGATGGTAGAAAGGATTCAGGGATGCTTGGGTGCATTGCGACCCTATCATTTGACCCTTGTGCAGCGTGCCATTGATATTAATATCTTACTGTATAGCAAAGTATGGCATGTGGCAGCCGTGTTCCCATTAACTGGGCCAGCAATTAACAACATACTTAGGAAGGTTTTTAAATTCTTGTGGGGTTCGAGCTGTGATTGGATTAAAAGGGACATGGTAATGTTACCTGTAAGTAAGGGGGGGCTGGGATTGCTAGACTTAAAGCGGAGGGTCAAATGTGTCTTCATTAAAAGGGAGGTGATGAGGGAAAGTGTGGGTGGGGGGGGGTTTGGCCAGGATCCATAACAGATTGCAACGGATGTATACAGGAGTTGAGTTGCATGAGTGTGAAAACTGTGTTGAGAGCTCTGGCGTGGGATCGAGAGCCAGCAAAGGTTAAAATTAGGTTGGTTGTGTAGATTGTTTAGCCAGGAGGGTTGTAGCGCCTGTAGGGGAATTTTCCCCATGTATGCAGGGGAATATAATGGAATAGTTGAGTAGGATGAGGTTGCAACCTCGTGTTCGGGATGTAATGTATCTTTTCTGCACGGCATTTTACCATTGGTGTGTTCCTAACGGGGATTAGACAGGTACATGACGGGGTGTGGGTGGGGGATATGGGGTGGGGAGGAGTCGGCTTTTCTGTAGTATATTTTTGTTATGGACTGGGGAGTGCAAGGGGGGTTAAATAGGGTGATAATGGGAAGGGGTAAAGGAAATTTTCTGTACTGAAGCATTAATTAAGTTCGAGGGGGGGGTTTGGGGAGGAAAGGTAATCAAGCGTGGGGTACATTTGGCAATTATATATAAATGGGTTGGATTGCGGGGGAAACGGGTTTCAGTGGGTGAACAGGAGGTTTTTAGCGGTGACTTCTATAAAAGGGTATGAAAAAAAAGGAAATTTTAGGGGAGGTGGTGGTGAGGGATTTTTAGGGATTGGGCAATTTACGTTACAGTTTTATTAGACTTGTAATATACGAGGGGGGGGAGGGTATAAATTGGAAAGTGTTGCGGGGGCAGGGAACTGGGTGAAAACAGGGCGCCCCCCCGGTAAGGGATGACAACAAATGTTTGCGTGTGTTTTGATGAGGATGCGTGAGTGAAAAATGTAGGACCAGGTCAAGCACCTGGGAGCTGCCATTTTTTTTGGGTCAGGGACTAACCTATTCATTAAACCATTTTTTCTTCAGGGTAGTAGGAATATGGATAAAGGGATTCAAGGGGGGGGGGTTGCCTACTCCTGGCAATGAGGTAGGGCATATATGATTGGGGAAATGATGGCAGTTCTTGTCCAGTGTGCTTATATTTTTGTAGAAAAACACACATTATTGTATGTAGAAAGATGGGACACATCATGTTTTGGGCTTGGACTTGTACTATGAAATTAACCTCTAAAGCCTGATCTGTAAGGCTGATTGATCAACGTATCCATTCAAAATTTGATTTTTTTTTTATGTTGTTTTTCTATGTAAATAGCACTTAAACTATTATTATGTTGTTACTATGACATAGCAGTCTTTAAAATATTATTATGTTGTTATCTATTTACTAGCATCTTAATCATATTATTATTTGTTATCTAGTACATAGCATCTTTAATCTATTATTTTTGTTGTTTCTATGACACAGCAGTCTTAAGTCATATTATTTTTTTTATCTATGTAATAGCAGTTAAGTCATATTATTATGTTTTTTATCTATGTACATAGCATCTTAAGTCATATTTTATGTTTTATCTATGTACAAGATCTTAAGTCATATTATTATTTTGTTATCTATGTACATAGCGTCTTAAGTAATATGAGTGATTGTTTTAGGTGCAGTTTTTCACAAAATTTTTTTTTTTTATCTGTTTAGGGGAAATATGTGGGAATTTTGCTTGTAGCCGCTACATGGCTGCGGTTTATACTTTATACCTTTTTATTTTGGATATTTTCATAATATTAAGTTTTTATTTATATACTGTGTTTAATACTAGGGTTTACATGCTAAATAATTGCAATAAGTTGCCTTTTGGGGTTACATTCATTTTTGCAAAACCCCTTAGAAAATTAAAAATTTGCTGGTTTTCTTTTACCAGGGTTGGGGTGTCATTTTGTTTAAATAAAAAACATTACCCATTTTAATTTTTATTTAATATTTTTTTGTCCAAGATGTTACGCACACTCATGTAGTTAATTCCTAGTACCCTTTTAAATGAAAGTTAAGATGCAATCAGGTTGGTAAGGTTAATTGGCGGGGGGGGGGGGTAAAATTGTTCAAAATTTCAGCCTTCACGGGTATATAACTCGGGTTAACGGGTTTAAGGGTGTGGGGTATTAGTTGTCAGAACACTTTTGCTGTTGTATTCATTTTTGAAAGGGGTGAATTGGGAATTTTTGGATTTCCCTTTTTTGTGCCCTTTAAATACCGTCCGGCTGAGTGGTTGGGGGGAAAAGGACGTGTGCGGGGGATCTGGACCTACTAATTGCAGCCCTACCCATTTCCCCCCGACTGATAAGCATCATTAAAACTCCTACTGTTGGAAACGCTTCAGTTTGTGAGAATCTTTGGCGAGCGGGACTAAAATACCATGAAACACTGGAAATAGTTTCCTTTTTTTGAAAAGGGCCCCTCACAGGCCTCTGCTCCCCCCCTGCCTTTCATTTGCCTCACCTTTCGCCTCTATAAACAACAGTAAGGGCAATTTTGCTAGCCCACTGCTATCGTGCCTCTCAAATGCACACAACCACGCTTTACCAACCTGAGGAATAACCGAGTGTGCAGTCCTATGTGAGTGAAACCCCAGGGTCCACACACTGAAAATTCTTTTAAACTCCAAACATGGTGCAAGAAGTTCTGCAATTTTTGGAAGTATAAAAATTTTGTACCTTGAGAATCTCCTCGCCTGTGACCTTGAGCGAGGCACTGCATCACCTGCCTGACTTTCGCCCAATTGTATTGAAGGGCGAATGTGCGTCTCAGTTCCCCCTGCTGTTCTCCGATCCCCAACCCGTTTCTCAGTCTTTTCGCCCTATAAAACGACGTGCGTATGGGTGTATTTTTTGCTCCCCCGCTGGTACTCGAATAGTGAGTTCCGCAAGTGCGCGATTTTTTTTGTAATATTTGCATGATTGATTACGCGACTTAGGACATTGGCCCATCAGTACCACATAGGCTTAAAATGAGTGGGGAATGTGGGGCCTGCTGGGTGACCTTGAAAATGGCACTATAAACCCGCATGCCACTTCACCCATACTGCGGTGTCAGTGATTTAATGTCCTTCCCGATTTTCCCTATTCCCGGTACCCTTAACTCGTCTCTTTATCACATATGGGAAAGGGCGATTTTTAGCTGATCCAGGCCAAAACAGCCTCCAAGCCAGCCAGTAAAGGGCCCAAAGGCACTCTTTTCTGACCCAAAAAGCCTTTTGTAAACGTTCTACAGTTTCGGCCGTACCTCGCTTGGGGTTTTTGTGAGAACTAGTTCTTAGTATAAAAATTTTGTCTCCATTCCAAGAAACGGGGCTAGATGTGTTAAGTCCCGGGGGTTTGGAGTAATTAAAAATATACAGGGGGGTAACCTCGAAAGACTGTGGGCCAAGTGAATGACCTTAAAAATTGCACGCGACCTCAGGCCACTACACCCAATTGCCTGTGTCTAGCGGGGTTAATACCCTTCCTTGTCTTTTCTCCTTCCCGATTTGGAACTCAGCCGTTCGCCCTCTTGCTTGTGGTCAAGGGGCGGTTTTTGCCAGACCACAGGGTGCTTGAGTGCCCTGCCTCGTGCCGCACTCCTCATCTTGCGAGTGCTCCTGTGTGCCTCCTCCTGCTGCAAGCAGGTGCCATGGTTGGCCAGGCTTGGCGAGCACAGACACAACTTGGGGGCACACTAAAAGCTACCAGAAAAAAAGTAAGGCAGCCTGCATTTTATCCCGTCCTAGGGCCCAGCATGTCGGGTTAAACATTCTGTATGCTGCTGTCAAACCATGTTTCCTGTAGTGGCTTGAAACAATTTAACGACTTTGCAGTGCGACTTTTTAGGGGACATGCCGAGGTCACTTAAAACATAGTAAGTTTGTGGTGTTTTGGCTTTACCAGTGAACATTCATTTGTCTTACGTGTGCTAGAAGTGTTAAGTGCTGTTTTCCCCCCCAACAGTTAATTGCATTTGTAAGCCTGTATTTAAGATTTTAAAAGGGCTCAGAGTGTGCTTCAGGTACGACCCCTTTACATTTGAAAAAACATGTAATACATCTCGCTCAGGTAACAACTAAAAATAGGGTACATAATTAAATTGCTTGTCTAGTGTCATTTTTTTTTTTTTCAAATACATTTCTCGTTCAGACGAAACTTTACTGAAAACCCCCAAAAAATTCAAATTGCAGGTTCATCTGGGGTGTGAGTGTGAACTTTATGCTTTGTTTTTTTTACTGTGAACAAGTTTTACGCGCAAATGTTCAGTTTCATAAAAACTTTCCTCTTGAAAATTTGGGTTCCCTTTTAAACTGGTTAAGCAAGAGTCACCTGTTAACCTAGTTCCTTCCAACCACTAGGGGGTTTTTAGCGCCTATTTAAAAAATTGTAATAGAAACAATTTTGCAATCTTTAAACTTCAGTTAACATTGGTAAATTTTTTTAGCCTTTTTGTCAACTGATTGTATGTTTTAATTTCGTTTACCCCAAATTTAAGACTGCAACCGCACTGACACATAATAAACACATTAAAACGGGTAACCTCCAAAGCGGGCCTAGTGTGCCCTTTGAGAATTTAGTGTGTTTTTAACCCGGGTTTCCACTCTCTTAATTTACATCAAAACAAGAATTTTTAAGTGATAAAGTTACATTTGGGGACTTTGGAACTTGTCAACATATAATGCTGGTAATGAGATTGTTTTGGTACTGGTTCACTACACAGCTGCACCTTAGCTTTCATACAAAAAACATAGTTAATTGTGGTTACCCAGGATGGACCAAGGAAGTCGACCAGAAAGTGATTTATCTCATTCTTGTAACATTACCTATTTTTTTTTTTTTTTTTTTTTTTTTTTTTTTTTTTTTTTTTTTTTTAGTAATACGTTTACAATCTATGGTTGGGGTAAGAGGTTGTCTTCACGTTCATTGTGATGTCTGCTATATTATTATTTCAGGGGGGACATTGGTGGGAGAACCTGAAAAAACTCAAGGGAGTTTTCATTGAATTAAAAACCTCTGTTTTTAAAGTGATGTATGACAGAATTCAATTTTTTTGCTCAATATTTCCTACTTTTCTCTCCTCCTTCTCTCTCTCTCTCTGTTTTACTTTGTAATTTGTGATAAGGTGTAACCCACCTGTCCTCCATTAATCATTAAGTACCATATTTTTAACAAAACATCAAGAGGCTCTGGTGTGTTTTTTGGTGGGGTGTGGGCGTATTGATGGTGGGTCTGGTTGAGTATGGTTTGGAGGTGTTCATTAAATTGACACTTTTTCCCTTTGATCTATTTTGGACTTCTGCTTTGAGTGAAAATTTGCTCTTGCATAAGCTATAAGGGAAAGATAAGCGAGAAATTCTTGTGTTGTGGCTTCCCCAAATAAAACCCACTGGCAAACAGGGAACTGTCATAGAGGAAAAATATTTCTGAGGTGATGGGAAAAGATATTTAGATTAGATTTTGCCACCGAAGTGGTAGTTTATTTTTGCACCCCATACCATCCTGTACGGGAGCGCGAGAGCATATGGATACACAAAAAACCTAGGGAAATAGGCCCCCAAAGGGTTAACAGGGAAAACATATGGATTTATATCTACATATCTATTTCACTTTTCTGTTTCAAACAAATTTTTGGAAAAATTTCTTAGTAATCTTTTATCTTATTTTCATTAATAAGAATCTTGACATGTCACTAGGGTTATTAACTGTCTGTCTCTGTTTCCTCAATAAGTGGACAATAAGACATATGCAAGAGAATGACCCTATGCCTGATCACATAATTTTACATTTTGTTTGATCATCACTGGTGTCTCCCAAAATGCCAGAAGTACTTGTAACCAAGCCTAACCTGCCACTACAACATCTCAGCTGTTCCCCCATTCAATTGCTCCATAACAACTTATCTACGTTCAGTTTCATAGTGGGGTTTTAAAAACTACCAGGGTCTAACTGCATTCCATAACAAACATTTTTATTATTTACTTCTCTCCTAAATTTTTTCCAATGCTAGACACAGTTATACCAAATTATATCTACATTCTCCTTCTGGGACTCTTCTTGGCTAACATATCACTTTATCATGAAGGGGTAACCAATGTGTGATGGGACCATAGCAAATTTTACATTAAATCCTTGTCCCCAATTTTTTATATTATACCGGCTTTTCCCCAATGACATGTTTTGGACATTATAGAGCCAAGAGCCTTCAATGATGACAAGAATCAGTAATGAGATAGAGTCAAGCTCAGGTCATAGGTTAGCTTGCCCCTTAGGTTGCAAAAAATTCAGTTTGCAGTGTAAACCCCAGTTGTTAATTCTTTTGCCAACTCAACAAAATTTTTTTTTCTTTTTAACTAGGGAGGGGGCAAAAAAGACAGATGCAGCCCCGCCAAAGACTCCGTTTAGATCCATCTTTTAAAACTTTGATAACTTGTTACTACCAGCTGGTGGAAATTTTTTTTCTTTAGAGTTGCTCTAACAAAAGATTTAAGGAAGGATTACTAGCAATGACTTCTTGGGAGGAACTTTTAGGATTGGGTATTAAAAAAACACATCTTCCATGGAGGGGGGAAATCTCTTGTGCCTACGTTATACAGTTTAGCAGGGTTTTAAAACTTAATGCAATTGCATTTTTCACAATCCATTTTTATCGTGTGTATTTACCTCTAACCTTGGGAAGATTTACGTGACAGTGTCTGGTTCGTTTCTCAACATTCTAATACCGATACAGTGTAATTTTAACAATCCATCACTGATACAGAAATACCAAGCTCCTTCCTCAAGTTAAAAACTTTTTTAGATCGGGGAAAGCCAAGAAAATCCGAGACTTCTTTTGCATTAACTTCCCCAAAGGGGCGGAGAACTTTCTCTAGCTAATACAACAGGGAGCAGCATAACAATTAAAGGGCCTAACTAGGCTAGTACACATTTCCACGATTCTCACATTTGCACCAAGTTGGGGTTTTAGCCACAACAGCTTTTTAGAGCATTTAGCCAGCTTTACATTTCTTGTTTATTTTGGTATAGTGGATTTGTTAAAGGGTACATCACCCAAGATAACGAAGTTTTTAAAGACTAATGATTTCAGCCTGCAAAAATGGGTGGGGGATATCGTTTGCTTTAATATCTTTGTTTTAGAGGAAATATTATAGGCCTAGCGTTTCAATTGCTTGAACTTCTTAAAAGGGATTCTCTTCTTATCCCTGTTTAGGATCAGATATCATCAAACAAGCTTTTAGCTATATGTTTTGGTGAGGCGGTAGAGCATTAGGAGAGCATTAATCAAATAAAATAGCAGGGGGTAAGAACTCCTCCCTGCGGGGTACCTAAAGACATTTCTTTAAATCAACCTGAAGCCTGGTAAAGGACAGAGGATATCATTTGACAGGTATCCTATTACCACAGAGTAAGCTACCACCAAATTCATTTGGCTAGTTCAAGAGAAACTTCGTTCGCAATAAACAAAAGCAGATTTTAGATCAAGAAAAGTGGTAAAACTAGTAGAGGTGTGTGCAGTGAGAAAGGTGGAAATACAGTTCTGCACACTTTTACCTTTCATGAATCCATAGAGGTAGGGGGAAAGTTGATGTCTGATTCTGTAGTACAGTCTGTTAAGCATCATTCTTTCAAAAGTTTTACAAAGACAACTAGTTAAGGAGATCGGCCTAAATGTATCAGGCTGTTGGGGCTTAGGGATAGGCACAATGAGACTATTGGTCCAGGAAGTAGGAAATGATGATAGCTTCCAGACCTTCAAAAGTAAACAAAAGAGAAAAAGTGAGAAAGGGCTAGAGCGTCGACTTAGTCACTCACTGACTCCCGAACACAAACAATGTATACTAAACGCCCTTGGGGCACAGATGCTGCAAGAAGTCCTTTCTTCAAGGAAGAATGTGTTTTAAGCTGAACTTCCCGACAACACCCCGCTGTCTGCTAAGTGTGCATGGTGGCTAATGAAGCTGTAAACAAGCATCCAAATCTCAAGGATTCCAAATTTAGGAAAAACACACACAACTTTGTGTTTGTGGAACAGAATGAAGAACTGTCAATGATCTACTTAGTACACCTATGGGGGTATTAAGCTGCTCCGACCTCCATCAGACACTCACCACTTTAAAAAATGGGTCAGTATCATAATCTTTTGGATACCCTCTCTGCATGGACCCATCCCATCTGACTGCTTAAGTGAGCAAAACATCAAACCCTAAAAGACTTAGAGGAAAAACCCCAATTATTGCCAGTTGGGTGGGTCCTGTGCCCCTCCCCCCCGGAATATCTGGGTGCATGGTTTACTTTCCTAAACATCGAAGTGTACTACCCCCTAAACGTAGGTGTTACAAATGCCAGCACTATGGCATGTTGCAGTAGACTGTGGAATACCTACCATCCTTGTGTGGACGTGTGCTGGAAAAACATCCACTAGAGAATGCACAGTAGCCCTGACAGCCGAAATTTAAGTGTATTAACTGTAAAGAAGTTGGGGTTACAGTTTGCCCACAAGGACTCTGCAGTCAGAACCCAAACAACCTTCGATGTAAACCTGATAACAGTCTTTAATGGTAACGAGGATGGGGCCCATCCAGTCTACCACAGCCCAATCTGGACTGACTCTGCAAAGTGTGCAAGAACCCCACCTCACTGCAAAGGATTTCTGGTGATAACCAGAATGCCATCACACACACCACTGTGAGGAGCTAGCCACCCCTGCAAGCACATATGGAACTACTGGTCTGCCCCTACAGAATCATAAGGCCACCCTGAATAAGGGGATGATTTGTCCTTTCTCCCAATACACTACACACAACAGTCAGACAAACACCACACAGGTAACCCCTCCAGAAATTGATATGATCAAGATGCACGAAAACCAACCTGCAATGAATGAGAAACAGAGAACACTAAAGTAACCATGGTACCTGTTTAAGGTGATAGTGTAAGAAAGCACTAAACCAGAATGCCATCCCCCCCTCCGAGAGCATTGGATTTCGCTCTTACCTTCCTCATAATTATAACAAAATTCCAGAAAAAAATGAGCACTTGAACAGATCCTGACAAGTTTAATAAATATATGTAATCAGGATGATGCTCTTGAGCATGTGATGATGTCAAAAGTGCAGCAATCTCCGTTCAGCTTCCAGCAATTTGTGAGAAAAAGCCCATAAACTGCCTTCAAGACTGCCTTTTAACTGGCGCCAAAATGCCGAAAAACGCTTAAAAATAAAGTCCCTGAAGATAAAGACTACAAACTATGCCATATTTGGCTCTTAAGTATCTGCACACTGTAGCAAAGCATAATAGTTATTACCATCTTATGAGGCAAAGATTATGTAATAAAACTCACTACAATGGAATTACATTACAAATCTTTTTTCATGAACATTGCATTCCATCGGAGCGTTGCCTGACTACATCAAATTAGTGCAACCAAGAATATTGAGTCATCTGTTTGCAAGGATGTAGAATGAAGATGGAGCACCTCCACCAAACTTGCCTGATATCACTTATAACCTAAGGTCAACCAACTGTTGTTGTGATGTAATGTCAGAAAGAACTTGCCACATTCACCTTTCCTTGCAAGTCGAGTTAAGCATGCGTATCTGGTGTCAAAGTATATGCAGGCGATTTTTCCATAAACATTTTTTTATCTCTATGCCCAGCGAACGCAGCTCGGACCTGATGCTTTACCAGACGCATCAATAGTGAACCTACCATCCACTTGGAGATTTTTAATGCCAGACATAAGAATATTGGTGGGTCTATAACAAACACCCAATGGAACTAAACTAGTGAGATTGCTAAATGAGCATGATTAATGTTCGAATTGTGGGCACTACTGAGCCTACTCACATATATGGTGGCATACTAGATCTGTGTCTTGATATAATACATCATATGCGATGCATACTCCTGTCATAGTTGATGATCTTCTATCTGATCACTTCCCAAGACTAACAACTGTCAATCTTGATCACATCTCCAGCAATCAAGGAGCTAAATACAGAAGGAGGAAACTTATTCATCGTATGTAGTCTAGAGCTGGATTTGTACCGCTTTCTCAAACCAGAAACACAGAGACAACTTTATTAACCACTTGGATCAATGGTATAAGAATTACGAAGCCCCATTGCACACAAAAATTTAATGATGATTTAAATTAACCACTATTGAGAGTGTTTCCTCACAGATAATTGGGCAGGAATAGGAAACAAAGACCCTCCACTATAAATAACAATAAAAAATCATGTAAATACTATAATGATCCACAGCTCTGCGCAATCTAACACATGCTGCTAGGGGGATTGGTAAAGCATACCGTTAATGTAGAACCCCAGACCTGCTCAGAACGTTCCAAAGCTGCCACTAACAAATGCAAGGAATAGAAAGGAAGAACTTAGGCAACAGGAATGGGAACAGTTTTTATGGATTAAATAGGTCCCACCCCTTTGAGTTTGGCTTTGGAAAGGTATAAATAAATAACCAAGAAAAATACTGGCCAATGTTGCTCCATCCCTTTCCTCTTGAAAAAGCAAATGACCTCATAAATGACTGGTCCAAAACATCCGCATGAAAGCCTTCCATCCTCCTATTAGAAAAAATTAGAGAGTACTTCTAAAGAAGAGTTTGAAACGATTAATTTTATGAGCCAAAATATTGATGAGAGTGATTTGCCTCTTTACCGATATGAATTAGATAAAGCATTAACCAAAGGTCGATCAACTGCTCCTGGAGAGGATGGTATAACCTATGATAATTCTCAAATCTAAGCACGTGCCTGATAACCCTTTGTTGGCACTGTATAATCTCAGTTACATTGAGGGCGTTCATTCCTACTTCCTGGACCAATAGTCTCATTGTGCCTATCCCTAAGCCCTCCCAACAGACTGATACATTAGGCCGATCCTCCTTAACTAGTTGTCTTTGTAAAACTTTTTGAAGAAATGATGCTTAACAGACTGTACGTACAGAATCAGACATCAACTTTCCCCTACCTCTATGGGTTCCTGAAAAGTAAAAGTGTGCAGAACTGATTTCCCAACCTTTCTCAACTCAACACAACATCAGACCTCTACTAGTTTTTACCACTTTTTCATGATCTAAAATCAGCATTTGATATTGCGAACAGAACCGTTCTACTACATGAAACTAGACCAAAAATGAATACACTGGTGGTAGCTTACTCTGCTGGATAATAGGATAACCTGTCAAATAGAGTATCCTCTGTCCTTTACCAAGGCTCAGAAGTGATTCTAAAAGAAATGTCTTTAGGTACACCCGGCAGGGAGGAGTTCTTATCCCATGGCTATTTAATATCCTGATAATGCCTCTCCTAAATGCTCTAACCTGCCTCACCCTAAACATAAGCTATAAGCTATGCTGATGATATCATGATCCATACAACAGGGCATAAAAAATGAATACCATCTTAATGAGGGGGGGGGGGGGATTCAAGCAATTTGTAATCGACTAGGCCTCATAATATCTTTCCTCTAAAAACAAAGATAATAACAAGCAAACGAAATCCCCCACCCCCCATCAACTTGCAGTGTGAAATCATTAGCTACGTTAAAACTTACCAGTGTATCTTGGTTGTAATGTACACTTTAACAAATCCACTATACCACAACTAAACAAGAAATGTAAAGCTTGGCTAAATGCTCTTCAAGCTGTTGCTGCTGCTTACAATCCAACTATGGTGCTAATGTGAGAATCGTGAGAATGATTTACATAGCATGTTAGGTCCTTAATTGATTATGCTGCTCCCATGTTGATATTAGCTAGATGAAGTTCCCCCGACCCTGGAGTTAATGCAAAATGAAGCTCTCAGGATATTCTTGGCTGTCCCAGATCTACAAAATTTTTTTCCTTAACATGAGGGAAGGAGCTTGGTATTTTCTAGTATCAGTGATAGGATTGTTGAAATTAACACTGTACTCGTATTAGAATGGTGAGAAACGACCCAGAGAACCCTGTCACAGTGAATGTTACCCAATGTCCTAGAGGTAAATTACACACAGATCTAAATGGATTGTGAAAACGTGCAATTGCATTAAGTTTTATAACCTGCATGAACTGTATCACTGTAGGCAACAAGAGCATTTCACCGCCTCCATGGAAGATGTGTTCATTTAATAACACATACTTACAATTTTCCTCCAAGAAGCTCATTGCTAGTAATCCCTTCCTTAAATTCTCTTGTTAGAGCAACTGCTCAAAAGGAAATTCTCACCTAGCCGTAGTAATAAGTTATCACAAGTTATATACACTGATGGATCTAAACAGGAGTCTTCTGGCAGGGCTGCATCTGCTCTTGTTGCCACCTCCCTAGTTAAGAACGATAATAAATTTGTTGATTTAGGCAAAGAATTAAACAACTGGGCGTCTACACTGCAAACTGAATTGTTTTGCAATCCTAATGGCGCTAAAGGCTAACACTAAGACACTGAGCTTGACTCTATCATCATTACTGATTCTATGTCATCATTGAAGGCTCTTGACTCAATATAAATGACTCCAACAACATGCTCATTGGGAACCAGTATAGATACTCAAAAATTAGGGACAAAGGAATTAAATGTACAATTGCTATGGATCCCATCCACATCATTGGATTACTCCTTCATTGATAAAGTTAGATGTCAGCCAAGAAGAGTACCCAAAGGAGAATGGTAGAATATAACTTTGCTATAACTGTGGTCTACATTAGGAATAATATTAGGAGAGAAGTAAATAATAAAAATGATTGTTATAGAATGCAGTTTGAAGCCTGAGTAGATCTATAAACCCACTATGATAACATAAGTAAGATAGTATGTTTATGGAGCAACTTGCAATGAACAGACTGACTGATGTTGTAGTGGCCAGGCTTAGGCTTGGTTTACAAGTACTTCTGGCAGTTTTGGAGACACACAGATGATGATCAAACTAAATGTAAATTATGTGATCAGGCATATGGTCACTCTCTTGAACACTATGTGCTTAATTGTCCACTCATTGAGGAATACAGAGACAGACAGTATAATAACCTATGTGACATGTCAAGATATCTTATTAATGAAAATAAGATACCAGATATACTAAGCAAATTTCCTAAATTTGCTTGTAACAGATAAGTGAACTATAGATATGTAGATATAAATCCATATGTATTCCTGTTAACCCTTTGGGGCCTAGTTCCTAGGCCTTTTGTGTATCCATATGCTCTCGCGCTACCGTCCACAGGATGGATATGGGGTGCACAATAAACTAGCCACTTCGGTGGCAAAATCTAATCTGTACCTTAATATAATTTCCACCTTGTATTGTAATGTTTTAAATAAAATATAAAAAAAAAATTAGAAGAGACCCAGGCTGGGATCCTTACCGTCAAATCACCTAGCATAGAATAGAAATGGGTGGGTTATCCTGGGCTATACTAGGTTATCCTGTGTTACGATGAGCTAGACAAAGTCATCCTGTTTTTTTTTTTTATATTTTATTTAAAAACAGTACAGCAGTACATAATTCCAGAATATAAATAGACATAAAAATAACAACATAATTCTCAGAACTGATGGCTCTATAACCTCACTGAAAAAAAATGACAATACTGAAAACAAAATCTTACAAGAAAACGTCTCAAAACAACTATCATTCGCTGCCTGACCACGGTAGAGTGTGGTTGTGCTCTGCACCCCTCTGCTGTTTGTAGGCGAGCTCCCTTGTCAGTTACCTGGCTGCAGCGGTGTTAAGTGGTGCTGTCACGTCTCTGTTAACAACATAGGTGCACTGTGATTGTCAAGATGGCGGTTAGTCTGAGACGCCGGATAAATACTGTAGGCATTGAGCTACTTAAAGGAATGATAACGTCTAGTTCAGTGCAAGTCTTATTGCCAAAGATCATCCGGGAGACATATGGCATACAAGATAGTTACTTGTATGGTGTAGCATTAAACAGAAGCCAAAGAATATTCGTCAAACTGCTATCAGCTACGGTTTATGAATCGTTAGTCACCAGGTTTTAGGACGTAAGTCTTAGCGTCACACCAGCTGTCAGTGTAAGAATGATAGATGTTTCACGGCATTATACGTGGATCAAGTTACACAACGTTCCCTTTGAGGCGGACGAGGCGGATATAAGGAAAGTTTTTGAGATGTATGGGATGGTGCATTATGTTCAACATGGTACGTGGGCGGCAGGTGCCTATGCTGGTTTTCCAGAGGGTTCTTTCAACCTCAAAATGATTTTGAGGCCCCCAATCCGTCCTACGGTTCTACAAAAATTTAGGATGCAGGTCATGGAATGTCCCAGGAAAAACCGACTGCCGCTATGTGGTGGTATGATCACATAGCGGGACCTGTGACAAGCGAAGACGTGGCGGGGACTTGGGGTGGACGTCGCGCCCTGCTTCAAAGGTAGGGTGAGAAAAAACATCGGGGGAGCGCGTGGTGTTTTGGGAGCGAATAGTGGTCGGGCCACAGGACGGGCGGTGGTTGGAGTACACCCCCCAGTGCCTGATCAGGTATCGTCTTGTGGTAAGGAGGGCAGCAATTCGGAGAAGGTTCTTGGTTTTAGGGGAATTGGGGAGGGTGTTGAAGACTTGTCCCCGCCAGAGGGGACGTTACGTTGAGCGTGGTGTCACGGAGAGTCGTTGCTTCCAAAAAGTCGGGGGACATGAAGTTTGGACGTGATGGTGGTTTGGAGTGCCCTTGAATCATTAAACCTTCTCGGTAGAGGTGGAGGTTCTCGAAGGAAAAAATTCTGACCAAGAAATGTGAAACATGCGGTCACGAGAAAGAGGGCAGCTTATCAGATTTCTGACGTCCTTATGCCTGCACAAAGGCCTGGGAAACAGACAGAGGTGAAGTGTGAAGTAGGGGTGTAGGTGGTGGTACCCAGAAGGAGGGCCCCGGAAGAAGGGGGGGGGGGAAAAAGAGAGCACTTGAAGGTGTCAAACTTAAATTCAAGCTTGGGTTGTAAGAGTGATGGGGAAGCGGGGTGGAAAACTTTAACAGGCCTTAAGGTATGTCTGAAATGTTAAGGGGTTTTAGTAGCGGTATGAGAGAGAGGGGTTGTAAATTTCCCTGATAAATCTAGAGTGGAGTTGTGTTCCCGGGACAATTTTAAAAGGTGGGTGTTGGAGGTGCAGGATTTCGAGTAGTTACCCTGCCATCCCCCCCCAAAAAAAGGTGGTGTGGAATTTTAAAAAGGGAGACGGCCGTTTGTTTTGCAGAGAAGTGAGGGGTAGGGGGAGGGGGTGTTGCGTGTGAATGGGGGTGGATGGGTAAGCGTTTTTCTTTGTGGTGTGTATGGCTGGGGGAAAAATTACATAAGGTAAAAAAAATGATTTGTGTGTGAGGATCTTGTGTTTTTTTTAAAGTGCACTGCCAGAGGGGGCAATAGTTGGTGGGGATTTGGAATAGTGTAATCAGGGGGGAGTGAACTCAAAAGGGGTGGTATAGTCTGTGGCTTTGGGATTTATTAAGGGATGTTTGGTTTGTGTGCTTTCGGGGGGGGGGGTTTGTGGGAGACTAAAACATCTTTTGTTGGGAGTGGATATGCTGCAGCTAGATGAGTGTACTTTTCGGGAGTGGATGCAAAATCTTTCAGTCGTTGTGGTAAAATGTCGATCATGGGCGTGGTGGTGAGGGGGGGGGGGGGGGGACGCTCACAGCAAAAAATATAGAAGTTTTTGGGAAAATTTAAAATTAAGTGTTGGGTGTGAGGGGGGGTTTGGGAGGGGTTTGCAGCCCTATGGAGGGGCTTAGTGTGGAAGAACGGGAGTGGATGCATTGTGACAGGGTGGGATAGTGTTGAAAAGGGAAAAGGTTTAGAAAGTTTTATGTGAGAGAAAGAAAAACGTATTAAAAATTTTAAAAAATATGGATGGCTAACTTTTTTGAGGATGGTTAAGAAGTTCCCATGGGCAGGGGGTGGGTGGGGAATAATTTTTCTATGGATAAAAGGGCTGAAATAAAGGGGGGGTGGGGGGGTGTTGCAAAATGAAAGGTTTAAAAGCTGAAAGGCGAGGAGGGGTGGAAGAAGTGCTTTGGGGCGAAAACCCGTCGCGTGTTTTTTTGCAGCATCAAAAGAAAAGGAGGCGGTGACAGCTACCCCATTTTTAGAGGTAATGGAGAGGGTTGGGAAAAATTTAGAGCAGGGCAGGAGATACAAACCACGAAGGGGAGTGTGGGTAGCGAAGGCTTGGTACGAAAAGTTGGAAGGTGGGGGGGTGGGTGACGGGCTTTGGGAAAAGGTGGTCGTATGTGCGTGTAATTTTAGGAAAATGTGATAGAAAGGTTTAGGTGGGACTATTACGGCAGAGGAAATACAGAATGCGTTAAGGGGAATGAGCAAGGGGGGAAAGCCCCCCGGGTTTTGATGGTCTCCAGTAGAATTTTATTTAAACTTTGGACGTTAATAAGGGGGTTTTTTGTTAGTTATTTAATCGTTGAAGGAGAGGGTACGTTGGGGGAGAAGCAGGTACAGCAGTTGTAGTGTTGGTCCCGAGGTAAAGGGGGCAGCCCACCCTTGGGAGTACCAAGCCATATCACTATGGGGGGAAACTTTTAAGGGTTCAAAAAAATTTTAGGAATAGGTTAAATGTTTTGGGGGAAAGGGTCGTGTCAAAATCTCGTTTGGGTTCCCGGGAAGGTCGATGATTGAAGGACATGGGTACTGAGAAGTTTTGTGGAAGCTAACGGTGGGGGTAAAGGGGCGGCTTTGTTGCTCTAGATTGGCAGGGGGGCTATGTAGAGGGGAAAGGGGAGTTTGTAGGTATATTTGGAGACAGGGTTTTTGGGGGAGGAAATAGTCGAGGGGGTAATAGCTATACAAGGGGGCAAAAAATGAGGATAAGATTAAGGGGTGCATGGGGAGGGATATTGCAATGGGTTTGGGGCCCTTAGACGGGAGCCCATGTCCCAAATTTTGTTTGCGTTTTTCCCAGAACCCCCTTTTATAGAATGGTTGCCCGCAGCTTAAGTATCCCATGTGGGGGAAGTGTGGGGGGGGGGAGGGCCTGGCCGGGTTTAATTGGATATGTTGGACCCCATGTTCTCATTGGAAGGGATGTCATAGGATGTGGACGAGGTTTTGCTTTTTTTTGGAAAGTGCACGGGTATGCAGGTAAATAGCGGAAGTCAAGGTGCATGGGGTTGGGTTTTTGGGTGGGGGTGTGGGGGGAGATGAAATTTTGTTAACAAATGGGCGATGTTTTGAAGATTTGTGGTATTATTTAAAAGGTGACATGGTTGCTGCGGGGAGGGAAAACTCGGTAGGTTATTGGAAAGGGAACGTGGGGCACTAGGGTTTGAGCCCCCCAAAAACCCTAACTTTATACAGCGAGGATGTCGTAAAAATTTTATTGTATAGAAGTTTTGGGCATGTTGCAGCTGTGTTCCCAATTACGGGACAGCGATTTTGGGAATTCTAAGTGGGTGTAAAAATTTTTGTGGGGTTCACGTTGTATTGGTTACGGAGGGAAGTTGTAATTTCCCCCCCCCCCCTGTAAGTCAGGGGGGGGTTTGGGTTGAGGGATTGAGATGGGGGGTAAAGGTGTTTTTTTAAAATGGGAAGTGTTGCATGAGGGTGTGAATGGGGGGCAGTTGGAAGGATACCGAAGGGGGTGTGTGGTATCGAGGAAAGGGTGTAAAAATTTTTTGGCCCCTAAATTTCCCACAGGACGATAAACGTACGAAGGGGCCCCAGCTTCCCGAAATGGGACGGTGGTGGGTCCCCTTTAAAACCCTCCCAAACAAACAGCTTCCCTTATTTGGGTGGATTGTTGGTAAGCTTATTTAATTTATGATTTCCCCTTAGGGAAAGGGAGAGGTGTTTTACTGGTAGTAAAAATTTAGGATTTTGAGGCAGTGTAGATAAAATAATGTGCCTAAGCCCTTAAAACATAGGTTTAATGGAAAATTTGCTAGGGAGAAATGGCGCCCAGTTTGACAAAGAGACGGGGGTTTGGGGAAAAAGGGGCCCGTTGCCCTTCTCAAGACAGACCCCAACTGGACAAGCGTGCTGTGATCAGCAGACGGGCCCCCCCGTGTCTTCATATTCGGACCGGGGGGAAAAATTTGGGTAGAGGCCCCCGTTTACGTAGATGACTCCGTAGGCCCATACAGTAAGGCAAGACCCCCCTTTATCTTGTGTTTTCGGGCCCGTGTCGGGGAGATTGTGAGTGAGTTGATCGTGGGCCGGTGTGAAAAGGGCAGTGCATGCCGAAATTTCCCAGTGTCTCGGGCAGTTGGGAAAAGCTAGTGTTGTGTTGCTTGTTTATAGGGGATACATCCCCTCTTGGATATAGGAATTTCGAGGTGAGGCAGGCACTAATAATGATTAAATATTGCGGAAAAGGCTCCCGGTTGCAGTGGTTTCTGGGGGAAGTCCAAAGGGGCTAAGGTATTCTTAGGGAAGTTGAAATCGGATATATGTTGCAACCCAAAGTTGTTAGCCCTTTATACGTGATGCAGGCGGTTTTTGAACTCAATCATTTGTGAAAATCTGCCCTTAAAACCCATTGTGGGTTGGGACCCCCCTCAGAGCTCGGGGGCCGAGTTTCCCGGGGGTGGCGACCACTTGGGGCAGTCCACTAAAATTTTTTAAAAAATTTGTCCTTCGAAAACCGTGATGTGGAATAGCTAGGTTAAGTATCATAGCTGGCACATTTAGGAACCAGTTAACAGAGTTGGGTTAAGTTAGCAAAAAAAGGCCCCGGTTACACAGAGGCAGGCCAAACTGACTAGGCACAGAATTATTATTTGCAGTAATTCCAGGCAGGGCCCGGTAGGTTAAAAAAGCTTGTGAATTTAATTTTTTACAGTGATTACAAGTAAAACCGAGTGGGGAACTTGTGGTTGATTACTTACAGTGGGTTTTCAAAGGGAGCCTAGTTGGCTAGGCTTGTGCATATTTACAACAGTTTTAGTAGCTAGGCAGTTTAACCTGTTATTTTTTTTAGGGAGTTAAAAAGCCAGGTTTAAGCTATAGCACATAGCTAGGTTGGATTTACCTTATCCAAACCCTCCATGCTGAAAGAGTAAATGGGCAGTTGGCCCAAACTGTTTACATACATTATTCATTTATGTTTTAGAAGTTGAAAATTTTTGAATTTCTTGTCGAATTTAAATGATTTTTTATTTTTTATGCATTTTATTGTGTGATTTTCTTGTCTTTGATTCATTTTAATGTGGTATTTGTGAATTTTACTGAGATGGTTAAGCTGTAATTTTTTGCTGGGATTGTGGGAAAGTGTGGTTAAACTTTCACCCCGATACACATTTTTATTGAGATTTGAGAGTAACAGTGTACATTTTTTATTCAGAGTAGAGTCAATAAAACAAAGGGGAAATTTTTAAATTGTGAGAAAACCTTTAGACTCGTTCATTCTCACCTAATACCGTTCGTGCTGTGGGGTGGGCTAATTGAAGTACAAATTAGTACCGTGATCTTAACTAAAACCCCAACTATGGTAAAGGGAAAATGTGTACCAGCTGTCCAGCTCTAAGTCAATTTTTAAACGGGCTATGGGGGGCTATAAGGGGGCCTGAGCAAGCTTGTGGGGTGTCGTACGGTCAGGCAAGATAAGACGTAAGGGAGGAAAATTTTAGAGTTGCCCGAAACCTTTGGAGCAAAGATGGAGGCCCTTTTAGAGGAAAACATTTTTTCATGGGCAGAGGCCTTACTACAGGGTGGTCTGAATATGCAGTCAAAGTTGACGGGAAGGACTATGACGAACGAAGGGGAGGTGTAAAACAGAGATGAGATGCAGGCAGTTTAAAAAAGACTTTTTTAAAGGTGTACAGAGGGAGAAACAAAAGTTTCAAGCAACAGAAAAAACAGGGACGCTGTTAATGTGTTGCCAGTTGCCCCAGTTGAAATTTTCCCAAAGTTCGACAGAACCCTTTAAAAGAGTACATTGCTTTCTGGGGCAGTTTTTTAAACCCGTAGATGACAGAGGGACGATTTGTCAGTGCCATCAAATTCAAAATTTACGTTCACAGTCAAGGGTAAAACCCTTGGCTTGGTCGGCTTACCAAACCACGACACCAATTACCAACATGCCCAAAAACCAATTAAAGGAACCCTTTGCACCCCTAGGAGATAAAAATGCTATCTTTTTCGGTTGTTGGATCTAGAGGCTTGTCGCCTGACCCTCAGAGCCTAGAAAGTTCGAATCGAAGTTATGAGTTTTAGAAAAAGTCTTTAAAGATTTCATGATTGGGGGAATCGGAATGGTTCATCAGTCGGTGATTTAGAGGAAAATGGCTAGACTCGTGCTGGTAAAACTTAAATATCGGCGAATAGGTTCCGATACAACAAATTTGGGGGTTGGGAGATCTCGTTTTCATTTGAGTATAGGGGTGGGGAAGGTCCCACCATCCCCATAAAAACCCCGAAAATTTTCCAAAGATCTCGAGGATCAGTCTAAAGCTCGTAGACTAACGTTGGAGCGTACTTGGTAAAGAAGGTCTAAGGTAAAAACTCTAAGCAGAAACCCCAGGATATGCCAGAATAACGTGTTCTGTGAAAGGGGAAATGCTGAAAGAGTTGTCGGGATATAACACTGGCGTAGATAAAAAAACAAAAAAGGCACAATTTTCCCTGACTGGAACAATACACAAAAAAACCCCCACATAAAAGGAGAAGCTTTCGACGCGTTTCGGCCGACTTGGACCCTTGACAAAGACACTAAAAGAGGTGGGCAGGACGGTTATATAGGGAGGGAAAAGGTGGTAAAGTAGTAGTAGTGGGTTTGTAGTAGTAGTAGTACAAGATTGTATTAAAACCGGCAGGTGAAAATTAAAAACATGCACAACCCCGGGGATCCCATCGTAGAGGAGAGTGTAGGGATAGGCAACAGAGACTAAGGGGTTGGATCTGCTTCAAGTGTTTGGGGAACACTATGCGGAGACTGTGGCACCCGCTCAGTGAGTGTTGAGTCTGTTGCAAAGGTAAGCACCATCTGCACTATGTCCCAAAAATTAAGGGAACCCAGGCTAGTAGGGTACTCTCAGGTGTAGAGATAGAAAAATGAGTCCCAGCCCGAATGGTAGCCGCGTGATTAGGGGAGTAAAAGTCTCAAACCAATGGAGTCACAGGGGGTGCTGCCCTACCTACAGTCAGGCAAGGTTGTGAATGGGGGAAAGGCCGAAAAAAACCCCCTTATTTTTGACCCAGGGGCACAAGTTCCTTGTAACAAAAAAGTTTGGGGGCTAAATTAAAGTTTAAGGCCCCAAAAAAAGTTGTTGTGTTTTGGGGGGGTATAAGCAAGCCCCCCAAATCTTATGATATGGTGGATGTCACAGTCAATTAGGTGGACATCGCAGAGACATTAAGCCCCTTTGGGGTAGGACATTCCCACGGGAAATTAGCGGAGGTCTTGCTGCAGCAGTAAGCGATTTAAAGCCTTGACGTGAGATGGCAGGACCAGGGAATTACCACTGACCAGTCAGGAAATGTAGGTATCCCGGTGGGAGCCAATATATAGATGACTTCCTGTCTACCGAGGGTTTTTGGAAAGGATTGGTTTTTTACGTCCCCCGAGGATACATTAGGTGGAGGATTCCACCCGAAATTCCCTGCCATGCCGTGAGGGGCTGTCCCCAGATATCTGGGGAAGAGTGATATGGTACCGTTAAACCCATGAACCGCGGGAGGGAACCCGGTGGGGGTGCGAACTCTCGGCCACCTTGGAAAAACACTTTTTAAAGGGGACTAAAGAGGGGGATAATTTGCCCTTAATTAGGGAAAATCGTAAAAGTGGGAAAAAGGCTACCCGGGCATGTGGGCCGGGTGGGAAAGTAGGGCCACTCAGTCAAGGTAGAAATGAAAGACGTTAAAGTTTAAAAGGGAAAAGGGGCTAAGACCCCCGAAAAAAACCCAAAAAGTTTACACCCCAAGGGTCCCCACAGGGGGAAAAGGTGGTTTAAGTTAGACGGGTTGCTCGAGAGAGGGCCCGGGCGGGACTCGTGTCCAGGGTCGCGTGGGGGGGCGGGAAGGTGAACTTTATCTAGACTTTTGTGCCCACCTTCGCCCCGGCGGGGGATGTGGAAATTTATTTTGGGCCCCAAAATTCCACAGAAAGATACGAGTATGAAGGGGGCCCAGGATAGCCGTATTGGGGCGGTGAGCTGGGTTGGGGCCCTTTAAAACCCTCCCCAAAAAAACAGCATTCCTTTTAGTTGGGGGGGATTGTTGGTAAACTTATTTAAATTTTTAGATTTTCCCCTTTAGGGGAAAGGAGTGGTAGTTTTTTCTGGTAGAAAACCCAATATTAGGTTATTGAGGCAAAATGTAGATATTTAAAATATAGACCTAAGGGCCTTAACATAGGTGTAAAAGGCAATAATGTAGGCAAAAACTAGGATAAGTTAGCTAGGGAGAATGGCAGCCTAGTTTGAAGAAAAGACGAGGCTGGGGGAGAGACCGCTCTTCCCTTCTTAAGACAGACACCCAAATGGGGCAAGACGTGCCATGTCGCAGCGACGCCCCCCCGTGTCTTCACTTTTAGCCTGGGGAAATTGGTTGAGGACCCCGATGTCCAAATGACCCCGTAGGTATCAGTAAGGGAAGACCTCCACTTTATCTCGTAGTTTTGGCCGTGTTTGGGGGAGTGAGTGAGTTTATTTTTGGGCCCCGGGGTGCAACAGGAGTGCTGCCCCTAAGTACCAGTGTACAGGGGGAGTCTGGAAGTAGTGTCCCTGTCTGTATAGTTATACTGGGGGTAATACCCTTTGGTTTAGGGTTTTTTGAGGTGCAGGGGGGTCACAATAATGATTGAATATTGCAGGAATTAAGGCTCCGGTTGCAGTGGTTTCTGAGGGGGAAGTCCAAAGGGGCTAGGAAAAATTAGGGAAGTTGAAGATCAGGTATTGCTCAACACAAGTAAGTTTGTCCTTTTTATGTGATGCAGGCGGTTTTTGCAACGCAATCATTGTGAAAAAACTGTCCCGTAGCCACTTGTGAGGCTGAGGTACCCACCTCAGAGCTCGGTGTCAACAGAGTTTTGCCAGGGTAGGCGACTCACTTGGAGGCAGTCCACACAAATTTTCACAAATGGAGTTGCGGGAATGCGAAATCGTTTTGAGGGCTGTGATGTTGGTTAGGGAACTGAGAAAGGTTCGTATAAGGGTTTTGTGTAGGTTACTTGTAGGTAGGTGCGTTATCCCAGTTGGGGGTTTGTTCCCCATGTATGCGTGGAAGAGTATTTGGTTTAGATTTAGTAAAATGAAGTTAAACCCTTGGGCGCATGAGGTGATGTTTCGTTTCCTGCATGGGATCCTGCCGTCTGGTGAGATACTACGAAACAGACAGGTTGTAGAGGGTGGGGGGGTGTGGTATCTGTGGAGGGATGAACTGCGTTCCATGTAGTTTACTTTTGTAGAAGGGCTAGAGGAGGTTAGGTGCTGGTTAAGTAGGTTGGTACAGAGGGTGGGGGGCCATGGGGTGTCTAGATATGGGTGGGTTAGACGAGGGTGTCATAAGAGCTTTAGATTATATCATGGTAGATTATATATATATATGTCGTGGGTGATGAGGGGGAGAGGGGATAGTGAGGAGAGAAGAAAGGTTCTTGCGGTAACGTTCTATCGTACGATGTGTCGTAACAGAGATTTGTATGGGAGGAGGTGGGATCAGGCTTTCTCAGAGGGGTATAGAATGCTAACGTTAGGGATTCTCGTAAATCTGTGATTGATAATGAGTGAGTGAAGGGGTTTTCATAGGTTGGAGGGAGTCAGGGGGTCACAACGCGCTCGCCTCCTTTGGGGGGGGGGGTTCGTGAGAGTGTTGTGAATGTGGGTTTGGAAAGGTTTCCTGGTTTTCATTGAGACTTTATTGCATCCAAGTGTGGATGTAGAGCTCAAGGTCTCGTTATGTTAGATATAACACTTTTCAGAATGTATGTATAATATAGTAGATTTTTTTATGTATAATTTTGATGTGTATCAGTCTTGTATGACACGATTCTTGAGTAATAAGTTATTTGCGACATGAAGTGTGTTTTAGTTTGTATTTATGTTACGTGCTGAGTTTTTGCACGATGAGATATACTTAGATACTGTTTTGCTTTGTGCATAGAGTGCATCTGATTAATGTGATTTTGTGAAACTTTTTGTGTGTACGTGTGTGTGTGTGTGTGTGGGTGTGTGTATATATATATCCCTTTCTATTGTATTGAGCCTTTGTCATGGGTCAGACGTTATGTAATACTTTATATATGTATGATTCGAATTCTTTTTAAAGTTTATAATTATGGCATGTACCCTGATACCGGTTTGGTGTCAATGCTATGTTCTTGATGTTAAGTTTTAGTCTGTATGGTATACAAACATATCTAGACGGTTTATGTTTTTTCGTATGTTGGTATATGTAAAGCTGTATTGTTAGGGATACGTATGTAGATGTTCTAGTAAGATTATGATGTTAGGTTTTGGTTTTTTGATTAATGCGAAGGATGGGATTTAACTGATATAACTTCTTTGTAATCAATCAATCAATCAAGGACTCACAGGTAAGGACCCACGAGGGGCGAGGGGCAAGTGGGGACAGTGCGAAGAATAGACGGTGAGAGGAATGTCTTGAGTCGAGAGAGAAGAGTCAGGACTAGACCCAACTGCTAAGCCTGGATAACAATAACGAAGACGACATAGAAGACAGCAGGAACTCTGCGGGTGCTGACTGCAACTTGCTGAATGGAAGATTGCTGCATCTTGATGTTGATTGGCGGCTGGCAGAAGCTGGAGGCGTGGTCAAGGGAGGCTAGCTTCTTGATTGCTCAGGTGTCGTTATAGTCGTTCAGTGTGGGAGGCATTCCTTATGTTGTGCAGTTGTTGGAAGGAAACGATGAGTAGTCTTGTAATCTTGGGTCGAAATGCTGGGTCGGCTTGTAACTGGTCAAGGGTCATCTTGAGTGTAGTGAAGGAGCAGTGGGATCCTTTACGATTTGTAAACTTGACTGTTCTGTCGTGTAATTTCTCGTACAAAATGTAGACATTCATGGTGGGTTCTTGGTCAGGAGTCGTATAAAAAGTTATATCTTTCCAGTGCAGGTATTGATCTCGATGTTGTCTTCTATATTAATACGTCGAGTGAAGACTGGAGAGGTTTTTGTTGGTGGTTGCAGCATTGAAGGTTCTTTCAATGTTGGTGTCTCCACTAGAGTGTGTAGAAGACTGTGGTAGAATCGTGGCTTCTGATTGGTCCATATGAGTAGTGGTGAGTGGAGGTGAAGGAAGTACGCCGCCACGACGAGCCAATCGACGAGTAGAAGGCGATCGACGAATAGGAGGCGTAGTGCTGACTTGGATGTTATCAGGTGAACGTTGATTGGAGGATTCAAAAAAGGATGCGTCGTCATTGTCAATTATTAATTCCTTCAAGTCATCTGGCGCTTCAAAACTGACGATCTTCGGGATTATTTTCAAAATTTCAGCTGATGGTGGACTTGCAGGGAAGTTAAATGATGGTATGTTGTTGAGTGCAAGAAGTTCATTGATAGTCGTGTTGAAAGAGCCAGGTTTTGCGCACTGGACACTTGGCTGCAAGAGTATGGTGATCACTCTTACAGTTGATGCAAGTGGGAGCAGCAGTGGAAGTGCAAGAACGAAAATCGTGTCCTGCAGACCCACAGGTGGAACATATCTTCTTATTCTTCACGTGGCAGTCGGCAGTAGAGTGACTGTACGAGTAACATGTCCTGCAAGGTGTTATGTACGTGAAGCGTTCAGGTTCAATCTGTCGAGGGTTGATGTAGTAGTAAGAGATGGCCAGGCCATCCGACAGTGCTCTGGTCGCCATGGTAACGTCCAGGAATGTGACCTTTAGCATTGAGGAAGCGTTGGGGATCTTCACTACAGTGTCAATCTTGGCCCAGGTGTTGAGGTCTTCAAGTGATGTTGTAATTTCCTGGATGGTCATGTTCGTGATCAGCTTGTCAAGACGTTTCATAAACACTGAACGTTTTGCAAGCATGTATGGTGACGTAGAGATGGTAAAGCCTCGGTCTTCTAAGGTCTTCATGGTTGTAGGTGTAAGCACCTCGTCAGCTTCAGTATCATCGAGAAAAGTGACGATGAAAGCTTCCTTCAGTGACGTGATCTTGGAGAACTTTGCGTGCAGACAAGTGTTGAGAGAAGCTGCAAGCTCAAGCTTCGTGGCGTCATCGACGACAGCAGATTTCAAATTCAAATTCAAATTCAAAGTTTATTCTCTATAAGGATTACAATGCTGAGTTTACAGAAATTTGGTTATTGTTTGGTTTACATGTAGTAAAATTGTGATTACAGAGTGTACCACTAGAACGCTTAGCATGGCTAGGCATTTCGGGCATACTTAGTTTTATTCTTAATTGTAAAATATTACAAATTATGAGGTAAGTTGGTATTATGGCTAAGTGACTAAATACTAGTTTGTGAGTTTAGCAATGTGAATGCTTTTGTTTTGGCACAGTACATAGTTTCAGTATTGGAGTATCACAGGATTCATTATTTTAAGACTGAGATTAATATTTCTGTTTATGGTCAAATGAGTGAGTGAGTGTAAGTGTGAACCACCAGGTGGTATTCGTGTAGTTAGTTGACGGGTGTATCAGGGAGATAAGATGTTTTCTAATGGTAGTTTTGAAGGTGATGAATGTGTCTGCAGTTCTAGAGTTCTCAGGTAGGGTATTCCAGATTTTAGGGCCTTTGACATACATTGAATTTTTGTAAAGGTTTAGTCGGACACGGGGAATGTCGTAGAGATGTTTGTGTCTGGTGTTATGCCTGTGGGTTCTGTCACAACTATCAAGAAAGCGTTTTAGGTCAAGGTTGATATTAGAGTTTAAAGCCCTGTAGATGTAGATTGCACAGTAGTAAGTGTGGATGTACTGAACTGGGAGTAAGTTTAGATCTATGAAGAGTGGGGGGGTGTGTTGCCAGGGATGGGATTTAGTGATTATTCTTACTGCAGCTTTTTGTTGGGTTATTATTGGCTTTAGGTGTGTTACTGCAGTTGATCCCCAAGCACAAATAGCATAGGTGAGGTATGGATAAATAAGTGAGTGGTATAGTGTGAGAAGGGCATTTTGTGGCACGTAGTATCGTGTCTTGGAGAGGATCCCAACCGTTTTGGATACTTTTTTGGCTATATGCTGGATATGGGTGCTGAAATTCAGGTTGTTGTCAAGGTATAAGCCTAGGAATTTTCCCCCATTATTTCTGGTAATTAGAGTGTTGTCAATCTTAATGTTAATTTGTGCATCTCCTGCTCTGCTACCAAACATATAGTAGGTTTTGTCAGTGTTAAGCGTAAGTTTACTGGCTGTCATCCAAGTCGATATTTTAATCAGCTCCTCATTCACAATGGTGTTGAGGGTGGCAAGATTAGGGTGAGAGATGACATAAGTCGTGTCATCAGCAAAGAGAATGGGTTTCAGGTGTTGGGATACGTTTGGAAGGTCATTGATGTATATGAGGAAGAGCAGGGGACCAAGGACACTTCCCTGTGGAACTCCAGTATCAAGTGGCCGTGTTGCTGATGCTGTGTCTTTAATGGTGACGTACTGATACCTATTAGTAATGTAAGATTTGAAATAAGCAAGTGCATGGCCTCTTATACCGTAGTGATCAAGTTTGTGGAGTAGGATGTCGTGGCCTACTGTGTCAAAAGCTTTTCTTAGGTCAATAAAAATTCCTAGTGGATATTCCTTATTTTCCAATGCTGTGTATAGCAGATCTAGCATTTTTATGATTGCATCATTAGTGCTTTTATTTTTCCTGAATCCAAACTGGCAGGGGTTGAGTATGTTTTGAGCCGTTATAAATGAATACAGTCTCCTGAGCACGAGTTTCTCAAAGATTTTGGATAGCAATGGTAAGTTAGATATTGGCCTATAGTTGTTTAAGTCTGTAGGGTCACCACCTTTATGTATTGGGCTTAATTCTCACACGATGAGACATCGTGGAGATGGTAGAGGTTCCCCTCCCCAACGGGGATCGTAGGGATACTGTGCAAGTAAGGAGAGCTGCTATGACCTGTCAGGGCGAGAGTCAACAGCAGAATCTTCTTTGTATATTTTATGTTCAAGTGTATTGAGCCTTTGTCAGAGGTCATGTTATATGTACAATTTATATATATGTAAGGTTTTGCATCAATGAATGTGTATATATGTCAATTCATGACCCTGTGACAGTATTTTTTTAGCTATGTTCTTGCCGTAAGTTCTTATTGTATGTTTGGCAGCAATATCTTGCGAGCATATAGGTACAATCCGTTTGTCAGTTAATTTGATTGAGATCCATACTGTTTCTTTATTTTGATGTTAAACTGTATTGGTTTTAAATAAAATATAAAAAAAAAAAAAAAAACTACCAGTAACAGTCTAACCTGAACATCGAAATGGCATAAAATGCCGACAAGTTGTTAGGTAAGACATTTCGCCTGCTGTGTAGGCGAAACGTTTCGAAATAAAGATACCTAACTGGTGCTTACCTAACAACAGAGTACTAACCTATCTTAAATAACTTTAAAACAACATTGACATACTCATATTAGGAATGTACTTGAGGGCTGTATCAGCAATTTTCCGCGAGCTCTCTAAAAAAATCGAAAAATTTTGGAACTTGAGTTATATATACCGAAAAATAGCTTAACTCTTTGGCAACACAATGGCACCAGAATGAATGTTCTACGACGTTTCTACAAGAAATTGTAGTCATTTATATCAGGTATGGTGACGGCAATGTGGATAGCGAGTCTGCTCACAGACCACATATTTTTTGGAATTTTTTCCTTGTTTTTTTATCCCTTTCCCTTGCATTATTCTTTCTAATATAATAACTGACTATTTGACATCATAAAACAGTAGGCGGAGCTCATCCGTAGACTTAGAGACAACCAGGAATGGAACGCAAGAAAGGTATAAAATACCGACAATATGAAAGTTAAGACACATGTGCAACATCTGGATATCTTTATTGTAGACGTTTCGCCATCCAGTGGCTTCATCAATACAGATTCTAGGACATAATAGGAAGACAGTAGAACTATATACAAAAGATGAGGTAATCAGTCCCTCGGCCTTGGAGTTAGTGTTCACAGCATATAACCGCCAGTCTTCTTGCATTTGCTCCAGATTCTCCTCCACCACGATGCTGTGAACACTAACTCCAAGGCCGAGGGACTGATTACCTCATCTTTTGTATATAGTTCTATTGTCTTCCTATTATGTCCTAGAATCTGTATTGATAAAGCCACTGGATGGCGAAACGTCTACAATAAAGATATCCAGATGTTGCACATGTGTCTTAACTTTCATATTGTCAGTATTTTATACCTTTCTTGCACAACTTGTCAGACACTGCAACATCATGGAATCTTGGTTCAGAGGACATCTACAAGACCTTCTTCACGGCTGCTGCAACTAACCCATCTCTTTGGGGAGGACCTACTTCCACTGGGGAATCCCGCCTACCAGTGACCATGCCCTCGTCTACTGCCCGTCCCTATCCACTGACGCCTATATAACCGCCAGTCTTCTTGCCTTTGCTCCAGATTCTCCTCCACCACGATGCTGTGAACACTAACTCCAAGGCCGAGGGACTGATTACCTCATCTTTTGTATATAGTTCTACTGTCTTCCTATTATGTCCTAGAATCTGTATTGATAAAGCCACTGGATGGCGAAACGTCTACAATAAAGATATCCAGATGTTGCACATGTGTCTTAACTTTCATGTTGTTGGTATTTTATACCTTTCTTGCACAACTTGTCAGACACTGCAACATCATGGAATCTTGGTTCAGAGGACATCTACAAGACCTTCTTCACGGCTGCTGCAACTAACCCATCTCTTTGGGGAGGACCTACTTCCACTGGGGAATCCCGCCTACCAGTGACCATGCCCTCGTCTGCTGCCCGTCCCTATCCACTGACGCCTATATAACCGCCAGTCTTCTTGCCTTTGCTCCAGATTCTCCTCCACCACGATGCTGTGAACACTAACTCCAAGGCCGAGGGACTGATTACCTCATCTTTTGTATATAGTTCTACTGTCTTCTTATTATGTCCTAGAATCTGTATTGATAAAGCCACTGGATGGCGAAACGTCTACAATAAAGATATCCAGATGTTGCACTTGTGTCTTAACTTTCATATTGTCGGTATTTTATACCTTTCTTGTACAACATGTCAGACACTGCAACATCATGGAATCTTGGTTCAGAGGACATCTACAAGACCTTCTTCACGGCTGCTGCAACTAACCCATCTCTTTGGGAAGGACCTACTTCCACTGGGGAATCCCGCCTACCAGTGACCATGCCCTCGTCTGCTGCCCGTCCCTATCCACTGACGCCTATATAACCGCCAGTCTTCTTGTCTTTGCTCCAGATTCTCCTCCACCACGATGCTGTGAACACTAACTCCAAGGCCGAGGGACTGATTACCTCATCTTTTGTATATAGTTCTACTGTCTTCCTATTATGTCCTTGAATCTGTATTGATAAAGCCACTGGATGGCGAAACGTCTACAATAAAGATATCCAGATGTTGCACATGTGTCTTGACTTTCATAATGGAACACTCGGCAGTGTTCCCGCTCCAGAGAGCCAGGAGAAATCACTTCATTATTACTCTTATATCAGCTTATATATCAACTCTACGGCTTATTTATCTATCAGAATTGATCTATGATATCATAAACACTATAAATAACATACAAACATGTTATATACTCTAAACTGAATAAAATAAGCCACAATATGGCGAGAGACCATTGGCAATATTTCGATATAAATGAGTTAACCCTCTAGTGTTTTATTCTTTGGTCTCTGAGTAAGAGAAAACGGTGTTTTGAGGAGGCTAACTACACTAGAACATCAGTTTACTAAGAAATACTCCCAAACATACGCGATTTTCGCGAAAAGGAAAAAGTCGAGACGGCGGGACGGCCGGCGTTCCAGGCCAATATCTCGGAAGTAACTTATTCATTTATGGTTCATCGTTCTGCCTTTATTACTTAATTAAATGGAATAATATTCACAGAAATTGTAGAATAATGATTTCTCTAATTAAGATCGCTCAATTTTTGGAAATATTCTAAATACTTTGGGAGTTATGTGGGAGTAAAGGGCAGATTTTTTGCAACATTCCAAGAGCTAATAAACTTTTTTTTGTGAAATAAAGATAAGTTATTTTAGAGGACAGGTAGCTTATATAATACGTATAAGCATTGCTCTCTCAGCACCAAGTGTCCAAACAACCTTACATCGTCCCATATAGGAATAAATCGCCCCCTAAGGGCATTTTCAGTAAATCAGTCTTTTTCAGTGTTTTCTCAGTTGTTGTTTGAGATATATTTTTGATAAATTTTTTCAAGAAACAGTGAAAACATTTTGTCTTGTTCACCAAAACTGGAGGAAATCTGACGGTAAACAAAAGAACTACAATTTTTTGACCAACAAAGGTTCAAAACGACATTTAAAGAGTAACAAAAGAATAAACTGATTTCATGTATGCATATGCATACATGTACACAAACAAAACAGTATATAAAAATATTGCAATCTACAAAAATCTAACACATATCATGACCCCATAACCGATAATAAACGTAACCAATTACATATACCATTAAAAGCATATAACTCAAGAATATGGGTCATGACCAGATAGGAACACCTCCTAATACATGACAAAACCTTCAGGGTTGCACTTTCATTCATTACACAAAAGTAACAATAAGTATCAACGAGCTCTCAAAACTCCACATCCACACATCCATGACAACCAGGAAACACAATCCAAACCAACATTCACCACACTCGCATGCCCCCCCACAAGGAGACGAGCCTGCTATTGCCCACTGACTTACACTCAACCAAATTAAATCCCATAAATAAAAAGAACCTTACCCTTTGCATATTCATATTCATTCACAGATTCACGAGGATTTCTAACGTTAGCCTCCTATATCCTTCCGAAAATACCTAATCCCACCTCTTCCCGTACAACTCCCGGTTACGACACATCGTACGATAAAACGTTATCGCAAGAATGCACCTTCGCACCTCACTAACCCCTTTCCCCCTCATCACCCACGATATGTAGATATAATCCACCATGATGTAATCTAAAGCTCTTATAACTTCCTCTTCTAAACCACCCATGTCAAAACTTAAAGCATGCAGAACTGCCACCCCACTCTCTCCCACCCTCTGAACCAACCTACCTAACCAACCCCTGATGTCTTCTAACCCTTCACAAAAATAGACTACATGGAACGCCGTGTCGTCCCCTCCACAAAAACCACACCCCCCTCCCTCTACTTCTCTCCTGGTTCTTAGTATGGCTCCTGACGGCAAGATACCATTGTGGAAAATTTTCTAGGGGTGATTACTTGTACATACCTCAACATTACATGCATACGAGTAATCTCCATGGGAGACAACAACTATGTTGTTTACCGTAGTCACCCGTGTAGACATGTGAGAAAACTTAACCACACTCAGTATAATATCTAAAATTCTGGAGAGGGCGGTGTATTCTCGTGTGATGTATGTCAGAAAGAACTTGCCACATTCACTCCTTTCCTTGCAGAGTCGAGTTAACATGCAGTATCATGGTGTCAAAGTATATGCAGGCGATTTTTCCATAAACATTTTTAATCTCTATGCCCCAGCGAACCAGCTTCGACCTGATGCTTTACCAGATCGCATCAATAGTGAACCTACCATCATTCTTGGAGATTTTAATGCCAGACATAAGAATATTGGTGGGTCTATTACAAACACCAATGGAACTAAACTAGTGAGATTGCTGAATGAGCATGATAATGTTCGAATTGTGGGCACTACTGAGCCTACTCACATATATGGTGGCATACTAGATCTGTGTCTTGGATTTAATACATCATATACGATGCATGACTCTGTCATAGTTGATGATCTTCTATCTGATCACTTCCCAAGACTAACAACTGTCAATCTTGATCACATCTCCAGCAATCAAGGAGCTAAATACAAAAGGAAAAAACTTATTCTCAAACCAGAAAAACGAGACAACTTTATTAACCACTTGGACAATGGTATAAGAATTTTGACCCATGGCACCAAAATTTAATGAATTTTAATTACCATATTGAGAGTGTTTTTTCACGATCAAGTGGGAGGAATAGGAAAAAAAAGACACTCCCCCTTAAATAACAATAAAAACCAATGTAAATCTATAATGACCACAGCTGCCAATAACATTTCACTAGGGGATTGGTAAAGCAACCCTGAAAGTAAACCCAGACCTCTTTGAAAATTCCAACTGCATAACAAAAAAGAAGGGTAGAAAGGGAAAAACTTAGGCAACAAATGGGAAAAGTTTTTAGTGGTTAAAAAGGGGCACCCCTTTGGTTTGGCTTGGAAAGGTATAAATAAAATAACCAGGAAAAAGAGGGGAATGTTTTCCATTTCCCTTTTCCTCTTGAAAAGCAAATGACCTCGTTGTATAGAAACAAGGCCTTATCTTGGCTTTTTTGAAATAGAATCTTCATATACTTTTGCAACAACAAAATATAATACATACATCTAATAATGGCTTCTACAGGATGGTGATCTTGCTAGTCAAGAGAAAAGTTTTTAAAATACAGGGCCCCAATTTTAAAACCCCCATGTAATCTGCACGCTGATAAGGATAAAGTAGGGGAAACACACACCCTGTGTTGGGCCCTGAACACAAACCCAAAAGTTGTTGTTGTTAAGGGCCCCAGAGGGGGGGAGTATTTTCCCGCTGCTGCTCCCACAGGGCCATCACTACTCTCCCCCTTCTAAAATTCAGAGACAGTAAATTTCCCAAATGTTTTGGGGGGCGACGTAACGTCCCGACCCTTTGTAGCCCTTAGCCTCTTTAACCAGGTTCGATATTTTCCAACGGGGTTTGATTTAAATGCTGGAGCAAATCCTCATTTCCCAAGGGGTAGCTCATTTA
>NC_069452.1:19683024-19699679 GCF_026875155.1 Cherax quadricarinatus | reverse complement strand
CCCGGTGCAGCAGTAAGGATGGATGGGAGGATGTTGGCACGTGGGGAAGAAGTTGATATCCTTGGAGTGAAATTTGATTCCAAACTGACCATGAAAAACCACGTTGTAAATCTTGAAAAACAAGGCAGCCAGGAAGCTTACAGCACTTCGCCGTATCTGGGCATCTGCTTGACAGCAGGGGATGCAAGATTTTTGTACGAGGCACAAGTACACTCACACCTTGAGTATGCTCCATTTTCTTGGTTTGCTTGCCCTCTTCTCATCTGCGACTGCTTGACAGAGTAGAGAACAGAGCAAGACGTCTCATCTCTTGCATGGACCAATCCTGGATAGATCTGTCATTTCAGCAGAGCCTTCAACACAGGAGGGATGTGGGTGGCCTTAGTGTTATGTACAACGCCAATTTTGTCAAGGTACCACACTTGGATCCACTTCGAGGACAGCATGAAACACTGAAGGGCAGAAAGCAGCAACTTCACTCTGGCTGAACCCTTCTCCAGATCATCACTTCATCTGAGATCATTTATCCCCAGGATGACTCAAGTATGGAACACGTTCTTACAGCATTATGATGTCAACGAGATAAAGTCAATTGATCAAATGAAAATGCTGACTCACAGATGACTCCAACTTCATCCTGCACCTTTCTTGTATGTCTCATAAAAATAAAAATGCTTTCAAATGAGCTGATGTAGGTAACAGCTCTTAGCTTGTCAATAAAGTTAGGAATCCTTAACCTGTATATAGCTTGTCAATAAAGCTAGGGATCCTTAACCTAACCTTGTCAAACAATGTGAAAAAAAAAAAAAAAAAGAAAAGGAGAGAGAGAGAGAGAGAGGGGAAAGTGTATGTACCCACCTAGCTGTGGTTGCAGGGGTAGATTCATAGCTCCTGGCCCTGCCTCTTCATGGTCACTACTGGGTCACTATCCCTGAATCATGAGATTTATCATACCTCTGCTTAAAGCTATGTATGGATCCTGCCTCCACTACATCACTTCCAAAACTATTCCACTTCCTGACTACTGTGACTGAAGAAATACTTCCTAACATCCCTGTGATTCATCTGTGTCTTCAACTTCCAAATGTGTCCCCTTGTTACTGTGTCCATCTCTGGAACATTCTGTCTTTGTCCACCTTATCAATTCCTCTCAGTATTTTATATGTCGTTATCATGTCTCCCTATCTGTGTGTGTGTGTGTGTGTGTGTGTGTGTGTGTGTGTGTGTGTGTGCGTTGATGAGTGTATTCATAGGTTATTATAAGGATTAGTATACGGAAAGTGTGTATGTGAAGAAATTGATATACAACGGTGATACAGTGAGGTCACGACCTCCATCTTGGTTCTCATTCTTTTTATTCTGTATATAAAGTTTATGACAGTAGGAGACCTATAATTGATCTTTTGGGGTGTAAGTGATTGTTAAATATATTTTCAAGGTTAAGGTGTGGAAAACCATGCATTTTGTGTACATAAAGATAAATATGTTTATATTGACAAAATTACATAGTTGTACAGAGGAATATAATAGTTGGGTGTACATGCCAAAAGCCTCTCAGTATGCTGAGCATTTCTGGCAAACTTAGAGATTAACTTAAGATTAGTAAGGCATTAATACATAGTTCATATGGTCATTAGATGAGTTACAGCGAGCACAGTAGAACTGTATATTCTATCAGGTGATGCTACATGATTTTGATAACTCTAGTAGACTTTCTGCACCATTGAATTAGTTAAAGATTACAATATTACAATGGAACATTTTAAAACAATTTTCATATGATGTATTACAATTTAGTACCACTTAAAACAATGAAATTTGGTATAACAATGGAACAATTTTCACTATGATGTACTGTATTACAATCTACTGCTATTTACAACAATGGAAAAATAGACATCCTATTTCGAGGTAGTAAGTGGCTGAGCATTCTTCAGCACAATATGAGTAGCTTTTAAGAAACTGGTAGTGATCAGGTACGGTTTGTCTGGTTAATTTTAGGTGGAAAGGTGATTTCTTATTAGGGCCTTAAACTGATTTGCAGACAGGAGTCCTTTGGTTTGTTCTGGCAATGAGTTCCAGATCTTCGGGCATTTTATGTACATAGCGTTTTTGCATAGGGAGAGATGAAACACGAGGGATATCGAAGAGTGATCTGTGTCTCATATTATGGTTGTGTGTTCTGTTATAGTTATCAAGGAGGAGTTTGAGAGGAGGGTTTTCATTAGAGGATAGTGTTCTGTGTATGTAGTAGGCACAATAATAAGTGTGGATGTTTTGTATATTTAGTGAGTTAAGACTCTTGAAAAGTGTTGTCTAATGCAGAAGTTAGTTATCAATCACATTGCAACTATATGGAAATATAAACACATATGCAGTTTAATGTGATCCTCTATTGACAACGTTTCGCCCACACAGTGGGCTTTATCAAGTCACAAACAGATCTTCTTGGGGGAGAAGGTACGTGAGTTATTTATAGTCGGGTTCAGAATGTGAGTCAGGTGGAGAATGCTGCATCTGATGTCTACAGGGTGGGTTATAGAGTCTAAAATCTTGGGTAGCTTGGAAGGGAGATTGGATAAGTTGTGAGCAGACCTTCTGCAGTGTTCTATGTTATTATGTTGGATAGTGATGAAGAAGTTTTTTTGGCAAGTGGTTCAGCTATGTTATAGAAGCCGTTGTTCTGGTTGAAATTGTTGATTATAGAGATAATCGATGATTCCAGGATTTTTCGGTATTGAGTGTTGTCTTCTCTGGCGATAAGTTTTGAGTTTCTGTAGTTAATTAAATGGCTGTGTGAATTGCGGTGTTGTACACAGGCAGTCAGTCCTGCTTGCATATTGGTGTTCTGGAATACGTGTTTTGAGGTCTCTTGATGTTTCGCCACTTATAATTTGCTGCAGTCATTACAAGGGATTATGTATACCCCTGCAGAGGATGGAATCTTGTCCTGTCTACCACTGGTGATGTCCTTGATGGTCGTGGTTGTGGAGGTAGATACTTGGAATGAGGTATTGGAAAAGATGTTGGAAACATGTTTGGCAATGGAGTTGGTGGGGAGGACTATGTATCTCTTCTCTGCAGTGTCTTCTCTGGGTGTGTTGAAGATGTTTAATGCCGCCGTCTGCAGTCTCTGATGAAGTGACGAGGATAGTGGAGTTTAGAAAATACTTATTCAATTATAGTGCATTCTACCTCAAGGAACTCATTGCTGCATATTCTGAGTGCGCACAGGAAGAAGCCTATAATTACACCACGTTTAGTTTTGGTGTCGTGGTGAGAGTAGAAGTGGAGAAGATCGTTTTTGTTGGTGGGTTTTCGATAGACTTTAAAACGAAGTTCATGGTCAGCTTTGCAGAGAAGAACATCAAGAAAAGGAAGAGTGTTGTCGACTTCTTCAAGTGTGAACTGGATTGAGGGCTCGACCTGGTTGAGCTTGTCTTAGAGAGCTTGAATGTTGAAGCGTCTGGGAGTTATGAGGAGAATGTCGTCAACATAGCGGAGCCAGGTGACAGTCAAAGGAATAATTGTGGAGAAACGCTCGGCTTCCAGATGTTCCATGTATAAGTTCGCCAGGACGGCACTGAGTGGCGAGCCCATGGGTAGTCCAAAAGTCTGCTGAAAGAGGTGATTTTCGAAAGAGAAACACGTAAAGCCGACACATAGTTTAACGTGGTCGATGAAATCGCTGGCTGGAATAGGAAGATCAAGTGAATCGTCAATTTTCCTGCATAGGAGATCGATTGCCTATGTGGTGGGGACTTTGGTGAATAGGGAAGTTACGTCAAGACTGGAAAGTTTCTTGTTCCTTATGTTGATGTTGCGAATGCGAATGAGAGGATCACCCGAGTGTTTGAGATGTGCTTGACTGATAGTGCCCAAGAGTTTAGAGAGGTGTTTTGCGAGAATTCCTGAGAGTTGGTTGGGAGCACTGCCTATTCCCGAAGATATGGGCCTCAGTGGGTTACCAGGATTGTGATTTTTTTGGCAGGCCATACATCCTTGCAGATCTGGGGTTGCTGGGTATGGTGTGCATAAGTTTCTTCCCTTGTTCTGAGTTCCTCAGAATGTGGCGAGTCCTTTGAAGAAATTTTTTAGCAAGGTTGTCCACTTGGTTAGTTGTGAGAGGTTTGTAGGTATCTGGGTCATTGAGCAGATTGAGCATTTTGTTCCTGTAATCATCAGTGTTCATGATAACAACACCACCATCTGTTGTTATCATGAACACTGACTGTTACAGGAACAAAATGCTCAATCTACTCAATGACCCAGATACCTACAAACCTCTCACAACTAACCAAGTGGACAACCTTACAAAAACTTTTCTTCAAAGGACTCGCCGCATTCTGAGACACTCAGAACAAGGTAAGAAACTTCTGCACACCATACCCAGCAACCCAGACCTGCCAGGATGTACGGCCTGCCAAAAACTCACAACCCTGGTATCCCATTGAGGCCCATATCTCCGGGAATAGGCAGTGCTTCCCACCAACTCTCAGGAATTCTCGCAAAACACCTCTCTAAACTCTTTGGCACTCTCAGTCCAGCACATCTCAGACACTTTGGTGATCTTCTCAATCGCATTCGCAACATCAACATCAGGACAAGAAACTTTCCAGCCTTGACATAACTTCCCTATTCACCAAAGTACCTACCACACAAGCCATCGATCTCCTACGCAGGAAATTGACGATTCACTTGATCTTCCTATTCCAGCCAGCGATTTCATCGACCTCGTTGAACTATGTGTTGGCTTTACATGTTCTTTTTTCGAAAATCACCTCTTTCAGCAGACTTTTGGGACTACCCATGAGCTCGCCACTCAGTGCCGTCCTGGCAAACTATACATGGAACATCTGGAAGCCGAGCGTTCCTCCACCATTATTACTTCGACTGTCACCTGGCTCCGTTATGTTGACGACATTCTCCTCATAACTCCCAGACGCTTCAACTTTCAAGCTCCCCAAAGACAAGCTCAACCAGTTCGAGCCCTCAACCAGTTCACACTTTAAAAGAGGTCGACAACACTCTTCCTTTCCTTGATGTTCTTCTCTGCAAAGATGACCATGAACTTCGTTTTAAAGTCTATCGAAAACCCACCAAAAAAAAACGATCTTTCCACTTCTACTCTCACCACGACACCAAAACTAAACGTGGTGTAATTATGGCTTCTTCCTGTGCGCACTCAGAATATGCAGCAATGAGTTCCTTGAGGTAAAATTTGCACTATAATTGAATAAGTATTTTCTAAACTCCACTATCCTCGTCACTTCATCAGAGACTGCGGGACGGCGGGCATTAAACATCTTCAAAACACCCAGAGAAGACACTGCCGAGAAAGAGATACATAGTCCTCCCCCCCAAAACTCCATTGCCAAACATGTTTCCAAACATCTTTTCCAATCCCATTCCAAGTATTACCTCCACAACCACGACCATCAAGGACATCACCAGTAATAGACAGGACAAGCTTCCATCCTCTGCAGGGTATACATAATCCCTTGTAATGACTGCAGAAAATTTAAAAGTGGGCGAAACTCAAGAGACCTCCAAACACGTATTTCAAACCCCAATACGCAAGCGGGGACTGACGATAAAAGGGAATGCCTGCGTACAACACCGCAATTCACACAACCCATTTAATTAACTACGGAAACTCAAAATTATCGCCAGAGATGAAAAACACTTGATACCGAAGAATCCTGGAATCATCGCTTATCTCTATAACCAACAATTTCAACCAGAACAATGGCTTCTATAAAATAGCTGAACCACTTGCCAAGAAACTTCTTCATCGCTATCCGACATAAGAACATGGAACGCTGCAGAAGTTCTGCTCACAACTTATCCAATCCCCCTTTCCCATGTTTCCCAAGATTGTAGACTCTATAACCCCCCCCCGGGTAAATCATCAGTTTACAGCATTCTTCCCCGACTATAAATACTCACATACCTTCCACCCGAAGTAGATCTGTTTGTGACTTGAAAAACCCACTGTGTGGGCGAAACGTTGTCAATAAAGGATCACATTAAACTGCATATGTGTTTATATTTCCATTGTGTCGTATTTTATACCATTTATTTCCAGTGCAGCTTTATGTTGGGTTATTAAAAGGCTGAAGATGATTTGCTGTTGTTAAGCCCTATGCACAAGTGCCATTGGTGGGGGTAAGGTGAATGAAGAGTGGTAAAAAAGAAAGAAAAAACTGATTGGGTACATAGTACCGTATCTTTGGAAGGATACGTACTGTTTTGGAGAATTTCTTGGAAATTTGCTCTGTGTGTCTGAAATTTGAGACTGCAAACAAGGTGGAGACCTAGAAATTTGCCCTCTGCCTGTCTCAAAATAGGTGAACCATTTATTTAATATGTTTAGCTCTACATTTAAAGCTCTTTTTTCAGAATGCATGAATATAATTTGTTTTAAAAATAAAACTTGAAATGTTCATAAATTTATCTACAGGAAAATATTGTTATGGGACTTGTACTTGTAGTGGTAAAGTCATTAAGGATAGTTAATACCTGGAAGATGTAAATGAACTGTCCTGCAGAAGTGTTTGTGTATAGGCAAACAATTAAATAAGCTTTCTTATTGGTATGTTTATGTAGGTAGCATATATTTAAGGTGTTATTACGTTACGATGTTTATTACTTAATTCACAACGTATTTATGATATGTTAATTAACGTAAATTACTGTTTTGTTGTTAATTTTGGTGACAGCAGACACACATACCCATTGTGTGTGTGTGTCGGGGGCGGGGGGGGGTCGAAGTGTGCGCTGTATCGTGTTAGCATATGTAATATTAACACCTTTGATTTTGTTTCTTAGGATATTTAAAGGATAGGTTTGAGGATTGTGAAAGGACTGGAGTCGTACCAGTAGAGATTTTTGTTCCATGTAACATTACACAGCTACTTGGTTCTGCCCCCACGACCGCAGTCACTTTGTAAGCCCTGAAAGCGGCCTAATCGTTTATTGGAATGCCCCATGTCAGAAGATGACGTGGGGGAATGGCAAGGGAAAGGCAAAGGGACACTGTGGAAAAATTCTGTATCTGCCGACCTGACAGGTGCTACCCAAGGAGACCTATTAAGGCAGGAACCTCTGCGCACTGCACTATCAGTGCACACATGCAGTTCCCCCAGATGGAAGGGTTCATGGGAGGATACCAGAAGGCTGTGAATACTCCTCAACTTTCAGGATGGGGCCATAACAGGTACCCACCCCAGTAGCATTGGCCACCACTAGGACGGGGAATGGCTGACTCCACGTGGGGAAAAAATAATTCCCGCTCTGCTCAGGCACAAGCAACCAGGGCCTTCAACAAATTCAAGGTTCGTGATTAGAGGTTTGTGAGGTATCTGGAGAACATACCCTGCCTCAAGTTCCGCTGCGAGTTCACTCTCAGGAACGAGGTTCTGGTCATTCCTTGGGGCAAGGATTCTTACGAGGAATTAAAGGGGCTTGTTGTGACACATCCCAGCATGGTGGAACTGGTTGCATGGGAGAAGGTATACAATGGGGTGTTCATACACGTCTCTGTGGGCCCCCCCCATTGAACCCCATTTTGGAAGTGCCCAATATTGTCAAGGCAGAGCGACACACTGCCAAGGTGGACAAGGTGCCCACCCGACAGGTACTGATACACCACAAAGGACCACTCCCCACGCACCTGGACCTTAGGTCTGGAGAAGGTTCAAGACCTGGCCGTGCTTTTCAGGCCCCAATGCAATGCTTCAACTGTCAGGAGTTTAATCACATTGCAGCCACCTGCCAGCGACGGAAGAAGTGTTGAGAGTGCAGCAAGGCACATGATTTGAAGGAATGTATTGCATCCTCAAGCAACCGACCAATGAGGCCCTTGGCTGGAGCCCGAGTGTGCCAATGGCTCAGAGAAGCACCATGCCTGGAACCAGAGCTGTCTTGTGAAGGTGCAGCACTGGCAGTAGGTGATCACCACAATGGCCTGGCACCCACTGCAATGCCCAACATCAGAACCACCCAGCAACAGTCACATGGCTCTGACCCCAGCACCACAGAAAGCTGTAGTTGGGCAATACCAGCGAGTTCCCAGCATTGGGCCTCCCAGCAGTGGCATCAAGGGCAGTCACGGCAGTGCGGCCAACAAAGGGGTCAGACAGCACGATGGATGAGAAGAAAAAAACACAGGGAAAAGTGGCCACAGGCCAGGAACATTGCCCAGTAGGCCCCTGTTAGGCCCTCCCGCCAAGGGCAAGCCCCTCCTGCAAACGGCTAGAGTTGGCAACGGCTCCCGGTAAAGAGATCCAGAAGCTCACGGCCACTCAGGCCGGACCCAGCGTGCAACCACCTTATGCGATTGCAGTGTCGACAGCCACCGAAACATTGCCAGTGACCCAACACCAACTTGAAGGTCGTCCGACCCAAACCCCACAGAGGAATGGTAAACTCTTTTTCCCTGCTCGACTGAAGAAAACCTTCGGCGTCATCTCAGAGCTCCTCTCTCGCCTGCTGCCATCAGCAGATAACCGGGGCACCTGCAAAGAGCTCCTGTTGTGGATGATAGGCATGGTCTTAATGGACAGGGAGGACTCACGTGATGGAGGAGACCCTGGAGTCACCAACAATGGAAGACGACGAGGTCCAGACAAAATGGAATCAGAGGGCCACCTCACTACCTTTGAAGATCCTCCAGTGGAAATATGTGGGATGCAGCAGAAAATAACTTAGTGAGTTGAAGCTGCAGAGAAGATGAGGTCGATGTCTTCCTGCTCCAGGAGACACTTACCAAACCACCACATCAAAACCCTAGCCCCGTATCCCGGGATTCTCGGCTTTCCTTCAAAGTCTGGAAAGCACCAGCAGAGGCACATGATCTATGTCAGGAACACTATCCCTCACTCGATCTTTGTGAACACATTGACTGTGGAGACGGCGTGGAGGTACAGGCCATCACCTTACACCTGCAGGATGGACCTCTCATGGTTTACAACATATACAGAAGCTCTTGTCCACCCTTGACATTTCAGAGGTGGCAGCACTCGCCCCCCCTGGAGGGTCTTGTTGTGGCTGGGGATGTCAATGCCCACCACCCAATACTTTATTTGGTGTTCCCCCACCGGGCTACTGGGAGACACCTTGCAATTGTGCTAGATGTACTTGAGATCGCGCTCTTCAACAAAAAGGAGCCAACCCATTACTACAGTGGCCTCCTGGACATCACACTCATCTCCAGACAGCTGCTCTCAAGTGCAAGACGGAAGGTCCACCTCATCTGACCAGTGATCACTTTGCAGTGGTCTCCACACTGACGGTCCAGTGGCACCTGTCTCCCACATATACCCCCAGATGGAGTCTCAAGAAGGTCGACTGGCAGTACTTCCAGGAGGTCATCGAGCACTGGTGGACAGAGACTACTTTAACAGAAGATCCAGATGAGGTGGCTCAGAGCCCGCAGGCGGCCGTCATGTGGGCAGCTGAGGCAGCCATACCTAAGTTTACAGGCGGAGGGTCATACAAGTATTACTGGTGGTTCTACAATGAGGAAATCGAAGAGCAGAACCACAGCAAGAACGTCGTCCATAGGCGCCATCCCACGGCCGAAGTCCATGCATCTGCTAAGGGAAGTGGAAGTGGCATGCACGCCATGTCTCACATGGGGTCTGGCAAACTAAGTGCTACGAGTGGTGTGCCCCTCAGCTACTCCTCCACCTTATTTTAGATAATGACCAAGATAAGAATGGCCACTGGGCAGTGTCGCGGTGTGGCTCATGTGCACCCAGATCCCTCAATGGAGGCAAAGCAACTGGTAGAACTTTCATCTCTAGAGTGGCTATGATTCAACTTCCTCATGATCTCCTGGACCTCCAGGTCGCTCTTCTTCATACAAGGATAGTGGCGATCCAAGCTGCATGCCAGGCAAAGGATGACACTAATGAAGACTTCACTGAATGGGAGCTCCAGACACCCTTCATATCTAATCAGGGCACTGCACCAGGACATGATGGTATTACCTATGGCATGATCAATTGGTCTGGCCATTCTGGTCAGGAAGCTGTCCTAATGGTCATCAACCAGACATGGAGAGCCGGCAGATTCCCTGCTGTATTGAAAGAGGGCCGATATCATACACTGCCCGGGGATCCTGGCAGTGTGAGACACATCTACCTCACCAGTTGCATATCGAAGGTGTCTGAGAGGATGGTGTTTGGAGAGACTGACGTGGAAACTTGGCTATCCTCATAAACACCTCCATGGATTCACCAAAGGAGTCTGCACTTTCAAAAGGCTTACCACCCTACTGGCCAGCAGTGGGTCGGACGCCCAAGCCCATATTGTTGTCTTCCTCGACCTCAAGAAAGCTTTCGACCTAGCCAGTGCACCTGCCATCCTTGCACTCTTAGCTTGCAGGGGAGTTAGGGTAGGATGCTGCATGGCTTAGATCCTATCTCCAGGAGAGGTGGGCCCAGGTACATTTCCAGGGGCATTCCTCTTCTCTCAAGACCCTGGAAAATGGCACTCCACAGGGCTTGGTGCTTAGTCCTGCCTTGTTGAATGTACTGATACACAGCTCATGCACCTGCTTACTCCACAGGCACCTTCCTGCTCAGCTACACCAATGACCTGGCACTTGTATCCAGGAAGCGCGGCTATTGCAGCATGCCCAGGAGGACCTCAATCTGCTGACTTCCACTTGCCGAGGCTCAAGATATCTGCAGCGAAATCCAAGTCCGTTATCCTTCGCATCAGGGAACCCAGTGAGAGTCTATGGATCCTGGGCATCGACCTGGAATTGATTTACAGCTATAGGTACCTTGGCATCTATGTCAACAGGTGCCTCACATTACAGAAACATATATGCCACATCAAAGAGTGGGCTCTGCAGAGGGTCAGGGCAATGAGTGCCATGGCCAGCCCTAGGGCTGGGGCCAGCCTCGAGGTCATGAGGTTGCTCTGCATATAGGCCTTATGCTTACTCATCGACTACAGAGCACTTGCTCTGGTTCACGCCAGGCCCATAGCATCAAGTGTCTCTGTGTGATCCAGAACACTGCTGTATGGGCCATGCTGGGGCGCCTAGGTGGCTAATGCAGTGACTCTGAATTTTGTGGCACAGCTGCAGCCTTTGAGGACAGGATCCAACTTATGGCTGCCAAGAGAATAGCAAAGTTCCTCCAACTCCCAAGGGCTGACAATCTGATGAGGAATTTAAGGGTCTGCCAGGGACATGACATAACAATGCACTCCGGATGCCGATGGATGTGGTCAGTTGAAGACGCCACAAATAAGCTCCTGCCCATGACATTGCTCCAGGCAGGGGGCTGCGACAAACCAGCAGCAAACTACACAGTGCCACCCTCTTGGGCACCAGAGCTGATGGCGGTACACTAGTCAGCCCAACCAGTAGCAAGAGGCACTGCCCCAGCACATTCTGCAATGACTTACTTCAGTTTGCATTGCGAGTGTGGAGAGCCCTGATTGTGTGCTGTATTACACCGATGGCTCGAGAGAGACAGAGGCAGGCCACACAGCTGCTGCGATGTTTCACAGCAATCTAACAGTGGGCTGGTGCCTCCCAGACCATTGCAGCTTTCTCCAGGCAGAACAATATGCCATCCAACAAGCTCTGCAGCATGCACTTGCAGACCATGAGCATCCCCCCATCATCCATGTTGATTCCAAGTCCAGCGATCCAGGCAATTATGCACAGAGAGCCAAGGACAATATGCACTTAATCACACGCATCTGTAGTGACCTACAGATGTTCATGACCCAAGGACGCAAAGCCATAATCAACTGGATCCCAATCCATGTAGGTATCCCCGGCATTGATGCAACACATGAGGCTGCTAGACCACAACGCTCGAGGCACAGCCTCGAGTGTTGGGGTCTTAGTAGCCAGATTATACTATGGGCAGATAGATTATGCTATGGCAGCCAGATTATGCTATGGGCATCCCTGTCAAACCTGCCACCGCTGGTATGACAGGGCATCTCAGAGGGTGCTCTCTCAAGTATTTGGATGCGGACCAGGGAACTGTGGGTGAATATCCACTGCCTACACTTAAGGTTATCCACCACTGCATGGAATCATTGAATGGGCAAGAGAGGAGCTCCGTGCCCACTGTGACCAGATGGCTCCAAAACCCCTGGTACGCTACCTGCTAGACTTCCCAGCTGCTATGCCCCTTTACCGTAGACACTTCCCGATGACCCCAGTGGGATGGGCCTGGGAGGATGAGACAGCACATCTAGTGTACCTAGCCATCAGAGACTTGGAGACCCTACTGCCACACATTACAAGTCACCTCACCCCCCTCCCACTGAAGTCGCTGTGAAGGCCTGCTGAGAACCTCCATTGCACCCCACACCAACTACAATTACAGCAATCATTCGTCGCTCAACCTCTGCAGTGAGTGGACGTGCGTTACACAGCCCTCTGCTGACTGTTGAAGCAAGCTGAGATTTTCTTAATATGGTGCAGCAGACACAGAGGCGGATCAACACTGTATAGAGCTGCTGCATGGGACTGTGATGACCTAAACAGCTTCTGTTATCCTGCCAGCCATCATCAGGGAGACTTATGGTTTGTCGCTGATAAAAGAACTTTATGGAGTGGCGCTTAATGGGGCCTATAGGGTCTTTGTTAAGCTCCGAACAACAAGTGTCTCCCAGAGGTTGGTCAACAAATATCAAGATAGTTGTGTGGTTATCAACCCAGTTGTCACAGTGAGGCTCATCGACGTGTCATGTTACTTCACTTGGGTTAATGTGTGAAACGTGCCTTTTGAAGCCGATGAGACTGATTTACCGAAAGTTTTCAGCAGGTATGGAACTGTACATGTGGCGACCATTGGGAAGTGGACGGAGGGCGCATATACTGGCCTCCTTGAAGGTACCTTCTCACTGAAAAGGACTTTGAAACATCCCATACAGTCGTATGTATTGGTGACTAATTTCCGTATGCAAATGATGTGTCCTATGCTGGGCAACACTGCACTTGTCGTCTTTGTGGAGAATACAACCACTTTGCAGCACAATGTGGTCGCCAACAGTGGAAGAAGGACGTAGGGCAACAACCAATGGAAGAGCCTGTCTAGGTGATTGTTGTGATTGAGTCGGGTGCACGTCCAAAGACGTCATTGTAGAGTGAAGAGGTGGAGCGAGAGGAGGTGCTTGAGGAGTCTTGTGTGACTCTACCTGGGGAACCTATCCTCCGTTGGCCCGGTTATGCTGAGTGAGGAGGGTAGGATGGTTATGGAAGAGAGAGTGGAAGATACATTAGCGACTGTGCTGAAGGGATTATTGGACACACCTGGTGAGACGGAAGAGGGGGGGCTTGATATGCCACTTGGGAATGTGTCTTGTGTACGGTCGCAGGATGTAGAGGAGCTGGTTGAAAAATAGGCTGCTGGGATGAATGTAATCACCGTAGAGGCGGTGGTGCATAACGAAGGCCTTCTGGAGGTGGCTATGGAGGCAGAGAAAGGGTCATGCAAATTGGGCAGCAAAACTGTCAGACTCTGATGATATCCTCACCCCGACACAGAGACCTGGTAAGAAGGTGTGGGCAGAGGTGGCACGGGGCAGCCGTAAGGGCCAAGGGGCCTGGTGGCGGATACTGAGAGGATTTCCAGGGTCCGGTTGTGTGCGTGGTGGTAGACACCGGCAGGCGTCTAGAGGCGGATCAGTGCTGAAAGGGCACAAGGTACAGCTGGCTTGAAGTGTGTCTCAGTAAATGTAAATGGGTTGCGTGACAGAGTGAAGTGAATGTGGTTTTTTTGGTTTTCTTCGTAGGTATGGGGTGGATGTGGCTTTTGTGAAAGAGCACAATTATAAAGCCAGGTGGAGTTAGTACTGGATGGATTCAAGTGTTTGTTGCGCATTCAACTCAATTGAAAGGGTTGGTTGCCAGCCCGATTGTTGTGTATCGTAGTGAGGTAGGGGAGGAAGGGAGGGTCGTGCGAGTGGATGGGCCGTGGATGTGGGAGAGGTGTGCAGCTAGTGTGTCTATGGGCCCATAGAGGGAAATGGACGTGTCAAGAATGCATTTGTGAGGGATGTGTCAGTGTACCACCTCCAGTTGCTTCTCCCCTTGGAGGTTGTGAGGTGTGACTGGAATTGTGTGGTGAGAAGGAATGATGTGGAGAATCGAGGGGCAGGTTTTACTCTGTAGTGTTAAGGAACCTTTTGCGGGGCGTGGGGTTGTGGGATGTGGCTAAGGGTGAGGCATGGGAGGTGGAGTACATTTTGTTGCAGGGAGTGTATGCTGCTCGTCTGGACAGTTTGTATGTAATGCGGAATGTAAGGGTGGAAAGGTTGGGACGAGTTGCCAAAGAGGCATAGGAGTTTCTGGAAATTGAATGTTCGGCTCCTTGCAGACTGAGGGGGGGAGGGGTTTGTGGATTGTGGAGGGAGTTGTGGTCAGGGGTGGAGGCTGCTGGGGATATGTTGGCGTGGTGGGATGGAGTGGCAAAAGGGAGGATTAGGGCATATTATGTTAGACAGAGCAAGGGGAGGCTCAGATGACTTTGGGCTTATAAGATATTTAGAGGGGCAGTTGAGGGAATGTTATGGAGAGGGGCGGGGGCTTTCGTGCGGAGGAAATAGAGGGGCTGAAGCAACGTATCAGGGAATTGCAGAATGAGAAGCTTGATGCAGTGCGGGTTAAGGGAGGGTTAGAGGAAATTTTTTGGGGTGGCAGGCCATCGGCGTGTGTTCTGTGGGGGCAGCGGAAGCGTCAGGCGGCCATGGAGATGGAGTGTTTGTTAGTGAAAGAGGAGGTCGGAGGTATCATGTGGGGCAGGTGCTTTGTACAATAGAAGGGATGGGTTATGTGGATGAATGGTTTGGGACTTCTTTGTGGAGTGTTGGTGTGAAGGGGGGGGCATTAGGGCAGTTGGGACGGCATGTGGTCAATGTTCTGAGCAGGGGGGACCGTGTGGCACTGGGAGGTAGCATTAAAGAAGGGGAGGTGTGGAGGGCATTATCGAGTATGAGTAGGGGTAAATCCCCCGATATCGACGGTCTGCCACGTGAGATTTACTTACAGAACTGGGACATACTTAAGGAATTCTTGGTGAAGTTGTTGAATGAGATGAAAAAAAGGGGTTAGCTGGGGGTTTTGCAGGCAACAGCAGTGGTAGTCTTGGTCCCGAAGGTGGCCAGTCCATGCACGGTGAAGGACAAATAGGGTTATTTCTTTACTGTGTGTGGATTATAAATTATTTGCTAAAATATTGGGGAATAGGTTCAAGTGTGTGATCAATATGGTGATGGCAGTGGGCCAGTATGGAGTGCCGGAAGGACTATTCGTGCTTGGGGATCAACTGCAGCAACACACCTAAAGCCAATAATAACCCAAAAAAAAGCTGCAGTAAGAATAATCACCAAACCCCATCCCTGGCAACACCCCCCCCCCCACTCTTCATAGATCTAAACTTACTCCCTGTTCAGTACATCCACACTTACTACTGTGCAATCTACATCTACAGGACCTTAAACTCCAATATCAACCTTGACCTAAAACGCTTTCTTGATAGTTGTGACAGAACCCACAGGCATAACACCAGACACAAACATCTCTATGACATTCCCAGTGTCCAACTAAACCTTTACAAAAATTCAATGTATGTCAAAGGCCCTAAAATCTGGAACACCCTACCTGAAACTCTAGAACTGCAGACACATTCATCACCTTCAAAACTACCATTAGAAAACATCTTATCTCCCTGATACACCCCGTCAACTAACTACACGAATACCACCTGGTGGTTCACACTTACACTCACTACCCATTTGACCATAAACAGAAATATTAATCTCAATCTTAAAATAATGAATCCTGTGATACTCCAATACTGAAACTATGTACTGTGCCAAAACAAAAGCATTCACATTGCTAAACTCACAAATAGTATTTAGTCCACTTAGCCATAATACCAACTTACCTCATAATCTGTAATATTTTAAAATTAAGAATTAAACTAAGTCTGCCCGAAATGCCTAGCCATGCTAGGTGTTCTAGTGGTACACTCTGTAATCATTATTTTACTACATGTAAACCATACAATAACCAAATTCTGTAAACTCAGCATTGTAATCCTTATAGAGAATAAACTTTGAATGAAGTGAATTGAATTGAATTGAATGTATGAGGGGCATGGGGTGATTCGGGGATTTTTGGGGAGTGTGCAAGGAATGGAGGGGGGGGGTGTTGGCCTTGGATTGGCAGGCAGCATATGATAGTGTCGAGAGAGAGGCATTATGGTGATGATGAAGAGGTAAGGGTATGGGGACAAGATTGTGAGGTGGATGCAAATGTTGTATCATGGAGTGGGTGTTCAGGTGCAGGTGAATGGGAGGGTGGGTTATCGGATCCCTATGGGTAGAGGTCTGCGGCAGGGATGTCCTTTTTCCCAATTACTTTTTGCATGTTTGCAGGATCCGTTTTATAGAGCAGTGGAGATATGTGTGAGGGGGAGTGACAGGGGTGGTAGGACGATGTGTGCCGGAATTGTTGGTTATGTAGATGATACGACGATTCTTGTGCGTGAGGGGGGGAAGGTTTAGGAGGGGTGGGGAGGATTGTGGACCTGTTTGGAGAGGCTACTGGTATGAGGGTGAATGTAAAGAAGTCTAAGTTTATGGTTTTTGGGGGGGGCCCGGGGAAA
>NC_069452.1:19656770-19682524 GCF_026875155.1 Cherax quadricarinatus | reverse complement strand
CAGGGTTGGCACTAGAAGCTTTCTTTGGGCCCATGGTGGCTTATTTAGCAGTTACAAGCACTAAAAATAATGGAAAAATACAAAATGTGTCGAATGTATGCATGCAACGGCCACCCTCGCTTGTAAACAATGGCGGCAGGGCAGCTGAGGCACTCAGACTGGACAGACAGGTTCAGGACAAGTCATGTTGGTCAGAAGCAGCTGATGGTGGTGCAGCAGCAGCAGCTGACTGTGGTTCAGCAGCAGCTGACTGTGGTTCAGCAACAGCTGACTGTGGTGCAGCAGCAGCTGACCATGGTGCAGCAACAGCTGACAGTGGTGCAGCAGCAGCTGATGGTGGTGCAGCAGCAGCTGACTGTGGTGCAGCAGCAGCTGACCGTGGTGCAGCAGCAGCTGACCGTGGCGCAGCAGCAGCTGACCGTGGTGCAGCAGCAGCTGACCGTGGTGCAGCAGCAGCTGACTGTGGTTCAGCAACAGCTGACTGGTGCAGCAACAGCTTACCGTGGTGCAGCAACAGCTGACCATGGTGCAGCAACAGCTGACTGTGGTGCAGCAACAGCTGACTGTGATGCAGCAGCAGCTGACCATGGTACGATAGTACGTATTTCTCTGCCTTTTTACCACAGGGTTGGCACTAGAAGCTTTCTTTGGGCCCATGGTGGCTTATTTAGCAGTTAGAAGCACTAAAAATAATGGAAAAATACAAAATGTGTCGAATGTATGCATGCAACCAGCCACCCTCGCTTGTAAACAATGGCGGCAGGGCAGCTGAGGCACTCAGACTGGACAGACAGGTTCAGGACGAGTCATGTTGGTCAGAAGCAGCTGATGGTGGTGCAGCAGCAGCTGACTGTGGTGCAGCAGCAGCTGACTGTGGTGCAGCAACAGCTGACAGTGGTGCAGCAACAGCTGACAGTGGTGCAGCAGCAGATGATGGTGGTGCAGCAGCAGCTGACTGTGGTGCAGCAGCAGCTGACCATGGTGCAGCAGCAGCTGACTGTGGCACAGCAGCAGCTGACCATGGTGCAGCAGCAGCTGACTGTAGTTCAGCAACAGCTGACTGGTGCAGCAACAGCTTACCGTGGTGCAGCAACAGCTGACCGTGGTGCAGCAACAGCTGACTGTGGTGCAGCAACAGCTGGCTGTGATGCAGCAGCAGCTGACCATGGTACGAGAGTATGTATTTCTCACCCTTTTTACCACAGGGTTGGCACTAGAAGCTTTCTTTGGGCCCATGGTGGCTTATTTAGCAGTTACAAGCACTATAAACAATGGAAAATAATACAAAATATATCGAATGTATGCATGCAACCAGCCACCCTGGCTTGTAAACAATGATGGCAGGGCAGCTGAGGCACTCAGGCTGGACGGACTGGTTTGGGAGGAATCACGTTGGGCGAGTTTTTTATCGTGAGGCAAGGCAAAATTTTTGCATTCAAATGCTTTGTATGGCGGAATTAACGTTATGCGATGCATTCGTTAGGCAAGGGTCCACTGTATTTTGAGTACACCATGGCAAATACGATCATATCACCACAGTCAAGACTACACCGGTGGAAAGAGACAACTGTTGCAACAATAATGCTTATGCCTCATGTCTATAAACATAATATAAAATCATACTGGTCCACAGATTGGCTAATTTGTACCCCAGTCTTCAGTGAAATCATCCCAGTGAACACGTTCATCTTACTGTTACGTATGTTGCACTTCTCTAACAAAACCAGGCCTAAGAGAAGTGACAGGTTATACAAGATTAGAAATATTTTTTATGTATCTCAAACAAAAGTTCAACATGGACTTTTATCCATTCAAGAATCTCGTACTTGACGAATCTTTGATTTTGTTCAAAGGTAGACTGTCATTCAAACAGTATATACGAGCAAGAGGAAACGCTTTGGTCTAAAACTGTTTGTACTCTGTGACTGTGACAGTGGCCTGGTATTGGATATTGTTGCATACACGGGAAGTAAAACATTGAAAGATACCAGGATGTTATTGGGTATCTCAGGTGATGTAGTGAGAAGCATGATGGCACCTTATCTTGGTAAGGGGCATACATTATTTACTGATAACTGGTACACAAGCCCTTTACTCAGTGATTTCTTGCGAGTGAACGTGACAGGTGTGTGGCACAGTGCGTTCTAATCGTAAACATATGCCCAGGTTCAATGCAGGCACTCGTGGTGAAGAGGTGCAGGTGTTTACTGCCAATGACATCATGGCATTACGGTGGCATGACAAACAAGATGTCACAGTGTTGACAATGCACATAATATGTACCAAGTGAAGACTGGCAACAGACCACCATATGGTAAATTTTGTTTGTCTGTTGTCAGACAACTCATAATGAAATACGTACCAGGTAACAATACCTGCTATACAAAACCGTCCTCGAACTCCTCAGGATATACCCAAGCATTTGAGGAGGATGGTGATCACTTCATAATACAGCTTCCTGCAACTAAGAAAAAATTTGCTCAGAAGACATGTGTTGTCTGTACACGAACGGCAACATAGACGCAAGACACTCAGTTTATGTGCAAGGAATGTAAGGTACCTCTGTGCACGGTGCCTTGTTTCAGGGAGTTCTACAAGCTGCAGCAGTTCTAAAAATATGTCCAGTGATTGTACATATGTAAATATATGATAGAACATTAGTATTATACAAGATTTGTGCATGTTTATTGTAATAAACAAAAGTGGTAAACAATATTATAATAATAACTTTAGTGCAGTTATTGTGTTCAATACAGTGAGTTTATATATAAACATCATGTACAGTATTGGTCTCACAGGCCACAAATGTTACTATAAAAAGAAAAAATTAGAAAAGAAAAGAAAAAAGTATAAAAAACGTAAAATAAAGAAATGCGAGTTTGTGGAAATCGCCGATGTTGCTGCCACCCGGTTATTTTGGGTCAACTTCTCGCCTCTGTATCTCGGTAAGTACTGATCAGAATTTTTTTTTTTTTATTACCTTCACAAAAATATACTCTTTAATTCTGTAAGAAAAAATAATTTTTTTTTTTTCAAAATTTCAAGGACACTGGGGCACCCCTTCCAATTTTGGCCTTGGACCCTGAAAGGGTTAAGTAGCCTGCTAAGTATTAGGTTAAGTCTGTCTGAAATGCCCTGGCATGATAGTGGCTCTCTTTGTACTTAGCAAATCAAGATTGTAATTACACATTGTAAACTATGCAATGAAATAAAATCCTTATTTCTTATAACATTAAAGAGAATCAGATACAGTAATAGGTACATGAATGTTACAGTAATAGTTACATGAATGTTACAGTAACAGGTACATGAATGTTACAGTAATAGGTACATGAATGTTGCATAATAGGTACATGAATGTTAGAGTAATAGGTATATGAATGTTACTATAATAGGTACATGAATGTTACAGTAACAGGTACATGAATATTACAGTAATAGGTACCTGTATGTTAGCTATACTAAGAAATCACTCTCCTCCTTTCCTTTCTGTAGCTTCATAAAGTACCTTTTAGCCCTCTTTGTGAACTTGCTCATGCTTGGACAGGCTTTGACATGTGCAGGCAGTCCGTTCCATTCCTTTATTGCTGTACAATAAAAGTTGTTTGAAGCCTGACCACTAACTGTGGGTACTACAAAGTTGTGTTCTCTTCCCCTAGTACTAAACTTGTTTTGGTTCCCCAGCCTTGACAAACTTGGCAGCAAGATATCACTCAGTATGTCCATATATCACACATTATGTATCATGTATTAGATACCTATATTTATACTACTACAAACAAGCAGTAAACCTGTATGAGCCTCACATACACTGGCCAACATGTGTATTTTTCCTACATACTGTGTTATCCTGGGCTAATTTACACAATTGACTATATAAAACAACTGTTTATGTATCACTCTCACACCATCACTCCTACATATACAGCCTCTCCTCACTTAACGATAGTGCTGTTCCTAAGACTATGTTGGTAAATGAATTCATCGCTAAGTGAGGAGCATACTACAATGGTAGTGGGTTTGTGTCATTCATCTATGATAATGTTTTAACCCTTTGACTCTCACAACCCCAAATCCTGAGGTCTCCAGGTGTCGCAAAATATATAAAAAAAAAAGATCTCATGAAATGAAAGAGAATCTTTTCCCGATGGTAATGACACCAAAATTGTGAAATTTGAAGGAAAACTTACAGAATTACGCTCTTGTGAAGTTAGTGACCTTGGCAACATTTATGCATCGGTGATTTTGCCCACTTTGAGCCCTATTTTCGGTCAATTCCATTGTTCCAGTCCACCAAACTCATAGCTATTTCTTTAGAACTCCATTTGTTCTATTGAGTACATGAAACTGCCCATTTACCGATTTCAACTACCCAATAGTCAGAAATTGGCAATTTGGCCAGTTTCATGAAAATTAAAAATATGTCAATTTCAAAATAGGGTCCAGAATGAACAATGCAGACATTCTTGGCACTAAAATAACATTTTCTATGTTTATCAGTCACATCTCCAGGCCCCTGTTATAATCCTCTTGCTTTCTATTTTGAATTTTTATTCACACAAAAATAGAAGATTTACTGTTATGCAGACTACTGCAATATTCTAATAATTGTATAAATAACGTCAACCCATTCATAAGTGCATATTAGCATGGCTAGTTAGACATTTATTGGACAATGACATCATTTGTTTACTCGTGAACATCGGCAAAAATCGAACATTTCTGCCAACTTGGGCTCCATTTCAAGATCCTTTTCTTAGTAAAACCAATCAAAATCGCTTCTATTTCAATAATATGTTTTCCATTCTATCAAATGAGACCAAGAAAACAAGAATACAACCATAAATACTATACAAAAATACACCTCAAAGATGGCGTTTTAATCTAAAAAAAAAGTTTTTTTTTCTCATTATGCACTGCATGCTGCAGGATTTTTATTATACTGCACACACTGACCACACAGACCAATTCTCTCTCATGTGGGCCTACCAGTTTTCTCCTGCTTGATTTGAAGCCGCTAGAAATTTTGAGTATACAGTGGAACCTCAAAAATCGAACGTATCACATATCGAACGTTTCGAAAATAGGACCATTTTTACAGACAAACTGTGTCCCTATTATCGAACGCGCCCCTATTTTCACACCGCCGGGTACGGGACCTGTCTGCCGCCCACTCTGTCCGCATCCCCGCGCAGACGCCGTGAGCAGTCTAGCTTTGTTTATGCTTGAGTGAACACTAACCTGCGCTCTCATTCACGCATTTTACGATTATTTCGTTGTGTTTAGTGCTTGTGGGACTGTGAAATAAGCTGCCATGGGCCCAAAGAAACTTGCTAGTGGTACCCCTGTGGCAAAGAAAGTGAGAAACACCATAGATGTGAAGAAGGAAATAATACAGAAGTATGAGAGTGATGTGAGACTTGTTGAGCTTGCCAGGATGTATGGGAAAAATAAGTCAACCATCAGTTCTATCCTGTCAAAGAAAGAATAAATCAAGGAAGCTGATGTTGCGAAAGGTGCTAATATAGGGAGTGGATGAGGTGCCTTCTTCAAAGATTAAGGAGATTTGTGCCAATTGGAATGATGTCCAAATGTTTGTGCAGAAGTACCACCCTGAGCAAGCTGAAACAAGCCATTTTTGCAAAAATTTCAGTGACAAAACCATGTCCCTTTTTAGGGAATGTTAAAGGGGCCCCAAAACAGAGGACGGGGACATTTATTTTTGAACGGGGATCCAGGACTCTCAAGGGGGCCCCTAGGGGCTTTAAAAAGACAGAAAGGGGAAATAACCCCAAGGGGGCTTTCCCCTGAAGTCCTCAGGGGGGGGATTCTCCTTCCAAACACAAACCCCCCAACCCCCTTCTCCTTTTCCCATCTTCCAGATGCCACCCCAAATCTTCAATGGTAATAAAAATTTTTATTTATATGTATTACTTACATAATTAAAAACTATATATTTGTTGTATGTAAAACTGTAAAAACTCATAAAAGATTTTTTGTATGAATTTTTTGGGTTTCGGGAAAACAGATTAATTGTATTTCCTTTATTTCTATGGGAAATTTTGCTTCAAAATTTCAACTTTTCGAATTTAAAACTACCCGGGAATGGATTAAGTTCGCTTTTTGAGGTTCCACTGTATATACGTAAAAACACTTTGGCTCGTAAAGACGTTATATAGACCAAAACAGAAAAAGGGTTAATGTCCCCTTTGCCCTTTAAACATTTTGGAATTTTTTTTATGTTTATACGTATGTACTGATATTGTAAAAAACTGGTAGAGACCCTGTCATAATCTGAGGCGTATACGAGTACGTCGCAAAATGGGGAGAGGCTTATATCACACCCCCACAAAGTAAACTCCCCCTAATTATGTAAAACACCCCCCACACACATTTTCCACTTCCACAATGATTACACTAAAAAAACATCATCCCTTAAATTTAAAACAGTGGACCCTCAGTAACGCCTTTAATCCATTCCAAACAACCTTTAACAAATTCCCTGTACCGAATTTTTTTCCCCTGTAAGAAAAACAGGGACCCCCGCCTTAGAGGCATCGCATTCTTTAAATCCCCATAGAAATTTTTAACGCAAAAATTTTGCCTGCCTCACGCTAAAAAACTCGCCTTGGGTGAGGGGCCAGGGGTTTCGAATCACACATCTTTCGGTACTTTTCACTTTACCCCAGTGTTTTTAGTGTTGTAACTGCAAAATGAGTCACCATGGCCCCAAAAAGTTTCTAGTGCCTTTCCCTGTGGTAAAAAGGGTGAGAATTAGTATGAATAAAAAAAGAGTTTAAAGGAATTTGCAAGTGGGTTAACTGCAAAACCTTTAGGGTGAAAATCACCCTGACACAGCTATTGCAAGCAGTTGGAAACCCTGTACAGAAATTTTATGGCCCATTTTGGAAAATCTTAAAGGAACGGGAGGAACAGATTATGGACAATCTTTGTGAAACAAGGTCCATGACTCTCAAGTGCCCTAGTGGATTAAAGAAGGGAAGAAACCCCAGGAAAGGACTTGCTACCTCAGTCCTTTTGGAAGGGGACCCCCTTCAAACAAAAACAATTTCCCCATTTTCCCCTCCCCCATCCCATCAATCATCCCAATCTTCAAAAAAGGGTAAGTGCAGTTTCTATTTTAGTAAGTAGAAATTGTGCTGTTTTCCTTCATTTTGTGTGATTAAAATTAATTTTTCTTTGGGGTAAAAAAATTTTTTTTTCATACTTTGGTGTTTTTCACGGATTAAATTTTTGATTTCCTTTATTTTTTGGGGGAAAATTAAATTCGCCTTAGATTTTTTGGGCTTAGATGAGCTCTCAGGAAGGGTTTAAATATCGAAAGGCGGGGGTCCACTGTAATGGAAACCCAAATTAACCCCTTGCAGACCCCAAAATATTAAAAAAAAAATTTTTTTTTTTTAAAGAAAAAAACATAAATTTTATACAAAAGCATGCCAAAAAATACAAAGCACTAATAAAAGGGATAAATGAACATTTAACACCACTTCCCTTTTATTGCTTCACTTGTTGGTTATCTAACAAAGGAGGCAAGGGGAAAGGCAATTTTATTCCCTTTCAATATGAGTTAATATCATTCTACACTTTTTTTTCCCCAAAAAATTTTCACCTAATATGACTTAAAAACAATTTTAATAACATAGAAAAAATATATGTACTCAGAATGAATTTAAATGTATACGAGAAAAGTGGTGAAAGGTTTGTTATTGGGTTTATAAGGGGCCCCTGAGAAAGCCGTACTATGTGGTGAGGTGAGGACCAGCGTACCCCCCAGTATCACCCTTTAAACCCCTTTAAAATGTCCAAAACAAAGACTAGTTCGACACGTAGCGCTCCAACGAGATCTACGTCCAATTTTTCATTAGAAAAAAAAAATAATCACGTTCGGGGTGCACTGGAAAACGAATCCGTTTGGGGGCAGTTTAAGGGGTTTAAAAAATGTGTAATTTATAATAGAAATGTTTTTAATTTTAACCCTTTGAGGTCGCCGGCCCTCTCAGAGACTTTTCTAGGGTCCCAAAAATTTAAAAAAAAAAAAAAAAAATTTTTGAAAAGTAAAAATCTTTTCCCCCATCATAAAACACCCAAAAATATGAAAAATTTTATGGGAAAAATTATGGAATTACTCTCGGAAATTACGGGCTCGACATGTTTACGCATCGGGGATTTTGCCTAATTTAGCCCATTTTGGCCATTTCCCTGTACAGCACAAAAATCAAACTATTTTTACTAGGCTCCATTTTTTTTTATCGAATGGTAAGAAAACCCTTTACCGGGTTTTAACTACCCAAAAAGTGGCAGAAATTTTGCAATTTTGCCAATTCACACAAATTTTTAAAAAATGCCCCAAATTTCCCCAAAAAAGGGGCCAAAAAAAACAAGAAAAACATCCCGGCACTAAAATAAAATTTCCTTGTTCATTAGTCACATCCCACCCCCCTCTTACATTTCTTTTGCTTTCCACTTTGAATTTTTTTTTCACAAAAAATAGAAGTTTTTCTGTTTGAAATACTGTTAGTGTAAAAGGTATAATAATACCAGCACACTTATGAAAAAATTAGATTCACCATTTTTACTGTATTGGGCCGTGGCATAATTTTTTTCTTTTGAACTTTGGCAAAAACGACATTTTGCTACTTTTGAGCTCAATTTAAGGGGTACTTTTCATTGTGAAACCAATCAAAATCTCTCAATTTTTGTAATAGTCTTCCATTTTAAAAAAAAGACAAGGGAAAAATAGAATACAACCTAAATACCAACAAAAATACAGTGACCCCCGGGGAAACAGGCCAAAGGTTTTTTTTAAACCCCTTTCCCGGGGGTTTTTTATTCAAAAAATTTCCTTTTTCCCCCGGTTTTTAAAAACCCGGGGGGGGAGGGGGGTTTTGTCCCCGAAAATCCAATTCGGGGCCGCTCACCCCTGTTTCCAAAAGGGCCAAAATTTTTACACCACCCTTTGGGTAAACCAAGAAAAATCAAATTTGTATTAACATGTTTTTTGCTTTTTTGGAAAAAAGGACCATGGGCCCCAAAAACTTTGGAACCCCAAAGCCTTTTTTTTTCGCCAAAATAAAAAAAAATAACACCCATAAAAAGGAAAATGCTGAACTAGTGCTCATATTGGTGAATTAAAGCCATCAAAGGTTGGTTGAGAATTTAAAAATGAGTGCATACACATTGTAAGGCCTGTTCTGGAAAAAATGCCAAACAGGACCTACATACTCAGGAGAAAAGCACTCCCAGGCAAGTGTCTCATCAGTCATTGCTTGCATCTTCATAAAGGTAAGTGTCTTTATTTCTCATTTAGTAGACTAGTACATGCACAATATATACTGTGCATGTACTACTCTACTATTGTGCATGTATCCTTCTCTTTGTGTGTGGGAAAATGTATATTTCATGTGGTAAAATTTTTTTTTTCATACTTTTGGGTGTCTTGCACGGATTAATTTGATTTCCATTATTTCTTATGGGGAAAATTCATTCACATAGCGATTATTTCGCATAACAATTACCCCTCTTGCACGGATTAAAATCGTTAACCGGGGGTCCACTGTACAGTGCAAAGTCCCTGTTTTAAGCCAAAAACACGGTCAAAGTTTTTTTTTCTCATTACGCACTGTGTGGTGCAGGATTTTTTTTATGCTGCACACACTGACCACATATTCAATTCAATTCATTTCAGTTCAAGTTTATTCTCTATAAGGGCTACAATGTGGGGTTTACAGGTTTTGGGTATTGTGTGGTTTACATGTTATAAAATACTAATTACAGAGGGGGCCGCTAGGACACCTAGCATGGCTAGGCATTTCAAGCAGACTAAGATTAATTCTTAACATTAAATCCTTACAGATTATGGTATTAAGGCTAAGTGACTACATCATAATTTGTGAGTTTAGCAATGTGAATGCTTTTGTTTTGGCACAATACAAGGTGTCTATATTGGAGCATCATAGGCAAACTTATGACTAGTTAGGATTTATTATTTTAAGATTAAGATTAGTATTTCTGGGTTTATAGTCATTGGGTGAGTGAGTGTAATTGTGAACCACCAGGTGGTTATCATGTAGTTAGTTGTCGGGGTGGATCAGGGAGAGATGTTTTCTAACTGTAGTTTTGAAAGTGACGAATGTGTCTGCCGTTCTAGTTTTCAGGTAGGGTGTTCCAGATTTTAGATCCTTTGAAATACATTGAATTTTTGTAAAGGTTTAGTCGAACACGGGGAATGTCCTAGAGATGTTTGTCTGGTGTCATGCCTGTGGATCCTGTCACAACTATCAAGAAAGCATTTTAGGTCAAGGTTAATATTGGAATTTAAGGTCCTGAAGATACAGATTGCACAGTAGTAAGTGTGGATGTTCTGAACAGGGAGTAAGTTTAAATCTATGAAGAGTGGGGGGGGGAGGTGTTGCCAAGGATGGGATTTAGTGATTATTCTTACTGCGGCTTTTTGTTGGGTTATTATTGGCTTTAGGTGTGTTGCTGCAGTTGAACCCCAAGCATAGATAGCATAGGTGAGGTATGGATATATAAGTGAATGGTATAGTGTGAGAAGGGCAGTTTGCGGCACGTAGTATCGTATCTTGGAGAGGATCCCCACTGTTTTGGATACTTTTTGTGTTATGTGTTGGATATGGGTGCTGAAATTTAGGTTGTTGTCGAGGTATAGGCCAAGGAATTTACCCTCATTATGTCTGGCAATTAGAGTGTTGTCGATCTTAATGTTAAGCTGTGCAATGCCTGCTCTGCTACCAAACATAATACAGTAGGTTTTGCCAGTGTTAAGTGTAAGTTTATTGGCTGTCATCCAAGTCGATATTTTGAGCAGCTCCTCATTAACAATAGTGTTGAGGGTGGCAAGATTAGGGTGGGAGATGACATAAGTCGTGTTGTCAGCAAAGAGAATGGGTTTTAGGTGTTGGGATATGTTTGGAAGATCATTGATGTAAATGAGGAAGAGCAGGGGTCCAAGGACACTTCCCTGCGGAACTCCAGTATCAAGTGGCCGTATTGATGAGGCTGTGACTTTAATGGTGACATACTGATACCTATTAGAAAGGTAGGATTTAAAATATGCAAGGGCATGGCCTCTTATACCATAGTGGTCAAGTTTGTGGAGTAGGATGCCATGGTCTACTGTGTCAAACACTTTTCTTAGGTCAATAAAAATTCCTAGCAGATATTCCTTATTTTCCAATGCTGTGTAAAGCAGGTCTAGCAGTTTTATAATTGCATCATTAGTGCTTTTATTTTTCCTGAATCCAAATTAGCAGGGGTTGAGTATGTTTTGTGCCGTTATAAATGAATATAGTCTCCTGTGCACGAGTTTCTCGAAGATTTTGGATAGCAATGGTAAGTTTGATATTGGCCTATAGTTGTTTATGTCTGTAGGGTCACCACCTTTATGTACTGGTGTAACCCTTGCTGTCTTGAGTAGTGTCGGGAAAGTGCTAGTTTCTAGTGACTTGTTAAAAAGTAATGTAACAGCATGCGAAGGACATGGGCCGCTCGCTTGTACAATAATGGTGGGACGTGAGACAGATTCCTCGAGTTATTTTTAGGTGGCTTTATGGTCACGGTGACTTCCGTGGGCTCAGTTGGTACAAGATAGAAGGAATTTGGGAAATTCCCATCTAGGTAGTCCCCGGCACGGGCATTGGTACGTGGGATTTTACTGGCGAGATTAGATCCTATGTTGAAAAGAAGTCGTTTATCTTGTTAGCTGTGTCAGTGGGATGCAGTGGTGTTTCATGAGGTTTAGTTAGAACAATATTCTTGTTTTTTTTTTCAGTGTGTGGGTCCCCAGAATCTGGGAAAGTGATTTCCAGGTCTTTTTTATATCTCCTCTTGTGTCTGTGAATCTGCTGGAGTAGTACAGTTGTTTGGCTTTCTTTATTAATTTGGTGAGAACTGTTGAATATTGTTTAAGAATATCTTTGTGTATTAAGCGCTGTCTATATTGCTTTTCATATTGGTGTTTCTTATCAATGGATTTCAGAATGCTGCTGGTTAGCCATGGGCAACCAAGCCTTTTATTCGTGATATGTTTTGATTTTATAGGGCAATGTTTGTTGTATAGTCTAAGCATTTTGTTAAGAAAAATGTCTGTCCAATTGTCAATACCATTGGCATTGGAGAATTCTGTAGGCCAGTCAACAGTCTCTAGGTCTGCTGTGAAATTCCTTATTGAGGCCTCGTCATGGAGTCTAAATGAAACTTTGTTGTATTCGAGTGGTGGCTTACTAATGTTTGTTAAGAGGAAGGTTGGGTAGTGGTCAGTAGTGCTGTCTGTGATTATCCCTGATTTAAGGGGGCTAGTATTGGTCCATATGTGGTCATTATGGTTGCACTTGTCTCAGTCAGCCTGTTTGGTTTAGTTATTGTTGGTATGAGAAGTGTGTTGTTCATATTGTTGATGAAATCAGTAACAGTCTAATCATCTGGTAGGCCAAGGTTGATATTGAAGTCTCCAGCTAAGAGAAGGTGGTTCTTGTTCATTTGTCTATTTGTTATTAGTGTTTAGATTCTCACTGAAGTTTGGATGTTTTTGTGGGTATCCGGTATATGGCACCGATTGTTATAGCATCTTTCATATGTAGCCTACCAGCTTTCTCTTGCTAGATTTGAGGGCGCTAGAATTTATGCATACTAGTACGTCAAAAACCCTGGCGTGTAAGCCGTACTAGTACGGACAAAACCCCGAAAAGGTTAATTTATAAATAAGTTAGTTTATTCAGGTACAATGGACCCTCGAGTTTTGTGATTAATCTGTTTCAGAGAGTCTGCCGAATGGCAAAACCATTTTCCCCATAAGAAATAATGGAAATAAAATTAATCCATTCCAGACACCCAAAAATATTAAAATAATTTTTTTTTTCAAATTAAATAAAGATTTGCATACTGAAAAACAATGAGAAATCAAGTACATACATATACAAAATAATAACAACATTACACTTACCTTTACTGAAGACTTCTAGGTGGATGGAAAACGGGAGGAGGGGTATAGGAGGAAGGTGTACACTATTGTTTGGAAGGAGAATGTCCTTCCATTAGGACTTCAGGTACCAAGTCCTTATTTGGGGTTGCTTCCCTTCTTTGTTTTTTAACTCATTCAGGGTCGACAGGCCCTCTCCCAGACTTGTTCTTAGGGTCGAAAAATTTTCAAAAAAAAAATTTTTTTATTATGAAAAGATAGTTTTTTTTTTTAATCTTATAGGCTAAACAACAATTTTTTAACCATCAATATTTACCGAGATAAGGAGGCGTGAAGTTCATAGAAAATGACCGGCATACGGTAACATCCCCGACTGCCGGTCACCCGGTTTTAGTTTATTTAGTCTTTTAGTATTATTACCTGGAGTTTACCTGGAGAGAGTTCCAGGGGTCAATGCCCCTGCAGCCCGGTCTGTAACCAGGCCTCATGGTGGATCAGAGCCTGATCAACCAGGCTGTTACTGCTGGCTGTACACAATCCAATGTACGAGCCACTGTGGAAAGGGTTCGTGGAGATTTGATGGTTGGAGTTAAACACACTTGTTGGATGGTAACACATATATTGGCAGAGTGTGAAGGAGGAGCCCAGCTTGCCTGTTGTTGCCTGGAAGGTCTAACGGGAACTGAGAGCTAGGGCCGGGAGCGTAGTGCTCACATCGGCATCACGTGACGTCATACAAACTAGTCACCTGATGGAGATTTGATGGTTGGAGTTAAACACACTTGTTGGATGGTAACACATATATTGGCAGAGTGTGAAGGAGGAGCCCAGCTTGCCTGTTGTTGCCTGGAAGGTCTACGGGAACTGAGAGCTAGGGCCAGGAGCGTAGCGCTCACATCGGCATCACGTGACGTCACACAAACTAGTCACTAGGCCTAGCAAAGGGGTCGTGTATGTAAAACATATGGAGGGTACTAACTATGATACTCAGATAAGCTATACAACACATGTAAGGGATCAGCAACTATGCTGACACCACAGCCCGGCTGGTCAAGTACCAACTTTAGGTGCTTGTCCAGTGCCTGCTTGAAGACTGCCAGGGGTCTATTGGTAATCCCCCTTATATATGCTGGGAGGAAGTTGAACAGTCTCAGGCCCCTGACACTTATTGTATTGTCTCTTAACGTGCTAGTGACAACCCTGCTTTTCATTGGCGGGGATGTTGCATTGTCTGCCGAGTCTTTTGCTATCGTAGTGAGTGATTTTCGTGTGCAAGTTCGGTACTAGTCCCTCTAGGATTTTCCAGGTGTATATAATCATGTATCTCTCCCGCCTGCATTCCAGGGAGTACAGGTTCAGGAACTTCCAGCGCTCCCAGTAATTGAGGTGTTTTATCTCCATTATGCGTGCCGTGAAGGTTCTCTGTACATTTTCTAGGTCAGCAATTTCACCTGCCTTGAAAGGTGCTGTTAGTGTGCAGCAATATTCCAGCCTAGATAGAACAAGTGACCTGAAGAGTGTCATCATGGGCTTGGCCTCCCTAGTTTTGAAGGTTCTCATTATCCATCCTGTCATTTTTCTAGCATTTGTGATTGATACAATGTTATGGTCCTTGAAGGTGAGATCCTCCGACATGATCACTCCCAGGTCTTTGACGTTGGTTTTTCACTATTTTGTGGCCAGAATTTGTTTTGTACTCTGATGAAGTTTTAATTTCCTCATGTTTACCATATCGGAGTAATTGAAATTTCTCATCATATTGCTTTCTGCAGCCCATTGAAAGATTTGGTTGATGTCTGCCTGGAGCCTTGCAGTGTCTGCAATGAAAGACACTATCATGTAGATTCGGGTGTTATCTGCAAAGGAAGACACGGTGCTGTGGCTGACATCCTTATCTATGTCAGATATGAGGATGAGAAACAAGATGGGAGCGAGTACTGTGCCTTGTGGAACAGAGCTTAGCACCGTAGCTGCCTCAGACTTTACTCTGTTGACTACTACTCTTTGTGTTATGTTTGTGAGGAAATTATAGATCCATCTACCAACTTTTCCTGTTATTCCTTTAGCACGCATTTTGTGCACTATTATGCCATGGTCACACTCGTCGATGGCTTTTGCAAAGTCTGTATATATTACATCTGCATTCTTTTTGTCTTCTAGTGCAACTAGGACCTTGTCGTAGTGATCCAGCAGTTGGGACAGACAGGAGTGACCTGCTCTAAACCCATGTTGCCCTGGGTTGTGCAATTGATGGGTATCTAGATGAGTGGCAATCTTGCTTCTTAGGAATCTTTCAAAAATTTTTATGATATGGGATGTTAGTGCTATCGGTCTGTAGTTCTTTGCTATTGCTTTACTGCCCCCTTTGTGGAGTGGACCTATGTCTGTTGTTTTTAGTAACTGTGGGATGACCCCCGTGTCCATGCTCCCTCTCCATAGCATGGTAAAAGCACGTGATAGGGGGTTCTTGCAATTCTTGATTAACACGGAGTTCCATGAGTCTGGCCCTGGGGCAGAGTGCATGGGCATGTCATTTATTGCCTGTTTGAAGTCATTTGGCATCAGGTTAACATCAGATAGGCTTGTGTTTACCAAATTCTGTGGCTCTCTCATAAAAAATTCATTTAGATTTTCGACTCTCAGTCTGGTTAGCAGCTTGCTAAAAACTGAGTCATATTGGGACTTGGGTAGCTCACTCATTTCCTTGCTGTCATCTATGTAGGACCCATCTAGTTTAACCCTTTGACTGTTTACGCCGTATATATACGTCTTACGCGCCACTGTTTCAGACGTATTTGTACGCATAAATTCTAGCGGCTTCAAATCAAGCGGAAAAGAACTGGTAGGCCAACATGAGAGAGAATGGGTCTGAGTGGTGGGTGTGCACCCTGTGAAAAAAACCGGGACTCATTGGTGCATTGTGGGAACACCATCTTGGTAGTCCATTTTCACCATGCCTCACAGTAGGAAGTACAGTGGTCCCTTGTTTTTCATAATTAATCCGTTCCTGGAGCCGTTACTATAAACGAAATTTACGATTTACGAATCAATTTTCCCCGTAAGAAATAATGTAAATACAATTAATCCGTTTCTGACACCCAGAAGTATTAAAACAAAAAAAAATTTTACATGAAATATACATGTAGTACATAAACAATACAATGAGAAATGAATGAAACATTAACAGCATAACACTTACCTTTATTGGAGATTCTTCTTAGTGTATGGGAGACTGGAGGAGGAGAGTGAGTGGATTGTTTATAGTTTGGAAGGGTAATCCCCTTCCAGCAACACCTCAGGTACCAATTGCTTTTCTGGGGTTGCTTGTCTTCTCTGTTTCTTAATGCCGCTAGGACCACCTTGAGAGTCACTGGAGTCCGGTCTCGCAAAATAACTGTGGAGAGAGCTCTGTTTCCGCGTCTCTTTAACACTTCCCCAAAATGGCCCAAGACTTTTCACTGTACATGTTGCCAACCTGGCTTGCAACAACCTTGTTAGGTGATTTTCTCCATAAAGCTTTCCATCTTACTCCACATAGTAAAAATCTCTTTAATTTCTGAAGAAGGCACCTTCTTCCATCTTCGTTCCTCCGCCTCCTGCAGCTAGATAAGATTCTGAGCGGCGATTGTGTTGCTCTTCCTGCTGAAGCTCTTGCAGCTCCTCTGAGTGGTGAGTTCGTCTTTGTGGTATTCACCATCATTTATTCCTCATCCTCAAACTACTCTTCCAAACCTTTGGAACTCCCCAGTCCACAATTGATGTTAGCTACAGACTTAGGCTCTTAGGGTTCAGTCCCAAAACCTTCATTATTCCCTCTTGTCGACACAATCTGGCCACAATTTTCTCCAGGGCAGTGTTCAAAGTCCTGGTAGTACACCCTCCCAAGCCTTACCTATTAGGTTATGCAAATGGGAAGGTGCTGAAGGGTTCTCTTCCAAATTTCCATAGGGTCAAGTGAGTGTCTGTGGTCACAGTCAAGCACCTCCTGTTGAACATTGCTTTTGTTAGAGTTTTTTAAAGTTTTACATTGGGACCTGCTGGTCATGGGCTGGAGGAGAGGATGTGATGGTATTCGGGAGGAGCAAGAACTTTACTGGTGGATGAACCCAAACTCCTCGAAAATTAGGTCACCAAGTTTAGAGGATGGCAGGTGCATGGGTCCAGTATAAAGGAACTTGCGATCCAATTTCTTTATCAGGAGGTTACTCCTTCACACTAGGCCAAAACAACTTCACTGACCACTCAACGAATATTTCCCTCGTGACCCAATGCCTTACTATAGATTTACAAAACACACACAATTTACTCTTCATAACACTGTTTTTCCTGAACACTCTGGATTTTCAGATATGGTAACTAGTAATGGCTTCACTTTGAAATCTTCCACTTGCATTTGCACAGAAATTAGCATCAGCCTGTCTTTTATAGGCTTGTGTCATGGCATTGCACTTTTTCCATCTTGTGTAATGAAGGTCGCTTTGGCATTTTCTTCCAAACGAGGCCAGTTCATCACAAATTGAACACTTGTTCAAGGTTTCAGTCTTTCAGCCGATTAGTTACTCCTGGAATTCATTGCACATATTTTTCAGCGCCTTGTGGTCCCGAACTGGCAGCCTCGCCATGCCGTACCACACTGTGTATGCCACGTAAGGGTTCTTTAAATCTCTCAAACAGTCTTTGTGAGCCTTAATGTCACCACATCACACTATTGCAGGCAATTTCTTTACCAAAATTCTTCATGCAATTGCCGACGCCTTTTCTCAAAAATAATCGAAGTCATAAGAGTATTCTCATGCTAATTGTTTCTCATTTAATCCACAAATAAAATTTCTATATCTCTTCGAGTACTGGTTGATCTCATTTTTGTCAGCATAGTTACCCCCTTTGCAACAACAGCATCCGTGATTTCCCCTTTTTCTTGGCCACTATGGAACATAAGGTTGTTGTAGGGTTTCTTATACATCCTGGAAAGTTCCGGCCCACACTTGTACCTCTGTCATATTGTTCAATGATGGGTTTTCTTAATTCAATCTTATTTATATCACTTCTTTACACAGGCTTGGCTCTTTTGGGGGGAACATCTAGGAGCTTCTTTGGAGCCTTGGTATTTATTTAGTACTTGCAAGCACTAAAATATGGAATATATTATGAAATATTTCGCTGGAGCAGTGAGGGGACCTTCGTCAGGTAAACAATGCCAGACTGGGCTGCGCACCCCGGATCACGCCGTGAGGTACATGTCCCGGACGAACTAGACTCGCGAGTCAACCTATGCAAAAGCGAAAGTCCATGTTTATTCGAAAATATACCTCTATGATTGGGCGAAAAATTTATGATATCCGGGAACTACAAAAGCGGGGGACCACTGTACCTTCCACTCCTCGGCGGGATAAAATTGGAGATCCCCTTTTGTTCCCAAGTGTAAAGCTCTAACAGCGAAGAAGTGTCAGTGACAGTGAATTTTTTTTTTTTTTTTTTTTTTTTTTTTTTTTTATTTTTTTTTTTTTTTTTTTCCCCCCCCATTTTTGGGTTTTCACGTGAGTGTGACGAAAAAAAGTGCCCATGGATGACGTAATTAGTGATGAAAACCCAGATGAACCATGACCTTTCCACCTCTGGTGCTGGGCCGGCTCTAGTTCACGTTTCACGTTCACGTTCACCTGTACCAGGACCGAAAGAGGGAAAACATTTGGCCGTGTTCAGACCCAAGATTGGTAGCAGTGGAATGTGATGTAAAATTGTTGATTTCATGGTTATTGAAAGCAGTTCTAGTTGTGACAATGAGAGGTGAATATTCCCCCAGTGGAAGCTGCAGTATGTACGACATAGCATGCGGTCTGGTAGTGCTTCATATGCTATTCCAAAGGGGAAGAGAGAAACTCTGGGAGCACATCCCGTGGCCCCTACACAACAACATGATAGTGAAAGATGACGTTATTATTATGTTGGGTATGTATGATGTGTGTGAAGTGTGAGGCACCAGCAGTAGGTGGTGATTAGTGTTGGTGGAATGACCCATGTGGCACCAGCGTGGGCCCGGCTACTACCCACGCTGCTGACTCGTAGAACAACTACCAGCCCACACCCAACCCCACACTCCCACAACCTACACAACCACAACCTGCTCAACCACAACCTGTACAATATCCATAACCCACCAGCAGACCGCAACTGGATTGGCAAGGAAGGTGTCGTGTTTTTTCCCAGTCCCCATGACTTTGATGAAAACACAAAGTGGAATAAAGCCATCATGTCCAATTGGGATCTATGCTAGTGAACTGGAATGCTTTGAGTTATTCTGCGAGATTTGTATGGGTTCTATGAGTACACCATGGCTAATACTATTTCTACTCCACAACAGTGATCACGGCTACACCAGTGGAAAGGACACAATGTGGCAGAGATTCCCGTCACGTGCCTGTTTTTCGCCACAAAAATCGCTTAGCCACATGCGTATATAAGCACACTGTTCACTACATATCTGGGCCAAACAGAACGCCTGATTTCAGCTTCCAGGTTTTAGTGAATTATAGGTTGTCATTCGGTTTCTTGATACTGTTACGTATGTTACACTTTTCAGACAAAACCAGGGTCCTGACAGAAGCATAGGTTATATAAGATCAGAATGTGTTTAATGACATTGAAACAAAGTTGCTTGCATGTATTTTTATCCCTTCAGAAAAGCTTGTTTATTGTACAAGTCTTTGACTTTATTCAAAGAAAGACTCTCATTCCAGCAATAATACCAAGCAAGAGGATACGCTTTGGTATATAGTTATTTGTACTGTGTGACTGCAGAAGTGGTCAGTTTTGGGATATTTTTGTGTACACGGGCAGTAATACTTTGAGAGGATACCATGAAGTTATTGGGTATCTCTGGTGATGTAGGTTAGAAACAATGATGGAACCATATCTGATAAGGGGACATATGTTATTTACTGATAACTGGTACACAAAGCCCCTTCTCAGTAATTTCTTGCGAGTGTAATTGACAAGATGTGTGTTGGACAGTGCATGGTAATCGTAAACATATGCCAAGGTTCGACATGGCACTCGCAGTGTGTGAGGTGACAATGCCTTTGTGCCAATGAACATATGGCATTTCTGGTGGCATGGACAAACGTGATGTCACATTGTTGGCTCAGTTCACCGAATGAAATGGCACACCTGGCAGGCAACAACAGAGAGGACCAATGGACCATTCTAAAGCCTGCAGCTTGTCATGGGCTACACCCTCAATATGCCACTTAGTGAACAATGTGACATTCGCAGATTGGGTTTGCAGATTGTGGATGCAATGTTCTTAAGTGGTTTATTAAAACGATTTTCCATCTTGTTGATATTTTTTTTTTTTTTTTTTTTTTATCACAACGGAAGATTCCACCAAGGCAGGGTGGCCGAAAAAGTAAAACTTTCACCATCATTCCACTCATCACTGGTCTTGCCAGAAGGTGCTTTACACTACAGTTTTAATCTGCAACATTAACACCCCTCCTTCGAGTGCAGGCACTGTACTTCCCATCGCCAGGACTCATATGTCCGGCCGCCGTGTTTCTGAATCCCTTCATAAAATGTTACTTTGCTCACACGCCAACAGCACGTCAAGTATATTAAAAACCCATTTGTCTCCATTCACTCCTATCAAACACGACTCACGCATGCCAGCTGGGAAGGTCCAAGCCCCTCGCACACAAAACTCCTTTACCCCTCCCTCCTACCCTTCCTAGTCCGGACCCCCTCCCCCGCCTTCCTTCCACTACAGACTTGAACCACTTTTTCCCCCCCTTTGGGGGGGGGGGGATAAATAATCATATAAAAAAATAAAAAGGTTTCCCAAAAATTTTTTTTTTTTTTTTTTTTTTCATTTTTTTTTTTTTTTTTTTTTTTTTTTCTGTTTCGCTGCATTCTCGCTACATGTCCGAACCACTAAAAACCCTTCCTCAGCCCTCTGGACAACAGTTTGGTTTTAATCCCGCACCTCTCCTAACTTCCAAACTACGAATCTCTGCATTATAAAAAAATTTTTTTTTTTTCAAAACCCCCCCCCCCCCCACCACACATTTGCCCTCAGACATGACATCTCCACTGCCTCCAGCCTTCTCCTCGCTGCAACATTCATCACCCACGCCTTCACACACTTATAAGAGACGTTGGATATTTAAACTATACTCTCATAATTCCACTCTTTGCCTCCAAGGACAAAGTTCATTGTCTCCACAGACTCCCTAAGTGCAACCACTCACTCTTTTTCCCTCATCGAATTCTATGATTCACCTCATCTTTTCATAGACCCTTCCGCTGACAGTCCAACTCCCAAATATCTGTATACGTTCACCTTCATCCATACTCTCTCCCTCCTATTGATATTCATCTTTCATTCACCTCCTAATCTTTTTGTTATCCTTCATAACCTTAACTCTTTCCTGTATTCACCTTTAATTTTCTTCTTTGGCACACCTCTACCAAATCACCACCACTCTGCAACTTCTCTTCTGGTATCTCCCTACGAGGCACAGTGTCATCAGCAAAGAGCAGCTGTGACAACTCCCACTTTGTGTGTGATTCTTTATCTTTTACTCCACGGCCTCTTGCAAGACCCTTGCATTTATCTTCTCTTCAACCCATCTATATATATATTAATCCAACCCACGGCTGACATCACAATTTCCTTGTCCTAAAGGCCCCTACTTTTACTGGGAAAGAATTTCCCTATTTCCTTCTTACTCTAACTTGGCCTCACTTTCATCGTAAAAACTCTTCACTGCTTTCAGTAACCTACCTCCTACACCTTACACTTGCAACATCTGCCATATTGCCCCTATCCACCCTGGGGGGGGGGGGGGGGGGGGGGGCGTCAAATTTTTTTTTTTTTAAAAACGGGGGGGGGGGGGGGGGGGGTGGGGGGGGGGGCCCTTTTCCTTTTTTTTTTCACCCAAAAAAAAAAAAACAAAAATAAAAACTAATCCCCAAATTTTTTTTTAACATAAAATAATTGGGCCCCCCCCCCCCCCCCCCCCACCCCCAAAAACCCCCCCAATAAAAAAAATAAAAAAGGAAACCCCCCTTTTTCTTTAAAAAAAAAAAAACAAAAGGGGCCCCCTTTCTCCATCAAAAATTTTCCCTAAAATAAAAAATAAAAAAATTTTTTTTTTTTTTAACTTTTTTTTTGTTCACTTATATGTTTCACTGTAAACACCCTGGTCCACACACCCCCTACCTTTCCTAAAGCCTACTTGTTCATCTGCTATCCTATTCTCCGTCTTACTCTTAAATCTTTCAATGTATAACTCTACATACACTTTACCAGGCTTACACTCAACATGACTTATCCCCTTTAATTTTTGCACTCTCTTTTTCACCTTTGCTTTATACAAAGGAAACTATGCATGCTCTCTGCCAATCCCTAGGTTTAACCTTACCCTCTTCCATACATTTATTAAAAATAATTGCACCAACCACTCCAAACTATATCCCCACCTGCTTTTTAACATTTCTATCTTTATCCCATCAATCACGGGCCCTTTACTTTTTTTGGGGGGGGGGGGGGGCCCCCCTTTTTTTACCCCCTTTCATTTTACCTACTGCCTCAACGAACTTCACCCACTCTCACAACTGGCTCTTCCTCACTCCTACATAATGTTTATTCTCCGTGCCCTATACACGAAATCACAGCTTCCCTATCTTCATCAACATTAACAATTCCTCAAAATTTAGCTTCCATTTCCCAATACCTCTACTCTCCATTTAAATAACTCTCCTCTCCTATTTTTAACTGGGGGGGGGGGGGGGGGGTGGGGGGGAACCCCCCCCAAAAAAAACAATAAAAAAAAAAATAAAACTTTTTCCCCCCAAAAAAAAAAAAAAATAAAAAAAAATTTTTTTGGTTTTTTTTTTTCTCCCCCCTTTTTTTTCTAGGGGGGGCTTCTTAACTTGTTAATCTCCACTCCCTAAACTTTTTCTTATTTTCAACAAAATGTGTTGTTAACATCTCACCCACTCTCTCATTTGTCTCTTTTTACATTGCTTCACCACTCTCTATTTCACTCTTTTTTCACAATACTCTTCCCTCCTGCCATCCACTTCATACTTTGTAAAAAAAACTTCTCATATGCTAACTTTTTATCCCTTACTTACTCTCTTTAACATCATCATTCCACATTCGCTCCTCTTCCCTCCTGCCACCCACTTTCCTGTAACCACAAACTTCTGCTGTACACTCTAACACTACATTTTTAAAACCTACCCCATACCTCTTCGACCCATTGCCTATGCCTTCATTAGCCCATCTATCCTCCAATAGCTTGTTTATATCTTACCCTAACTGCCTCCTCTTTTAGTTTATAAACCTTCAACCTTTCTTACCTGATGCTTCTATTCTCCTTGTATCCCATCGACCTTTGTCACTCTCAGTTGTAGAGCTTACAACTAGAAAATGATCTGATATATCTGTGGCCCTCTATAAACATGTACATCCTGAAGTCTACTCAACATCTTTTATCTACCAATTACATAATCCAACAACTACTGTCATTTCGCCCTACATCATATGTGTTACTTATGTATACTCTTTTTCTTAAAATATGTGTTACCTATAACTAAAACCCCTTTCTATACAACGTTCAATCAAAGGGCTCCCTTTATCATTTACACCTGGCACCCCAAACTTACCTACCACACCTCTCTTAATATAAAAAAAAGTTTTTTTTTTTTTTTTTTTTTTTTTTCCTTTTTTTTTTTTTTTTTTTTTTTTGTTTTTTTTTTTTTTTTTTTTTTTCCCCCTTAAAACCTTTAGCATTCAAGTCCCCCTACCACAATTACTCTCTCACTTGTTGTGGTTCAAAGGATCCTATACATTTCAATTAACATCTCCCAAAATCTCTCTCTCTCCTCTGAATTCCTCTCTTCATTTTTTTTCCCCCCCCAGGGGGTATTTTTTTTTGGGGGGGGGGGGGGGGGGGGGGGGGCAAATTTTTTTTTTTAAAAAAAAAATAAATAAAAAATAAAAACCCCCCCCACAAACGGGGGGGGGGGCTTTTATTTTTTTTTTATTGGGACCCCCCCCCCCCCCCCCCCCCCCCCCCCCCCACCCAACCCCAAAACAAAAACAACTTCCCCCCTTCGGGGGGGGCCCCCAAATAAATTTTTTATTTTTTCCCCCAAAAATAAAAATTAAAAAATTTAACCCCTTTACTTTTAAATCCACATAATTCTTGAATTTACACAGTCATTTTCTCTTTTCTCCTTCCAGGACTGATCATTTAACATTACTGCCTACCCTTCCTTTGCTCTAACTCTCTCAGATACTCCAGATTTAATCCCATTTATTTCCCCCCATCTGAAACTCTCCTACCCTTCAGCTTTGTTGATCGCTTAGTGCCAGGACATCCAACTTCTTTTCATTCATAACATCAGCAATCATCTGTTTCTTGTCATCCGCCCACTACATCACGCACATTTAAGCAACCCAGTTTTTAAAGTTTTTCTTCTTTTTTTTTTTTATTTTTTTTGTTTTGTTTTTTTTTTTTGTTTTTTTTTTTAAGTTTTTTAAAAATAAAAAAATAAAAATTTTTTGTATTCAGGAGAAGGGGTTACTTAGCCCATATTTTTTTTTTGTTTTTTGCCTTTTCTTTTTTTCCCACGGGCCAAAATTTTTTTTTTTTTTTTTTTTAAAAGGTGGGGGGGTCGCCTCAATTTTTTTTTTATTTAAAAAACGGGATACCACGCATGGCTCTTTCGGAGAGGAAAGATTCTTTTCACTTCCCCTTGGACACTATAGAAGAAATTAAAAAAAAGAACAAGAGCTATTTTAGAAAAAAGGGGAAAAACCTAGATGTATGTATATATATATATGCATGTGCGTGTCTGTGAAGTGTGACCAAAGTGTAAGTAGGAGTAGCAAGATATCCCTGTTATCTTAGCGTGTTTATGAGACAGAAAAAGAAACCAGCAATCCTACCATCATGCAAAACAATTACAGGTTTTTGTTTCACAGTCATCTGGCAGGACGGTAGTACTTCCCTGGGTGGTTGCTGTCTACCAACCTACTACCTATCTCCATGCTAAATGCTTATAACATATACAAGTTGAGGACCAACAAAACATCAAAATATGGTGAATTTTGTTTGTCAGTCATCAGACAAATAATCGCCATGAACCAGGGAGCAACACCTGCAATAGACTAGCGCCCACGAAATTACCAACACACGCCATCTCGTTTCAGGCCTGGTGATCACTACCCCATAATACTGCCTCCTACTGCTTCCAAGAAAAATGCTCAGAAGAGGTGTTTTGTATGTGTACATACCACAAAACGCCCACAAACACACAGAGACACTCGTTTTATGTGTGAGGAATGTGAAGTGCCCCTCTGCATATACCCATGTTTCAAAGAGTTCCACAAGCTGCAGCAGTTCTTGGAACGGGGTTTAGTGATGTAGTATGTATAAATTATTATGGAACAATAGTAATAAACATTGTTTTGTATTGTTTGTTTGTGTAAACAAAGTGTATACACAAACTAATAGTGATCAAGTTTGTTCAGTTATTGTGTTGTAAACAATGAGTGCATATTTGAACAATGCACCTTACTTTTGTCTCACAGGCCCCATAAGTTACTTGGAAAAGAAAATATTGGAAATACAAGAAACTTTTGAAAAAGAGTAAATAAAAAAATATCGGGTGGGGGCAGTTGCCCCTGTTGCCGTACGCAGTCACTTTTTTCCAATTTGCGCCTCTATATCTAGTAAGTACTGATGGCAAAAAAAAAAATTTTTGGCTTAAACACTAGAAATAATCC